>OZ029923.1:5305228-5850228 GCA_964023275.1 Norana najaformis | reverse complement strand
GGATGTAATGATAAAATGCAAACAAACGAAGAGGGTCCGACCTCAGGATCGCGACCTCAACCGTCAGAGACTTCATAAAAACCGAATCACACGACAGCTCTTGAAAGGGTCGATCAAATCGATGCCCCTGTTTTGCACGCCCCGTCCGCCCACCCTCGCTCGCCTTTAAAAAACCCGTCAGGATCGAGCCTCGGGGTTCCATTAGGGGGCTAGGATCGCTAACGAACCCTAAAGACACAAGTGCATGACCCGGAGCGCGCTATAGTGAAATCCACTCTCGTTTGAATCTACTCGTCACCCCTGATTGAGGGTAAGGGTGACAATAGGGGTGACGATAACTGCCCGGCTAATGGACTTTCGATGCATCTGACCGCTGGATGTTATTGCGTTTTAAAACTCATCGCACGCTGACCACTTGAGTCCAATTGAGTCTACTTGAGTCCAACTGAGTCCATTTGAGTCCATTTGAGCTCAGACTACCAGATCGACTTTCTGACTGGATGTAAATAAACGTTTTCCGTAACTGCTCTGAAAAATTCACGAAGAGATACAGGTTTGGGGGAAAACTTGTTCGTTGGCCTACACGTTCATATCTGCCACAGATTCAGATTGGAAATGTAAATGTAAATGTGCACGTTTTTCTATAGCGACCTTATGCCTTCAACCCTGCTCGTTTTTCAGCGAATTAATCGGGTGAGATCCTTTACCATTGCTGCCCGTTTGAATGGGCGCCGTGCCATTTAAGGTCCCCATGTATGGACCGTGCTAACCCGAAATTCAAATCTCTGATGTCCATAAATGCTTTTCTATAGCGACCGTATAGCTTATTCATAAGGGCTTAATGAAAAACCAAAATCGGTGAAGGCCGTATTGTCAGGTTCCACCTGTTGTCGTTTATAGTTTGTTGACTCTATTTCTATTATTTTTTTTATTTATTTAGGCCTCGACCCTGCTTGTTCTTCAGTAAAGTTTATCGGGTGGGATCCTTCACCACCGCTGCTCATTTGAATGGGTGCCACGCAGTTTAAGGTCCCCGTGTATGGACCGTGGTAACCCGAGATACAAATTGCTGAAATATGGTCTCTATCGGTATGCGAATCGGCATCCTAATGCACAGAGGATGATTGGTATCGGCCCATTTCGGTTGGCCAGAATGAAAACCAACGTCTCGCTCCAAAACTTTGTCTATATCTTCGGATGGCGAGATTTGCTGGTGTAGTGAGAAAATGGAATCCTCACTGGTTTAGACTGACCTCTTCGAGGCATCACGACACAGATGAAAATCTACAGATGGCAGAAGATGCTTTTATCCTTCCTTCCACAAATTGGGTGAAGGTTAAAGCATCTTCCCTATCTCTCGGTGGCTTACATTATCACCCTCAAGAGTGTCGACACGTGGGAAAATCTAGAGAGGGCAGAGCTGCTATTATCCCCACCACTTTGACGCAAAAGAATAAAATTTATGGAGCCTTGACTTCGGCTGTGAATAAACCCAAGCGTGAAATGTGGAGCATTTAATGGATTTCGTGAAGAACTGGTTTCAAGCGGCGGAAATAAAACAGTCAACAGACAGTTTTACGACGACAAGCGAAACATGGCCCCGTGACCTTCACCGATTTTGGTTTTCATTAAGCCTTTGTGAATAAGCTTTTACAACGATTTAGCTTTTGGGGCGCTTCATAAATGCAAAATTTACAATAACGGCTGCATTACATCACCGCAATACATTCACAAGAGATGTTCTTAATAGGCGCTTCATAAATAATAATAGCCTGTGAATAAGCTGTTTCCCGCGACTCAGCTTTTGTAGGGTGCTGTAGAAATCTCGAGATTACAATTACATACTTACACATACCTACATACATACATACGTGCATGCATGGGTAACGCCCGTTCATTCACATTAGGACGTGAGACGGTGCATCCCCCGATCGCCTGCGGCAGTCAGTCTGTTCCCCCCAGATGTCGCCAGAGACGAGCGAAGACTATTTATAGTGATGAGCCACTGATTATTTCCACACCGTTAATGATGGATGTTGTCCCAGCCTGAGGGTGGTATGTACCCTCCTCGGCTGTCTACGACCCTGCGACAGAACCCCTTAACGACACCGATGATCAGGGTGCGATTTACAGATTACAATCTACTATTTCTTTCGGGCTACTTTACCCATTTTCCATACTTTACCCATTCCCCATACTTTACCCAATCCCCATACTTTACCCATTCCCCATACTTTACCCAATCCCCATACTTTTCCCAATCCCCATACTTTACCCATTCTCCATACTTTACCCATTCCCCATGCATACGATAATATCACTTTATAGCCTGCAGTTCTCTGAGTCACGCTGCTGCTGACCTAGTTTTTCCCGCACTGTTTGAAAAGACATATCGAACTAATGCAATGTAATCTAATATAATTTAACCTAATATAACCTAATCTAATCTAACTGTATTTGATTGTATTGTATTTGATAACTTATTTAGCACTTCTTACGGAACAAACTACTCAGAAGCGCTTCCAGCATGAGAACCCCGGGGAAATAAGAACGTCTTTAACCTAATCTAACCTAATCTGACCTAATCTATCCTAACCTAACCTAACCTAGCCTAACCTAACCTAACCTATTAAAAGAAGACATCTAAGTAGTGCAAAGTAATCTATTCGGTAGTACGCTGGGTCTGTAATCCAACGATTTCGGGTTCCAGCCTGCTGAGAGGACTAAGTGTATAACTACCAGGACCAGCTGTTCGCATCCTCTTTATTGCCTCGCGCCTCAGACTCACGTGATGAATGCAGTAAATGAAAATAAGTTATAACTGAATAAAAGGAAGAAAGCAATTCCTCTATGTGACCAAGAAATTGCTCATTTCATAAGCACCATCACACTCCTCACAATCGAGGTACTGAGAGGTTCGAAGTATCTTTCGGCAGAAGCGCAACCACGAACACAGCAATCCAGCAACTCTTGTTCAGCTTCCAAACTCGCGATGACGCTTTCTTACCGACCGAGAAAGGATGAAGGGCTGAGTTGGCTCAGATGGTCTTGTATCTCACAGACTGCCATCCATCCGAGAATAAAGTTGCTCAACTTCGCTACAACATCTGTAGCTAAGCCACACTGCAAAGCGATATCCCGCGATTCGATGTGAGCTGCAATCGGAGATTTTGTCCAGAAGAAGTCCGAAGTGGGCTTTGATATGTCGGCAGCACAACACAGATGGATGTCGCGAATAGTTGCTCCAATAAGGCATTTTAAGCTGTATTGTATAATTAACATTAGAAAAATCAATACCTGTTAACCTTCTTCGAAAAGGTCAAAGGTAGAGGGTTGTCTCCTGGAACCTTAGTTTGCATAGTAATTACAGCCTTTCTCTGCTATATTGATTGTAACTCGAGTAATTGACTATGGAATCTATCATTATAACATTTAAAATGATTGATATATATATATATATATATAACGATACAGTTAAATACATATACATCAATGCTGTAGTGCTTACCAGTTATGTTTTGGATATAATATATATATACATATATGGATATATATATATACATGTATACTTATAATGTCTATATATAGTGTGATTTTGTGCATGCATGCATGTTGGCTGGGTCGTCTCTCCAACAGAAAATGCACCTGGAAGTCAAACCAGTAATCGTCTGACCCTCTGCCAGGGGCCACTGGCCCCCGCTGTTCTAATGTCAGAGGAGGATGAGAAGGAGGGGGATAATAGGAGTCGCTGTCATGGCAACCGACAACCGAGACAATGGCGACTAATGGTCAGTTGGTCAGTATTGTCCGGTCGTCATTTGATTGACGCTGTTTCAGGAGGTAGCCATTTTCGCTCGTGAGGTATTACAATGGGCCCAATGATTGACCCTTATATCCTCGTTATATGTGCGTGCGTGCGTGCATGTGTCTGTATGTTGGAATAGCTTCGTTATACACCACACACGTACAAACACACACACACACAAGGGTCACTGTTTGTGATAGAGCTCAGTCAGCTCGTTGTTTGAAGACTTCTTCTTTCCCAGGAGCTTTCATTCTGGAAGCGCCTCTGAGTAGTTTGTTATGGAAGAAGCGCTATATAAGTGATGGAATACGAAACAATACAATACACACACATATATTCGGGTTTTTTGCTCTGTATGTGTACTCATAGATGGATGTGTGCATGCATCAGAGAGAGAGAGAGAGAGAGAGAGAGAGAGAGAGAGAGAGAGAGAGAGAGAGAGAGAGAGAGAGAGAGAAGAGAGAGAGAAGAGAGAGAGAGAGAGAGAGAGAGAGAGAGAGCGAGAGAGTCAGTTCTTCATCTCCGCTATGGCCATCCAAACTTCGCTCCTCCATCCGGGCATAAATTTGCCATCTGTTGTAAGTTGTGACCACACGACAGTGAAAAAGACGATACACTGAAGGTGGTGGGGCGATGGTGTGTATGTGTATGTGCGCGTGTATATATGTATGTTTGTACGTGTGTGGGTATGTGTGGTTGGGTTTTTGTGTGACATCGGAGTTAGGGTCTGTCATAAAAACATTATCTTTAAAGCATATGTTTAGTCGAACTTCCATCATGTTCCCAACCCAAGGGACATCGCCCTAAATGGTCCACAACTCAGGACAGCTGTTCTGAAATCTGAATGGTCTCTTTCTATACGAAGCACCGAAACTGTTCCCTATAAGGAAGGACCACTAATCTGGATGGTCTCAAACACCGTGTAGTCAGTTTTAAAAGGTATCAACGCTTTCAGAGATTTTAATATCGGGAAAAGCACGGTCCGTACCCGGGGATCTTAAATGACGTGGCGCCCATTCAAACGGGCGGCGATGATGAAGGATCTCACCCGATTAATTCATTAAAAGATGATCAAGGTCGAGGGCATACGGTCGCTATATACAGAAAAACGTGTACATTTACATTTTACGTTTATGGGATTTGAATAGGCCTGATTGAACCAGAACGGTTATTACCAAAGACGTATACAATTCTTTTTCCTATATACCTTTGCATAATATGCTTGTTTTTCTGTGTAAACAAAGCCAGCGTTTGAATTTATTATGTCAACAGAGTTCGAACAACATTTAGAGATTTAACTCAGAAACCCACGGAAAACCGATTGGTTCTCTGCCAATTAGGAATTCGACCAGTGGATTATGATTTTGATTACGATTTCACTTAAAGCAATCATCGATTGATGCATTGGGCATTATGGTAACGGCGCTATATGCGTCATTACATACGTGTTCAGGGGTTCATGGCTTAACCCTTCCACCCATAACCTACCACCTACTGGTAATATTTAACCCAGAATCCCATGGAATAATCCACTGACACGTTTGCTTAACCCTTTCACCCATAATCTACCACACACCAGTTAGCCTATGATGTTGAGCTCCTGCATTATTAACTCATTTGTTAGTAAACGCAGACACATGTTGCTTAAATAAACCACCCATCAACCCAACTTGTGCTCATGCCACAAGGTATAAAGCGAGGTGTAGGTCAACATTGGCAACCTGTGTACTAGTGATATTGGTTATATACAGGCCCATCTAAATTGTTTGTGTAAAGACCTACTGTATATATAGAGTTAGATAGGCCTATATATAACCAATATCAATAGTACATACCTACGCAGATATATATATATATGCATGTGTATATTGTATGTGTATATTGTATATGTGTATATAGACCCTTGGTTGTTTCATGTGAATATAATATATATTATATATGTTATATATATATATATATATATATATATATATATATATATATATATATATATATATATATATATATATATATATATATATATATATATATATATATATATATATATATATATATATATATATATATATATATATATATATATATATATATATATATATATATATATATATATATATATATATATATATATATATCGAGTTGCAGCTAATGAAGCAAAAATATTTAAGGGATACGGTGGCTTAATTATTTCGGCTGTGTTAAAAGCCTTACTGGGTTTCAAGTCATAGATCCGCCAAAGAGTAGAACTCAAGAGCGAGAGATCGAGAGAGATCTGTAGTATTGCATATACACCCACAAATTCCTCTCTCTGCTCTGCATATGCGTGCCTGCGCCGTGGCCTGGGAGAGATTAAATATGTCTAAAATATGCTTTATGTGTGTTTGCTGTGACTGCTAGCAAGCAGCAGGGACGGTCAGAGAGGGAGAGAGAGTGAGAGAGAGAGAAAGAGAGTGAGAGAGACACAGACAGAGAGAGACAGACAGAGACAGACAGAGACAGAGCATATATAAGCATGTGTGCATATATATGTATGTATGTGCTATTGGTATTGGTTATATATAGGCCTAAACTAATATATATATATATAGACAGATAGACAGACAGACAACAGACAGATAGACAGAGACAGAGATACAGACAGAGACAGAGACAGACAGAGACAGACAGGGAAGAATGGAGAGAGACAGCCATGCAGACAGACAAAAAGACACACGGATTAAATATGTCTACAAAAAGTTGGGTGTGTGGGTTACTGCCCGCAGGGACAGTCAGACATACAGACAAGCATACAGATAGACAGAAATAGGTTCAGTCAGAAAGACATTCACATAGACAGAAAGACTGACAGAGAGGTAAACAGACAGATAGGCAGACAGTCGAACAGGTAGATTTCGAGACAGTCAGACAGACAGGCAGACACACAGACCTTTACACATAAAATGATAGGTCCTTGATGTGATACTATCGGATACCAAATCCCTTTTCTGGGGTCCATGGCACACAAGCTTCTATTGAGCGACCATTTTCAACTTTCCGAAAAAGAAGCTACATAACTTAATTTCGTCATTGTCAACAGTATAACGGCGCCTCTGCATATATATATATATATATATATATATATATATATATATATATATATATATATATATATATATATATATATATATATAGCCAAGATCTTACTTACCTAAGTCGGCCGGTTGGAAGTCCTGCCTCAGGAGGTTCCTGGGCTTTCTTCTGCCTCCTGTTTCCATGGCAACGGATTCGAAAGCTGACCTTCCCAGTTGACAAAGAGCGTGTACCGCCACCAAGGCTATAAACCACTTCGAACCCGTAGTCATGGCAACCCAACTGGTGACAGCATTGACGAAAAGATCACGCAGATTAGATTAAACTGTAAAGATAGTTTGTCCGCAGGATCTGTCAAAGTCGAAAGTTCAAAAGTTCAGTTTAGACCAATTGCAGATCTGCAAAAATCAGAGTTTTTCTATCTCAGGTTAAACTTTGAACTGTGAACTTTGAACTGCCACAGAATCGTTAGCTTTGCCCCAACGAACTGCTGAAGTTGTTGTCGCGACTGCTTCTCGTTCATCGTTCTCCTCTGCCAGCGTCCTGTAACCGCGTTCCAGTTCTGCTTTGCGGCTTAACGCGACAGCAAGTCAACCGTGTCGGACTATTCGAAATTGTCCGTTGACCACCACTCGCACCTCTGACCCGGGCACCTGGACAGGGTCACTGGGCGGTCCTTCGCCTCGCCCAAGGTCCTGGATACGTACAATGGGAGTTGTCTTTGCCTGACCTATTCAGGAACTCAGTCTATCGTCTCTGTCTCCCTCTGTGTCCCTCTGTCTCTCTCTGTCTCTGTCTCTGTCTTTGCCTATCTTATTCAGGAACTCCGTCTATCGTTGCGCATAATAGCAACTGCTTCCTTTAGATCTTCGGAAAAATAGCGAGTCAACGCTGCAAATTCGCGGTTAGCCGAATCAGATATTGAATACTAATGAAACGAAGGCGTCGAAGAACAGTCGTTAATTGAGCTGCTTAGGAAATGAATGTTGATAGGCGAAGAATCTTTTGTTGACGAAGGCGTCGGCATCTTTATTCTTCATCAGGCGCGCGATGCATTGAGAGCTTTCACGATCGGTTGCTATTTTGTCGTTGCTCTATTGAGTCGGCGACCCTGGGAAGAGTAGAGAAGTTGTCATGGCAACTGGTGCTGACATCTGGCGGTCGTTTCCATTACAATATCTGAACAGGCACGCAATGGAAGTATTCTGACAACCCGACTTAATTAAAGCCGTTACGGCAAATGGGTTAATGCGCGAATATCACTGGGTGTTAGAACCCGTGACATGCATTTTAAATGCGAGAATTTGGTAGCCTACGTTGACTGTTTTGCGGTTAATTTAGGAGAGAGGGAGGCAGAGAGGGAGGCAGAGAGGGAGACAGAGGGAAATAGACAAGGAGGCAGTCTCTGTCTATCTGTCTGTTGTCTGTCTGCCCTTGAAGTTGTACAACAGTTGGACAACCTCTTGTCGCATGGTCCAGCTGACAATAAATATTTGTGATTCTTAATTTACTATAAGTGAACTGAAGCCCAGAACTTAACTGTGATGGCTGCTACATTTGAGGTTAACACATCCGCCAAGGATTTCGAAGTACAATCCAATCCACAGCGCGGCCTATAGGATAATACGACGCCGAATATAGCTGTCTTTGCCTGAGCCTAGTGCTGTAATAAAGCTCTTAATACTTCAGCCACAAGCCATAAGATGTCGTTAAACATTTGCTACTAATACAGGAATCAGTAGACACTCGAGACTATGTCCCTAATGTTCCTTACTCCAGGCACACAGATGGAAGCGGCCTGGATAGTGCACAGATCTTTGACCGGTTAACAGCTCGTCCTTTACCTCTGCGTAGACCGATGCACAATTCCACGGGATCTATGGTCCTCTAGCGGCAAACTATGAGTGACCCCCAATTCTTCGCTTGGTGAATTAGTTTTCTGCATTACTGTTTGTTACTCCTGACCACTAATTAAGATAGAGTTGAATTAAAAGTGGCTCTGTGAGGACATACTCAATGTGCTATAGAATGTCCCTTAACTCTGCTGCCCGTTTTATTGGAATACCTCTTCTGTACTAAGAAGTATGCTCTGGATTCAGAAGGGGCCAGAAAACGCAGCCTATAAGTAACTCGGGAATTATTGTTTTTATAAAGCACCAGTAAATAAATCAGAGGCCTCAGTTTTAAATTAAATTTGTCAAGGTGATCAACTGCGTCATTTAGGGTTCGCTTAAGTTGTTTCCCCATCAAGTGATCGTCTCACAGGAAATTCGAACCTCCATAGGGGGTTGTAAGGCTTCCACAAAGGACTCCGCAAAAGTAAGAAACGATTCACAGATACAAAATGGATAAGAGAAGCCTCTAAGTCGATGACCGGTGTATTTGTTGCAAAACGTGCGCAAGTTACGCAAGAATTGAACAGATTAAACATACTCAGATTACATACTTAGAACAGTTAGGACCGATTAAAGTACTGATTGAACAGATTAAACATACTCAGAGACTACATACTTAGAACAGTTAGAACCGATTAACGTACTGATTGAACAGATCAAACATACTGAGAGACTACATACTTGTGAGCACATGGAAACCTATAAACGCCGGCTTACTATATGGTTGGATCACGTTACGCTCTCACTCCCATCCGAACCAAAACATCGACGCCCGGAGCGCAGCCAACGCCTGGCATTAGCTCAACCGCCGGTCTATCGAGGTTCAGCATATACGACGCTTATCCGATCACCACCACCTCCACGTCGTGCCAACGCCACCGCTGCAGAGAGGTGCATTAAAGACTCGACTGTTCTCTACGGTTGCTACAAAAGACGCCGTTTCGTGAGGAACTAGATGAGTGAATAATAACAATAGATGTCGACCCTGCTTAGGGGCGGTCGGTTGGTCGCCCTGTTCCGATCAACCCTCGCGGCCAGGCTGCCTACGTGCCCGGTCTGTTTATTCATATTGAGCCGCCGGCATTAGGTATAAGGTTTGTCGGCCGGAGTAACGGTCTAGCGCAATAATTGTAAATGATTTTCTACAATTGCGACGAGACTGATACAGAACAAGAAAGACACAGAGATCGGTTTCCGCGAGACCAGTAGTCGTCGTCGAAACGTCCGCGAGCAATAGGTGGCTCCTGTGGTCGAATATTGACACAAATGGCTCTTGGTATTATATTATCTTTCCGAAAGATGGCGGCGAATGGCGTCTCGCCTGAAAGAACCCTGAATCTAAATAACGCTTCGTAGAACGACTTACGCGGTGTCTGATGACCATTTGTAAAGCAACCCGCGGGTTTAATATTTGACTGGCCATAAATTGTTGCTAACTACGCTCTGACTGGCTTTCGAATGAAGATTGTAACGGGTTATGTCCAAACAGCGGTCATGTTCAAGATGGCGAGCAGGTATTGTTCGTGTTTCTTTAAGTCAATCCGTCAAACAATAAACTTCCCTGACACGTTTGTACAGAGGCTTATAAGTATTTGTCGCTTCTTAACCAAGACCAACAGAGGGATTATTCTAGGGTACGCTTTAATGAGCAAACGGAGATATGGGTTGGATAGTTTATTAAGGGATTATAAGCCTATGTTCTGCTGGAGGGTTGCACGCTGGTGGCATGGCAAAAATGTAAATGTAAATATGCACGTCTTTCTTTGGCGACCGTTTGGCTTCGATCCTGCTCACTTTTCAATGAACTGATTAGGTGAGATCTTTTACCACCGCTGCCCGTTTGAGTGGATGCCACGCCAGTTAAGGTCCCTGTGTACGACCGTGCTAGCCCGAGATTTTAATCTCTGAAATAATAAGCCACGATCGGTATGCGAACCGGCATCCTCATGCTCAGAAACCTTTTGACTGAGCCTCATGCTCAGAGGCTTTAACCGCTTATATGGGTTTATAATAACGGCTCGTGGGCTATAGTTCAGATCCTAGTAGTAGCCAAATTTAGTTAAGATCCGGTTAGAGAACCGTGGTTATGTAATTTGGCATATAAACTAGAAATTGCTGCCTTTCGCTGATTTGATTAATGTTCCGCTACAGCCACTGAAGGTGACCTTCAAATTTCGCGATCTCTTGTGGCATGACCTTGTAAGGTAAGATAAGGTGAGGTGGGCAAGGTAAGGTAAGGTAAGGTAATGTCCCCGTGTACGGACAATACTAGCCCGAGATTTTAATCTCTGAAATAAGGTCGGATCCTTGTAAGGTAAGGTAAGGAAAGGTAACACCACTGCTTGCTTAAGGCACCCTTCTTATAGCAATAGTCAGAGGAGTGGTCCTGTCGAGGCATGAAAGATTTTTCAGCTGTAGCGCATACATGACGACTGCAATCTAAAAACAGGACAAACAGTCCTTATGTGCCAGGCTGATACTGGCTGACATGATACTTCCCGTGTCGCACTCCGCTTCTGTGCCCCGATGCAGCTCAGGTGAACTGCAAACGCATTAGGAGTTGACCATCGTGACATGGATCTCGCGATAAATCTGAGCATCGTAATCGTAATCTCGAGATTTCTACAGCGCCCAACGAAAGCTAAGTCGCGGGAACCAGTTTATTCACAGGCGCTCAGTCAAAACAAAATTGATAGGCAAAAGGGTACGGTTCCAGGTCAAGATCCAGGAGTCAGGCAGTCAGATTTACAGCGATCAGTAAAGCGACCCTAGTTAAGGCGAGGACTTCGTTTGGCTCTTTTTCTTACTTCTTTTTGAATATTAAAGGTAATCGTAATCGTAAACTCGAGATTTCTACAGCGCCCAACGAAAGCTGAGTCGCGGGAACCAGCTTATTCACAGGCGCAGTCGGAAAACGAAATCGATAGGCAGGAAGGGTTTGGTTCAAGGTCAAGATCATAGTCAGCCAGGCATAAACATAATAACGTATATACAGTTGAGCATCCGACAATTAATACTTCTCAATGTTTAACAACATCTTATGGCATCAAAGGCCGTTTAATTAACGATTAATTGTTGTTAAAGAAAAAGTGGATCAGGGAGATATGATATAACCTGGTTAGCTATGTAGCCTGTAGGCAGTAGGTCTATATAGTAGTTCTATAAGAACTGTGATGTTAATTGCTGAGTTCATAAAATTATGGCCGTACCTGAGACAACCCCCTCAAAAAGTCGGAAAAATCAAAACTGGCTTTGATTCTGCCCTGAGCAGGAACTGTTGAAATAATTAGGTGTAGATCGCGTGTTTTAATAAAAATAGTAAAAAGTAACAATATTTTTAATATCTGTATAGCTAGATCTCTTCGCGGTTACTTAAAAAATCTAAAGTTTACCATAGCTATGACCTGATTAAGTATCTAACTTACCCGATTAAGTATCTGACTTAACGTGTGAATGTTTGTGAGTGTAGTAACTAGGAGCGTATTCGTACAGCTTTGAGCCGGCCATGAATGAAATCTCCATAAAACTGTTTTTGAAGAATATTTACACGTCCTCATGTTTGCCTATCATGTCGTTTTTGATCAATTAGTTGGCCACATGCGGTTTTTGCTCGATAGTTTTCGTTTGCTTGGACTTCTAATGTGACCAAGTCTGCAGCCTTCCTGGAGTTATTTCCGTCCTTCACTGTCATTTTTTGAGTGTTTTGAATGGTGTTCTGGCGTTTGTTACCGAAGTCTCGTGCGCCGCAATTGGACTCGTCCTCCCCGGGGGGGGGGGGGGGGGGGGGTTCAGGTTACTAGCTGGACAGTGTCGCTCTTCACTTGGAAAGGGGAAGAGAGTCTTTAAAGTTGTGCTGAATTTTCTACCTTTCTACTGTCCGACCAACTGGCCGACTGCTGCTGAGGAATGTCGTCCTTCAGAGATCTGGTGGGCTGAGGCATGTCAGGAGACAGCGTCTTCTACCATCTGAGAGTGACTGGTTGGCATTGGGGTTCGTGTTTTCCGATCCCCATCAACTGTTGTAGCTCCTCTTCTTCGACGGTACATGGTCCGGGAACTCTGAACACGGTGTCTATTGTCAGCCGTGGAATGGAATCCGTCGGTTGGGCTCTGCTTGTCTGCGGGAGACCACCAGTGGTGACTCTTCTAGTTATCTGAACACTATTCGCTTACTTATGAACTTATCGTTCTTAGTGACTAACATCATTCAGGCTTTCATAGACAGCTCTTGGTGAGGAACTAAAAGGCGCTATAGTAAGCGCATAGGTACGTACATACATAGGCCTACACACATACATACATATTACATGCATACATAATACACGTATACATACATACATGCATATTACATGCATACATAATACATACTTACATAATATATACACACATACATACATACATACATAATATATGCATGCGTACATACATACCAGCATACCTACATAACATACTGTAATCTTTCAACTTTATAGTTGGGAATTTCTTGGTAGGGTTTTTCGTGTACGAGCGACCTTGCCACTGGTGACTCTTCTAGTTATCTGAACAATGTTTACCAAATGCATGAATGTTCTGTTCTCAATAACATTTAACATTGTTAAGGCCATCGCAGAAAGTGCCTCTGATGAGTTTCCTTTTAAGAGGCGCTATACAAATTTCTCATTACAATTACAATGTGAATGTATTCTTCTTGTCATTTAATTTTGTCGTTTAGGCATTCCAGATGATCAGCCTAGAGGCTGCGTTCGAATATTTCTAATGTAAATATAAACTTTTTTCTGTAGCGACCGTATGGCCTCGACTCTGCTCATTTTCAGTGAAGTAAACGGGTGAGATCCTTCACCACCGCTGACAGTTTGAACGGGCGACACGCCATTGAAGGTCCCCGCGTACGGACCGTGCTAGCCCGAGATTCAAATCTCTGAAATAAGCCACTATCGGTATGCGAACCGGCATCCTCACGCTCAGGGGCACCTTGACGTACGCGTTTACCAATGTAGGTAACCAGGCCAGTACTTAAACGTGAGACAATTGTAGTCATGCGCTCGGAATGCGTAGAATGCGTGTTTGCGCGTTACAGAATTTGCTTAAACATGACAGCCGATTTTTATACTTTCATCCAAAAATTTCTTGAAGAATAAGAAGTTGACACCCGTTTACCTTAGCTATACATGGGTGGTCTCTGCGGGGGGGCTATTTGATGGAGCCGTCGGCGAACGAACGCAATCCCGACACCCAAACTCATTTGTTATTTAGCTGAGTTGAATATACGATCAAGGGATCAACCATTTTCGTAAGTAGCTGAGGCCTAGGTCTACAGAACCCTAAACCTGTAGCTACACGAAATCGTAACCTCGAGATTTCTACAGCGCCCAACGAAAGCTAAGTCGCGGGAACCTGAATATTCACACGAAACAGTTATAAATACAGCGACTTTGCGATGTTCTTGAAAGGCGCTATAAAAAGCGAGATACGTGCAAGCTACACGTCACGAGTGAGGCAAGAAATGAGGGCAGGTCATTGTCTGCTTTCGCTCTTTCTCCTTCAAGAACAAAGACTGCAGCGGACAACGTATTGACGCCTCTTCTATTCGCTGGAGGGCGGGCTGCGAAGAGGGCGGGCGAGAATCAGGGGAAGGAAGAGGAAGAAGAGGAGGAGGAAGAAGAGGAGGAAGAAGAGGAGGAGGAAGAAGAGGAGGAGAAGAATGAGAATAAGAATGAGGAGGAGAATGAGGAGGAGAACGAACATGAGCAGAAGCAAGAGCAGGAGGAACAGAGGAAGAGGAGCAGGAGCAGGAGGAGGAAGACGACGAGCATGAGCAGAAGCAAGAGCAGGAGGAACAGAGGAGTAGGTGGAAGAGGAGGAGGAAGACGACGAACATGACCTGGAGCAAGAGCAGGAGGAACAAAGGAGGAGGAGGAGAAGGAGGAGGAGGACGAAGAGGAGGAGGAACAGAGGAGGAGGAACAGAGAAGGAGGAGGAACAGAGGAGGAGGAGGAGCAGGCGGAAGAGGAGGAGTGGAACTTGCGGATGCAACCACAGGACGCGGAGAACTGAAGGGGGCGCGGTTTTTCTGGCATGTGGCGTAACAAGTGGTTCGTTATAATTCATGCTAAACGACGAAGATCGTGTTCGCGTAGAATGCAAACGCCGAGAGCGTCGTCTTCAATCAATAGTTCAATCAATCAATCATCGTGACGAAGCCTGTCTTGTTACGTGTACGTTTTAGCAATAACCACATCGTCACTGATATACAAACACCGTTCTATACACAGGGCATAAGTACACACACACTTACGGGAAGCAGTTAGCGTCCGTTGGGTGGAGTATGTGTGCAACGTGAGTGACGTTTAACGACAAAACAATCGTCGTTATACAGGAATCGTTTTGAGATTGAGTTTGTACATGCCTTATCCGTCTCTATACAAGTCGTACACTTGACGACAATTATTTAGAGAACCGAGTCGACAAAGTTAAACATCTGCTCGAGTAATTAGATGCTCGTCACGATGTATATTATACGTGTGGCTTCAAGTGCGTCTATATCCAGTGGCGTACCTCGCCGGGGGTCTAGGGGTCCGGACCCCCCTGAAGCCAAGACCATCCACCTTGGTATTCGTGTGGATGAGATTTTTAAATATCCCTCCATCCCGATCGGTGACTCTTGACTGCTCTGTCGACGGATATGAGTGTCATACAATAAAGGTTTTTTCAATTCCTGGACTGCTTTATTGCGGAAAAATGCTTTTGCTTCCGAGGCTCCGCCCCGGACACCGCTGGGGAGTTTAAGACGCTCCTCAGACCCCACTCATTCGTTGGGGGTTTCGCGTCATCGGCGTCATGACCCTCTGCAGGCTAGAAAAGGCGCACAAACATACAGCCGATATGTACTCAAATTCATACGATGATGATGAGTTCTCTGCCCGAAGGCAGGTCCCTTGGATTTATGCCACCCGGGGATGAGATGAACGAGGTGGTTTCCCGTTGCCTTCCTCACAGACAATTGTGGGTGAGCAACTTGTCCCAGGTCGCTACGCAGTGGCTTCAGGGAGATTCGAACCCGCGTCCAACCGATTACGAGGCACCGACCATACCACTACACCACCGCGTCCCACAAATTCATACTAAATGCTTCAAATACCTTGGCTTCCGGGCTCTGCCTCGGAATACGCTGTGGAGCTCACAACTCTTCACAGACTCCGTTGTCGTTAGGTGGCTCGCTGCCTCAGATCCCTTAATTTTCCTCCACGTACCAGGCCCCCCACCTAAGAAAAGTCGCGTATGCCACTGCCTCTATCCACACATATATTGCCCGCATGCAAACGACACAGCTTTATATACGTTTAGGAAGAAGAGTGTTCTATTAGCTGGCCTTGAGGCATCCATGGGTATGAAGTCTTAGCAACATTATTTCTATTAGTCTCGGCATATGGAGGCAGGAGACCAAACATCTCCCTCATCGCCTGATCTACCCACTGACAGTTACAGTCAGTGTACTCAGTACAGCTGAGTTGGCAGGCAGCGCAAGTGGACCCAAAGCCGATCGGTCGGTCGGTCGGTCAGTCAATCAGGCGATCGACCGTCTCATATCATCTGTGTAAAGTGGTTTTCAGTTCTCCTATTTTTCATCTTCCTCCTTTTCCTTCCGTCTCGCTCCACTTTCGCCGGCTCCTTATCTTCCTCCTCCCCTCCCCGCACCTCCGTACCCTTCCCATCATTTTCTTCTTCTCCTCCTCCTCCTCGTCGTCATCGTCCTCCTCCTCCTCTTCAGTCTGTCTTGTCGTCTGAGTTCACTTGACTCGACATCGCCGAACAAACAAGTCGTGTCGATCTGACTGCATGCACTTCCCCGCGGCCTCTGTCTCTCTGGCTCTCTCTGTTTTCTTCAGTCTTTCTCTCTCTGTGTGTCTTTGTCTGTCTCTGTCTCTCTCCTTCTGTCTTTGTGTCTTCCCCTGTCTCTCTCTGTCTGCCTTTGTCTATATGTCCATGTTTCTGTCAGTGACTAGATTCCTCTGTAACTATCTGTTTTCCTCTGTATGTCTGTCTGTCTGTCTCTTTCTTTCTCTGTATTTGTCTATGTCTCTGTCAATCTCTTTATATATCTGTCTTCGTCATCCTGTTTTTATCTACTTATGCCAAAGCCTATGCCTCTGTTTCTGCCTGTCTCCTTCTGTCTCTATGTGTCTTCCTTTCTGTCTTCCTTTCTGTCTCTCTTTCTGTCTCTCTGCCTCTCAGTCTCTGTCTGTCTCTGTCTGTCTCTCTGTATGCCTTTATCTCTGTCTCCCACTATCTCTATATGTTTCCGCTATCTCTCATTTTCAGGCTCTCTCCTCTTGTCTCTCTCTACCACTATCTCCAAGTACCTCAACGAGTCGACGACCGACCGACCGCCTGACCCCCTCCCGTGTCCTCCCCTTCGTCCCTTCCTCTCTCACTCGTTCCCTCTGCCCCTCTCCTTCCTCCTCCTTCTATAAACTGAATCGGCGATCACGACTCCGAGAATCTTACACGATCAGCGAGCGACGTCTGGTACCGAACCGTCAACCTTACACTCGAGGCGCTGCGGCCGACGCCGATTTGCCCGGTCAAGAATAAACTTAGGCCGTCGTCGGAAAACAAATGGTACTTTCTAGTGCTCGGCCCTCGTCCTATAATTCACTTTCAAATATACTCACGTCAATCAAACGCAGATCCCCATTGCGCAGTTAGCACACACTTCCCAGCGTAAGAACTTGAAAAGCTTCGGTCATTAAACGCATTCGAAAGGACGGACGGACGGACGAACGGACGGACGGACGGAAGGACGGGCGTATATATATTTAGCGAAATGGGTGATACTTCGGTCTTATTCGAGAAGTTGCTGTAATGGTTTAGACCGAACTGGATTTCTCGGTACATTGATGTGACTGTGGGAGTTTTTGAACTGATTTGTAGTCGCAGAACATGAGTTATTTTATGCTGAGTTCAAGAATACAGGTATTCTTACGTTATCGTAAAAGTTCTGAGCCGATGCGACATAAATTACAACTACTTTGAAGTTACTTCAAAGTTATGTGAGTTCTTAACGACGGACTGAGGGTGCGATGTTCGTTGCTTGGCGTCTTCGAGAAATTTCAGGGAGTTTCCTAAAGGTGCCGCATAAATAACCAGATGAATACGTACATAAACGCATGCGGTCGAGCGTCTGCAGGTTGCGGGTTAGGATTCTGCCGATGACCCTCGAATATTTCAAAGCCGAGATAAAGCGGTAAGACAGTTAAACAAATCTGTGTATAACCGGCTTACTATTGTCGTCATTTATTTATCTATTGATAAACGATACTTCAAGCCACAGAGCACAATCTCACAGTTCGACAGTTGACCTTGTATAATCGAGGCTGCTCTTCCAGGCTGGAACTCATCTCCAGTTCAGACCAAGTCATGACTAAGGTGCACATAATTATCGCCTAGGATAGAACGTTTTTTATCACATTTCTCCGTAAACTATAATCACACCCTCGTTGTAAGCTTACCTGCGGCCCTTTGAAGCCGCCGCCACCGCCGCGTATGAATATCTCCTACAGATGTTCGTTTAGGTTTATCTCGCAGAAGTTTTGGCAGTTTCCGCGAAAAGAAGTAGGTAACAATAAACTAATTGCCACAGAAATAGCATACAAAGACTACATCGGCCTAAGAAGTCGGCCTATATAATAGGCCTAAGAGTAATCGACGCAGCCAGATTGGTCTAGGTGACGGTGCTTTGCTGTGCGAAAGTTGTTCGTTAAATCATTGGAAACCGTATCGTCTTCCTCTACAACACGAATCCTTTATTTTCGCTGAACTATCGATAAGGAGTAAAAAAGGATTAAAGGAGAGGAGGAAGGAAGAAGAAGACGTAAGAAAAAGTAAGAATAAAAGAAAGGAAAGGATAAAATAAGGCAAAAACTGAGAAAGGTAAGGAAAAATGGAATAGGAAATTAGAGAAAGGATAAAGAAAGAAGCCAGAGGAGGAGGAAGAAAGGACAAAAGGAAGAGGAAAAGGAGGAAAAGGAAAAGAGCTGAGGAACAGAAGAAAGAGGAAAACAACACGAAAGAGAAATTGGATACAGAAGAAGAGGCAAGTGAAACAGAGAATAGGCGAGGCGGAAACTATGAGGAGAAAGCCGGAGACGGAGGAGGAAGAGGAACAGGAGGATGAGGTGGTGGTTGCAGAAGGAAAGGAAGGCGTCGAACCGACCGACCGAGTCGGACATTCTGCTACGCGAGCTGCTCTGATCTCGACCAGAGACACCTGTAAGCGAATCCAACTGACAAGTGCGAATTCGACCAACGGATCTCCCGAAGGCCGCAGTTGGTGTCTCGTGGCACCGGAACAACGTTTAATCGAGCCTGACCTATTGAACTCTGACACGATGGGTCACCGAAGCCAGGCTGAGATACAACACGAACATCAGTGTTCACGGCAAGACGACTTTAGTACCAACAGCAGACGCCTCTCGTCGCCAGATGGCTACGGACGAATTTCCCTGTCACCAGATGGCTACGGACGAATTTCCCTGTCAACAGATGGCTGCGGATGCAGTTCCCAGTCACAAGATGGCTACGAACGAAGTTACAAGTCTCCGGATGGCTACGAACGAAATTCCAAGTCACCAGATGACCCCGAAAACGGCTACCCTTCGTTAGATGACTACGGAAGGAATTCCAAGTCCCCAGATGACTGTTACCGACATCCGCCATCGATAGATGACCATAGACGAAGTTCCCAGTCGTCAGATGGCCAGTGGGTACGGCCTTCTCGTTCGAAGACCACGGAAGTCCGTGGTCCGTTGAAAGTCTCCAGACCAGGTCCTTACGAGCGCCACCGGAAGCCGCCGTTCTCATACATCGCCCTGATCGTCATGGCGATCAGACAGGCGCCGAACCATCGACTGACGCTGTCCGAGATCAACGACTTCCTAATGAGGAAGTTCGAGTTCTTCCGCGGCCCTTACACCGGCTGGAGAAACTCAATCCGCCACAATCTCTCCCTGAACGAGTGCTTCGTCAAGGTTCTCCGAGACCCGAACAGACCCTGGGGCAAGGACAACTACTGGACGCTCAACCCAAACAGCAACTACACCCTCGCAGATGGCGCCTTCCGACGCAGACGACGCAGGGTGGGCAGGCGTTCCACCACCACCGTCCGCCCACAACCATTACCAGCCTTGGAGACTCATCCACAACTTCCCACCGTCGGTTACCCTTCACCCACCACAAACATACTACAGTTATCCTTCAGTACTCACCCACCGCCGCTACCCACTGCCCTTCAGTTAACCCCAACAGCTGTTACGGAGAGACCAGGGTCAGTGCGATCGTCCCTTTGCGGACACTCCTTTGTAATGGATGGGAAAACGACATCAGGCGACGAAAGTTCAACGCCGTTTGATCTAGGACCAGGTCTAACTGATCTAAGACCAACTCCTTCGGATCTAAAGCCCTCTCTTCCAAGTTTAAGGCCAACGCATTCGGGTCTTAGGCCAACAGTAAAGATGAAGGACACGGAAGAAAGACGACCGACGGATAACGGGAGTGGTCGAAAGTCATTCTCCAGCTGCTTCACCATCGACAACCTTCTCCAAGCGGATGAACAAACGAGACGCGTCTCACCAGCCAATGGCTTAAAACGTACTCAGCGGCTGAGTCCTGTATCTTCGGTGACGCCATCCTCTCCTCTCTCTCCACTTCGTCAAAGCAGCCACATTTTCTTCCACTCTAATTCAACTCTGATCAGTTTTCCTCCCTGGTCCTTCTTTCCATATGCGCTAGGATACGCTGTTTCTTCGAGGTCGCAAACGCGAAACTTATCAAGACTTGTGGCAGGAGATAGACAACATTTTATGGAAGACCCCAGCGGACATCCTGATGGAATCGGCCTGTCAAGTGAAAAACTAATCCCACCTTACGACTTTTCCATGTCAGTAAAACATTTGTTTTAATTGGGATATTAATTGGATCTGTTTTAATTGACTGTTACCACGTAATTATCCATTCGACAAGTTTGCAACGTTTTTTAGATCTAAACTGCATAAGAACTCCAGGTATTTCGCTGACTTATCTGTAGGATAAACTAGTAAAACAATGACTGAAATAAGTAAGATGCACGCTTATTCACAGTGAGCCCAGGCTGTGTACAATACGTCCTACTTAATGTCCAAGGCCTTACCTTATAAACTTCGAACCGGTAGGTGGCACTGCAATCGACGAACCCGTTGGCCCAATCAGCGAGGTTGCATTGTTTCAAGGGTCCCAATGAACATCTGACCCTGACCTTTATCACACTTTTCGCTGGGTGGGTATATTTCTCGAATTAACACGCATCAAAGGGCAGTGGATCCTTGCAATAAATTTTATCAAGAGGGATTTCTGGTCATTACAGCCAGCGCTGTTCAAACACGTGGACCTGAATTTGTGTGGCTCCCATTCAAAAACGTGTACAACAGTACAAACTATCATACCACATATTTACAGAGATACGTGAATACATTCTGCCTTCTGCATTAGATACCAGCGCATTCGAAGTTTTCTTCTTTTTCTTCTACTTATTATTATTATTATTGTTCATACATTACATAAGTGCATACATACATACATGCATGCATAACTAAATAAATGTAATGATTTACATTTTAAGGAAACACCGTGTCAAGTATAGAAAAAAACTTTCTAGTCGCGAAGTTAATCTCGGGCTAGCAAGGTCCGTACACGGGGACCCTAAATGGCTAGGCACTCATTAAAACGGGCAACGGTGGTGAAGGATCCCACCCGATCAATTAACTGAAAAAAGGGCAGAGTCAAGGCCGGTGGGAAGGTAGCCCATTGGTCGGTTCTGGCCACGCCCACTAAGCTGCAACCAAATCGCTAAGTATTCTGCAAAAGATGCACGTTGTAATGTAAATGTAATTCTCCGAAATGTTTCAGCGTCACACAAAAACCGCGTCAGCACGACCAGCTACGTCGCCTGGACATCAAGTCCGCAAAGCACGGGTGTTCCGTCGGCTTCGGTACCAGGTCAGAATCGGGGAGCCTGCTACAAACGACAACAAACAGGGGTTGTCCACAAGGACGTCCGCAAAATAGATCTATTTTGGACCCTTCCTCACCATGTTTGCAGTTGGCATTACCCTCCCCAAACCCATTTGCAGACGTCCGCAGTCCAGGGCAGTACTACGGCCTAAATTATTCCACCCTGTTGATCAAGCAGGGCTAACTGTGATACAGGGTGGTGTATTTTGACACAACTGAGCCCGGCATAGGGACTCTAATTAGATCCAATGCAGTACAAACTACCTGCTGTCTGATTGAACTTGATATTTAAAACAGGCTGTACTGAAATAACTAAGTACCAAATTTCACTACAGACCTCTGCACTGAGAATAACCCCTCCCTTGACCCCTATTATGGGCGAACCCCTCCATTTTCCTCTTTGCAGATGTCCTTATGGACGATCCCATACATGTCTTACCAAATGCTGAATGAATGATTATACGACTCAAAATCACCTCTCCTCACAACAAACGAAGTCGAGAAATCTCCAACAAAAACAGATTTCATGAAAAGAATTTTCTGTGGCTGAAACCAATCGTACTTAAACCGTTTTCCGTCGACTACGAAGTACGACAAATGAAACATACAAAACGACAAACAATCCAACTTCAATTCAATTCTCGTTCCACATCACCCAACGTAAGAAAACCAAACTCGTAGAAAACATTACTGAAAAATGGACAGTAACGTAAGATAATAGAACATTTATATAGCTCCACTTGAGGGAAACCCTCGGTGTTGCTATTGCTACAATACTAAAATGTAATGCCAATGTAGAGATATAAACAGTTACTGCATCGAAAATGTCCAAAACAGCACTTGGAAATCACGTAAAACTATAAGCTCGATCAAAACCATTCTATTTAAGGTGACAAAGAAGATTTACAAAAATCTCAAAATTCGAGAAACTGTAGAATAACTCAACAAGTTTTCTGCAACATCTGATAAAAAAATCAGCTGTAATTAAAAATCTATCGGCAGTGATTTTTGTTTAAATTTGCTTCAGAGTCTGGTCCCTAAAAATTTAGTATTACCTGGGTATTATGGGCTCTCTTGGCCCCACTTCATTAATGAATTGATTTGGTTCAAGTGAGGCCCTTGAATGGAAATTTTGTCCCAGGCACCAAGTTGTCAGCCTAGTGAGTCCATCGTTATGCCTCTTGCAAATTGCCTCTTTATCTATGTTGATTGCCATAAGCTGTCCACGTTGCCACAATGACGTTATGGTGTTCCAAATAACTAAGAAAAATTGACCGTTTACTTGACACAGTTAAGCCAACATCACAAAACAAGGGCAAGAAGCTTAAGTACAAAATTCCGATCAGAAGGCAAAAACTGTTTACATTCACGCTGAATAATAGAAGGACAGTGACACACAGTTTGAAGCAAAGTGAATTCTTCCATCTCGGAAACGAGCATCGATCACTCGGACAGTCAGAAGAGCAAATACACACAAAGCCACCGCAACAGCTTAACTAACAACAGTAATACTCCATCTCATCGTAAAACAATCTCAGTATAGCACAGTATTTGTCAAGGGTCGCATTATAGCGAAGTTCGAGCATAGTACAGATTTAGCAGAGGGCTTAGAGGAATCAATCCGATACGTGCTAGCCGTTGTAAAGACAACCTTACTCAACCTCGCAAACGATTTCAGACTGTAACAAAAGCTAAAGAACCGTATATACAGTGTACACATTTAAAGCAACGGTAGACTCCTTCATTAAACTCAGTGAAAACGTAGAAACAAAGAGACTGAAGAATATGAACAAGCGAATACTACCGGAAAATATACATACAGAAAATGTAAAAGCCTCGCTAGAGAAGAAACAAGAATGAATAAATATGACTGAACACAAAATAAATACGGACTGGCTTTGTAAAATAAATACCTGTAGATCACATAATTTACAGTACTGTACTAGATTAACCAAACTAGCTACGCAAAGGCTGGTATAAACCCAAAAAATACAGTCAAAGTAACATAAAATTACAATCGTAACTGTTCATGCCCAAACATGAAAACACAAAGGCATTTTTCCTCGTGCAGCTTGTAAGAGGAGCATCAAAATTTCCTATGGATTTTCCAAGACAGCGATGATCAGAAATGTCAAGGAATCCTTGACGTAACACGTCCTTAGCTCAATACTTTCCATTGAATGCTGATTACTAAATTCATCTCTAAAGCACTCAGATCTAGAAAAAATGATTCTTCAATTGTTTGCAAAATGAGACGAGAGAAAAAGAAAGGGCCAAGTAAAGCTGGAGGAAGCAAATAAGGGGTTCAGGTTGGCACTTAATTACCTCATAAGATGCACTGGGTTTTGCGACAGAAACAACCAATCGATACTGACCATCCGGAAGAGAACAAAAACTGGCCTCTTTAAACCCCTCTGCCAAACTATGATGCATGAAACAACAGGCAATACACCTCACTCATTCAGCTATGTAGACATTCCACAAGGATAAGCAAGTTAAACACAATTTCTCTGAAGAAAATTACTCTGATAATGAAACATCAAAACTTAAAATTTCAAGGCCGTTGTCATTCAAGGCCGTTGTCAACCGACACTGCTAAAAATCTGTCTGATATGAAAGAGAGTAACTAGCTATGCTCTGAAAACTTAATATAATGACAAATATGGCAAGAAATCATGATAGCAAATGCTAAACTGACATTAGCACATAAACACACAACTCTAAAATAATTTTCTTGAAAAAATATTTAAAATAATCAATAAATTCCAGTTGCCACAAGCTGTAAAGTCACTCAAAAAACTTGATAATTCCTAGCAGAGCATCAAATGTTAAATCTTGATTATCGCTCATTAAGAACTTAGACACTAGACAGCATACAACCATTTTGGGCAGTGCACAGTGTAAGCTAATGTAATGTAAAAAAGTGCCTTTATATAGCGTTAAAGCGCTGCTTACAAGGGTCTCTAACTGGTCTAAACCTGTGCAACATCAGTAAACTAAGAATGTGTGCTCAGATGAATCACTTCAGATGATTCAGCATTCTTTGCAGAGAAAACTAAATTACCATCACAGCAATTATTATGTTTGCATTTATACCATACTGACTGGTTAGGGCTATCAGCTTGTAATGTGGACAGCAAGGGTTCGAACCGCCCCTAAGAGGGTTACCATGTAGGGACCTTGAGCAAGTCCTTCTCTCACAGTTGCTCAGTGCCATCGATTGATGCCACTGTCATTAGATATTGGCACTTAATAAATGCAGAAATAATAATAATAATAATTTACACAGTGCAACATTCCAATGACTGTCATAAGGTAAGGTAAGGTAAGGACTCACAACATGCCTCGCTCAACAATAGTTTTCAGAGACACTGTCTGGGTCGGAGGAACCTTTCAGCTCAACAGTTCTTTCGTTAAGGGTTACAAGGCTTAGAAATGAGTACTATTCAATTTTATAATCAATAGATTTGAACTCCACACATACAGGTCAAACGAAAATACATGAACAATCTGCCGCCATGACACATAATCACAACACGAACATTTTACAGAAACTCATATGTTTTCATTTCAGTGGTTGTCACATAATGGCTTATCAAAATGTTAACAGATGCCCTTACGTGATTTCCTGCACTTGACGCATATTATTTAAATCAACTAATTCCATCACACACTCAAAAGCATAAATATCAAACAACTTAAATGAACTTTCAAAAATCTAGCAGCAGATTTCAACCCAGACCCAAGGAAGCAATTAAAAAATTCGCTAAATACTAAGCTGCACGCTAGGACTCAACAAAATTTCACACCAGCCAAAAATAATAGAAAAGAACTCCGTTGGCACCGATACATTTGTACGTTCGACCACAATGCAAAGCATAATAATTGCTATTCAATTACAAGTTACTACTAGAGGGTCCTTGAGACTGAAGGTTCAATAAGCTCAAGTACAACCTGAGAGCAAAATTCAACCATAAGACAACCCATTTGCTTCCACTTCCTTGTCTTTATCACAGGATGCACCAGAAGTTTAATTCCAGATTCAGAGGCTTAATCCCGTCTGCCTTATTTGCATTCACAACATCACACGCAATGCAAAAACAAAGTAAAAATAACAGAAATGTCTGATAAAAGAACACATGGGCAAAATTTCCACTTTACTAAATTCTCCTGCATAATGATTGTACCTGGCACTAAACATATAGCACCTTTTAAGTATCTTACAAAGGCGCTACTGCACTGTTCATAAACGTGGGATTAAACAGTCAACTAATGACAGGATTTCCAGTGGAAAAGCAAAAATCAAGCAGTCATTCAAGCTGCAATTCTTACAGAACATAAAAATAAACTGCAATTTTTACAGAACATAAAAATGAGTATTTTGTGGAGACCACCATTCACACTTCTTGCACAGCATAGGAAAATAATAATATTATGATTAATTAGTAACTTCTATCATCCCAGCGTCTAATGCACAAGGCATCAACTGATGGCACACCAAAGCCAAGCGACAAGAAGATCAATCGACAGCGGCTTTGTCTCGGGTGTGCCATTAGAAAAATAATAGTCACAAGTACCTATATAAATTCTTCATTTCACCACTTGGTACTGGTACTCGGTACCCGAGTATGAGTAGTCGGTACTCTGTACCAATACTGTACTCCATACTGTAGTTTGATATTGGTACTTGGTACTATCGTACTGGTTTTGGTATAAAATCATTAAAGTTAAAGAATATTCAGACAACGTTGTCCATGAAGCTTGTGTCTAGGTTTTCGATTAGGGTCCGAACGAAAGCCATCTCTTTGCGAGTGTTTTCGAATATGATGCTTGGATCTTCAGAGTCACAGCGCAGACAGTTTGGCGCCATGACCATCGCCAGGTTGCTGGCATCCATTTTAGAAATGCTGGCATTTTCAGGAGCAGCAAAAACCTGCAAAATACAACATGGGATTTTATAACACATAGCAAAACTCACAGATAACACCAGTATGATCAAACAGATGAAACTGTGATGCTGAATGCAAAACATGAAAACTGGTAAGCTGGATTAAATTAGTCCGATTTAAATCTCACCTGAAACTTGATCAGGCAACTTTGAATCTTGAAACATCATATAAATATACTTTCTACAGCGAATGTTCACCATATCTCATTAGACAACGTAGCCTGCCGTTGACTGCCATGTTGCAGTTGCCACTGCTAGGTCTGCACTTCAGCAAAAGATCCTTCAACTCCGGTGTTAGATGCTTACTGTTCATGAAGGCATGTAATAACTCAATGATTACCATACCACACTTATCAATCAAATTACTTGGCTGAACCTTTCCTTTGCAACAAGCCGAAAACACATCTCTTCCACCCAAGTAATGCTAATAATGTTTCCAAACATCATGTTTCATAGCACATCTTTAAACTTTTAAACGGAGATACAATGGATTTCGACTGTACTTCTCCGATGAATTTCGAATGTGGACTTTAGTTTAACTATAACAGAAACCTCCTGCAGTGTGATAATGGGGCTCTAAAGTCCTAAGACTAGGTTCCAGTATTAAATTTCAGTTGTACTGTCATACAAAAAACGCTCTTTACAAGATGGCATAAACTGTGACCTGGAGAAATCGAATCAGATAGGACAGGACTAGTCGATTGATGTGTGGTAGGCTGTGAACAATGTTGACAGCAGCTTCTGGGTCAGAGCAGCTGGCTATGCACTGGTCATAGAAGTCACGTGGAATCAGAGGCTCATAGAGTTCGCGATACCAGAGCTTCAGCAGCGACGCAGGCGTGTGCGGTTCAGTGAATTCACTCGGGACGTTCCAGAGATCGCACTGAGTCTTCAGCGAGTTCACTTCGTCGATATCACCAGGAACCCTGAACCAAAGAAGAATTACATTGATCAAACATTCGCTGCCAAAAAGTAGACTACATTCACTTCCTCTTTAGGTTCATCTTCTACTGCTTCTATCAATTGCATCAGATCAGGGCAATTCAACAGAATGCATAGCTGACAAGGCCTTGTCCACTCTAGAGGGAGATTCAGGCAAAGAAATTAATTGGGATAAAATGACACACATTGAACTATGAGCAGGTTTTAACCAAAACTTGGTAGTCTAAGAAAGGGTAGAGCGTATACTGAAAGGCCTATGCACAGAAATGTCATGGAAATCTGTTACAATATATAATGCCACAGCACATGGTTCTTCATCAGAGATTCTAATCTTTGACTTCTGGGAAAACATTCACAGACCAAGTGCAGACCCCTGATGAAAATCCGCTTCAAACGTTTAATGCCAGTATACGGTCATTCATCAGAAAATCTATTGCGTTGCACCTGGAAAAAAAAAGATTCTGAGACAGACCTGAAGATGCCTTCCGTCTGAGCACCGTTTAGTTGGAGGACCTCTTCGGACAAGGTCGTCTGTATCCACGGCAACTTCCGATTCGGAAATCTGTCCTTCTGCATCTGCATCACGTCCTCGAGTGTATTTCCAAACATTGATGGCCGGAATATCAACTTCTGCAATTAGGAATAACCATGCAGCCCACTCAGGAAGATCAATTAGCATCGCTGTTAAAATTATTCACCACTCGTCGCAGCATTATAGTTCACAAAGTACTACATTTAAAGTATCTGACCTATCTGACCTAACTGTCGGGCACGATGATGGTGAACGCTACGCGAAACAGATGGCGTTGGGAGAGGATAGTCCGTACATGTAGTCAACCGTCGCAAAGTGACGATGGCGTTGTGACATGACATGACATATCTGCTTTCCATGCTCATCCCTCATATCAACAAATATTGCACTCGATCAGTGGACCCTGTGACTCTTTCTCCGCTATGTAACTGGGCTCTCCAGCCTTCTCGGCTGTTGGTCCATGGCTCTGGAATTCACTGCCAAGTTCTATTCTTTGATGTCATTCAGGTTTAAACTCAAGACTCATCTGTTTTAACTTGCTTACCCACCGTAGCCTAGTTTCTAGTTTCTCTGACCTACAGGAATTCAACCCGGATTATGATTTTGGATTGCGATTTTGATTTGAAGCGACCATTGACTGATGCCTTGGGCATACGATAACGGCACTATAGAAGTCTTTAGATTAGATTAGAATATTGGGTGTGGTTGCCAGGGCATTAAATCTGTTGGCACAGTGGCCAAGACCATTCAACGCTCACCTCTGAACCCTGGGTTTGATTTCAAGAGAACCAATTGTATTTTTCCTACATTTATATAACACAGACTGGTACTCTACCTATATGCATAAGAAACAAAGTGATTACCTCACCTCAAGTTACCATAACTTAACAAGGTAACAGGAGAGACTGGTAAACATGGCACATATTTGTAAGAAATAAAGCCTAAGCCATAGCATGCTGTTTTGCTCATTATTTGGAAACTGCGCAAAAACAATTCTGTTACAATGTTCATTTTGAAAGGATGAAAATCAAAGAATACATGTTCACCAAACAAATCTCAAGCAGGGCAACTTGTCATACCAACGCCTGTTCAATTTTCTCAGAAGTTGGTTTATGTAGACCACTCTTCGCTCCTGATCGAGAGATTCGGTCTAGCCTTCTCTGACAGTGAGTGGCAAAGTGACTGATCAACACCTAATCCAGCCATTCAAATAAAGAAAAAAACAAAAGCAATCAGATTACCTGTCATTTTCTCATATTCAGTGCTCCCCATTTTCATCATCATCATCATAGTTGTCATCACCACTCATCACAGCACCCGACTTGAATTCCTATCTCTCACCCTCTCTTTTCCGCAAGCGCTTGAAGACCGCATTATTCCCTACTAGCTCTGGGACATCAGGCCAGGAGTGCCTCTGACAAGTCTATCTTGAAGTGGTGCTACATAAATTCGAAATTACAATTAGTTACAATCACCATCATCATCGTTCCCGTCGTCTCACAGCCAATATTACTGCTAAAACTAGAACAATGAACAATGTTATCAAACGATAACAAGCTGTAGTCTTTAATATTCGGATGAAAAACGGTCATGTTCTGTCAAGTCTTACTGACCTTTTCTGTTTCCTGTCCCAGGTCAAGATGTCTGCGTATGTAACATTCAAGAAATGAATGAAAGCGGATGGTAGGAGGAAAGAACGACAGACAGATACCCATCAGCTCCCATCCACGCATCAGACTCTCACTAAAGTCACATCAACAGCATGCAAATCAATACTTGTCTGATGAACTAAACGCACAAACAAAATTGATTTTGGTCAGAATGTCCCTGAAAACTAGGCACCAGTGAAAAAAAGAAAAAATGCAATCACTGTCTCGAGAATCACGAGCAATCACAATAATAGTAATGTTTCAAAACTCCTAATTTTCATCAATATAAATCACTAGCATTTGAAACAGACCACATGTTACTAACGTAATTTTTCATTCTTGAGGAGGGACCGACAATTAACACTTTGGTTTTAAAAAAAATGATAGATGGAAAAATAGATGACGAACACAAAATATTTATATATTTATTATTAACAGAAATCATTATTGTTACTACTGTTAGAAAGCACAAGAAAAACGTGAAGAATGCAAGTAAGTCATGCAATAAAAGGGACAGAAGAAAGAGAAGAACAGACTAAGCCAAGCCAACGTACTCTCGAAGGTTGTCAGTTGTTTGTCGACACAACTGCATGTAGATCTCATCACGGAGTTCGACGTTGGTCCATCCTTTCGTAACGACCTCAAGCGCAACTTGCATCAGAGGAGCCTTCGCCTTGCGGTCCAACATGTACATCTGGATCAGCCGAAAGACCTCAGGTGCCTCTTTCTTCACCACCTTGTCACTGGTACGGATCATCGGCTTTGTAATCACATCCTGTGGGCATCAAAATCACCTTCGTCATCGTCATCACCATCATCATTGTACAAGAATTAGAGCCATGTAAGACTAGGATTACTGTATGATCACACGTTGTCCCTTTCAAGACTTCCCTAAAAGTTGCTATATAAATGTTTGAAATGTTCAGATACAATTATAGTAATCAACCATATTGTATGGCTTCAGGACACATTTCAAGTCTCTCTCGTTATGTGTCTTGTACTAGAAGAGAGCAGAACGAAGGCGTCGACATTTTGGAGCCAGAAGCAGGATCGCAATCGAGAAAGGTCATCATTGCTACATCAGTGGGTGTCACTCCAGACAGCTGGAAGCGCTCATCGTAGATTTGTATCGTCTTGCTTTTGTTGTTTGACAGTAGTGACCCATCCACACCCACAATTCCTCACCCAGCCGATGGACATATGGTGTGCTAACATATGCATTACTTACTTACTAACTTCCAAAGAGTAAAACATTGATATCAAAATAGGAACTAAAAACATTCACAAAGTATTTTTACAGTGGACTTTATAAATATTTGGATAAATAATGTTACTTTACATATGGAATGTAAAATATCAAACTTGGTCCTACAAATCAAAAGGCTGATTTTCATTGGTGCAGCAAAATGGTTCTCTAGATTTATGAAAAAAGAAATTTAAAAAAAACTGGGAAAAATATCATCAGAGTCTTGCTACCTTTGTCCACGTCAGCATGTTGCCAATCGGAACAGCTTTACCCAGAAAACCTTTACGATGTTCGTTCAGATTTTCCACAGCAAACTGTTCAATGGCCACCTACATAGAAATCAAAGGTTAAAAGAGAATCTCAAACTGTCCCTCAGTTACCCTACAATGGGTTCAAGCCTTCTCCCCTGAGACAGTTACTCTGTAGGAACCTTGAGCAAGTATTTCACTTACAACAGCTCAGCACCATCGATTGATGCTGATTCATTAGGTAGTATCACTTAATAAATGCACAAGAAATACAATGAGCAAGCTTCATGCTAACAAACTTGTCTGCAAATTTACAAAATTCATACAAATGAATTACCGAATGAATAAGAAACAAGGACCAGACCTTGCATAAGTCTGTACCTTTTAATCTGGCTCCTACTGCACTGTTCCTGTAAGCTGACTAATTCTAACTGTGAAATCAATACAAGTGCAAAAAATATCCATTGTTGTATGTTATTGATTTTGTAAAGTTCTTTGCATCAAAAGACAAATTTCTGAACTTCTTTAAAATCTGTCAAGTATTTCCCACTGAAACTGTGGTGTCAATAAATTATCTAACAGGTTCATAGTGCAACATATCTTTGAAAACATTCTGCACACAATTTCTTTCAGTTCAAACTCTGGGGCTTAACTTTCCGTCTGTACATTCGAATCCATCAGCAGCGCCTGAAAATGAATAAACTCTTACCTGTCTCTGAGCGACATCTGAAGAAGTTTGTTCTTCGGCCAAATCCTCTTCTGAATGTGACAGAAGCAGAGACAAAGACTGCACGAGATCGCCTTCCGTAACCTGACCTTTCTCTGACACGCTAGGCTCACCTTTCTCCAACTTCCTCTCACGAACCGACTGGTGCAGACTAAGAGATAACTGAGCATGCCGCTCTCGGGTCTTTGGAGACGGACTGGAAAAGAGGCTGCTGTTGTCTGAGTCATCATACCCCTGGTCAGGCAATCCTTCTGAGTTCTGGGTGGAGCTCGAACGAACACTGCTCGGGGTGTCGTGCCGCTTGCAGAACTCAGTAGGCGACAGACTGTCGGCGCTGGGAAGACTGTCGCCACTTCTTGGCTCGTCATTTGATGCGGCCCCTGGCTGGAGCTGAATGCCCTCTGGTCTCTTGTCATCGTCTGTTCGCACGCCCTTCTCTCCTCTAAGCTGCGTGATGATCGGCAGGTTTGCATAGTCGGGTTCTGAGTTTCTGCGGGCACGAATTCGAATCATCGGCGTGTTCTGCGCGCTCTGTGCCTGTTGTTCGTAGTCATTTTTCTGACGATAATGATGATATGCTTCCATCTGTTGATAGCTGGCAATCTGGTTGGCAAAGTCTGCACCGTGTTGAAACGACCCGCACGAGGACAGGCTGTCATGAGGAGAAAGCTTTGCACTGAGATATTCCTTCTCATAACCGGCGCAACGCAGAGACCCGTGTGACGAGTGAGCACCGTGGATCCCTCGCAGAGAGCCTTCCGATGACTGAGAATCTGAGAACTGGTCGCGAGGGCACTGCTGGCGAGCGGTCTGGCTTTCGACGACATCCTGCTGGAGACGTCCGATGCCAAACGACGAGTGCGAAGTGTCGCTGTCCGACCTCTCGTGGTGGAAAATCTTCCGCCGATCGACAGCATCACTGAGGTAGCTCTGCGACATCTGCTGCATCCGACCCGCAGATGGTCCCGGCGCCTGGGAATGCACGTCAAAGAACTGCTGGTTGTAGACGACAGTTGGCGACGACTGCAGTTCTTGGCAGATCTTTCGATATGACTGTCCGCCATCTTGGCGTCGCATTCCGATGTATGCCGGATTCGTGCGCGGAAACGCCCGAGGCTTCGGCAGCGGCGTCACCGGAATGGCCGTGATCTGCGACACGTCCTGGAAACGTCCGGTGAGGTCGCCGAAATAGTCCGCCGGATTGTCATAGGTCACGAGTGGATAACCGTCCTGACGAGCAAAGAACGCCGGATGGTGCTGAAGATGAGGAGGCGAATGAAGAGGGCTTTCGTCTGAAGGATTGAGGCCAAGATACGGCGACAATCTCTGATCTTCAAACGGAGATTCGCTTCCGTAAAACCGTCGCATGTCAGGTCCTGTTTTCATATCAGCTGGTGCCACCTGGTGAGCATGTTGCAAGTTGTGAGATCGGGGCTGCATTCGGGGAGACTCGGGAACGCGCTGGACGGCAGCGTTGGTCGACTCGCGCCGCTGGTGAGCTGGGTGACCAGAGGGACGAGACTTCTGGCTGCAGTTGTAGCCTTGATGGGCCAGTTCGTCAGCAGCAACATGTGGCTGGTCTCTACGACGCTCGGATCTGGCATCACCGCCGCTGCTGCCAGGACTCGAGGCAGCCACATGACCACCTGTTCTAGATGAATGCTGCTGAGAACGCGAATGCTGTAGCACACGAAACGAGGAGAAAAAATCACCATCGTCATCCTCATAACCAAAATAATTACAGAACAGAACGGCACTAAACAAATATTCCAAAACATGATATCATAATCATGCGTAGATTTATGTTTCACACGTAAATACACTGCACTCTTGCTACAACACAGCCATCACTGCATTTGGAAAGGAGGCTGTCGAATCTTGCAAACTTGCATTTAATCTAAAATTGTGTTTTGAAATGGAAGCGATTTTTAATAAATTCGGTTAAATGCTTTGTTTTTCTTTTTTTGATTTTCTGCTTTCAGGTCACACAAACTTACGGCAGACATTCGGCATTATATGGGTTTTGCTCACAGAGACCACGTGTGCAAATGCACAGGTAAATTTCAGATCCATGGCCGTGACCGTCTTATACCCGAATTTGCATTACATCAACACGAGGTTGCAGTGTACATAACAGCATCGTAAACACATGACTAGCCTGCCTTGCAGTGATAGGCCCACAGAGAGTAACCAGCTTCATTTCTGCAACATCTTCAAACATTGACTGAAACCTGGTCAACAGCCAAAATCCCTGGATGATCCTGCACCTCAAGAGTTAACATCAATTTCCTCCAAACAAAACAACAGGCCGCACAGCAACTGTCGCTAAACCCTCAAATGGTGCTATATAAATTCAAACAGCTGCTGAGAAACAAAAGTCTAAACACATACATGTCGGCCAAATTGGCGAGAACCAGCATTGCCTGCTCCATACGATACCTGTGCCACGTCTTCCTTCTAAAAAGATCCGTTAAAAAACAACTTTAGAAATAAATTCTAGCTTCTTTTATTTCTTGATTCTAGAGAGCTGGTATACGATCTGACTTTCATCAGCCTATGGCACTGCAAATCAAACCGCAGAAAGTCACAAGAGAAACAGCAACAGTGAGACAATTCATAGTGCAAGTGCTAAAAGACTCGACTGAACAAGAACATCTGTATTGTTATTATTGTCATTGTTGTCATTCATCAAAAAAATTCGTCACGTGTACCTCACACCACATCAAAGTGACCCAAAAGGCAAAAGGTATGAATTCCAAATAATTCAGTGACCCCTTGGCTTTCAATGCATTCAGCGTCGGTTTCAAAAGCCTTCTTAATCAGGTAAAAATCTTATGCCAGTGAAGGTTAAGCCCCAACCAAAATACTAATACTAATAAGTTTTGGTCACCTCACCTCACTTCACCTCACCTCACCTCACCTCACCTCACTCACCTCACCTCACCTCACGTAAGCTGCTACATTCAGTCGATTACCGATGACACGACGGCAGGAGTTTGTGTTGAAATTTCTCTCTTCACTGGCTGTCGCATCTCTGATGGTCGAACTTCAGTATTCTGCTTGAGTGTCTGAAAACAAATTCCAAACACGTAAGACTTTTGTCACATACGTTCAACACTAACACTTACTTCAAAATTCAACAGCCCATCTGATCAAGACGATCTTGGCAAACTTTTCCTCTTGTACACTTCACTCTTGTTTAATCATTTTTAAGCACATCATCATCATACCATCATCACCATCATAATCATCATCGTCATCATCATCATCAGCAGCATCATTACCACCACCACTGCAGTCTCCAATTACTCCAGTTGGTATCACTATTTCTGAAAACCACAAGCACAGCGCATTGTGAATAGTAGGGAAAGCATGAAATGTTCAGCATAATACATGTTTTAATCATTCATATATGTACACAAATATCTGATAGCTACCACAAAAAATTATTAGCCTTGACGGCTAATGTTTCAATTACTACAGCGGCTTCAATCTTTCAACACCAATTCTGGCCTGGAGCTAATGTAAACATAGGCTAAAGCAAAACTGTATCAGGCCTCGCTGGCTACAGCCACTGTAATTGCAGGTCTGTGTAAACCAGCAGTTTCTTCCTATTTGCTTCTCATTAATTATATATGTCCAATACATGGTTCTGAATACTCGTAATTAATAGTGGGATAACTGCTTTCAAAACACCAGTTAAATGTCATCCAACAGGAAATCGAACCATTAGATATGAACAATGCCTTAAAAGTAAAATTTCTAAAAACAAGACACTCAAGATACTTAATGATATTGATTACATAAACGAGATATCAAGACTCACGACTCCATCTTGGCCCCTAGTGAACACTCATCTCCACCTCAGATTTGGATTTACTGACTGCATGCATAAGTGTTTTATATAAATAAAAAAATAAGCAGTAAGATAGCTCTCAGACATAATATACACAGTTTGGTAATAACAAAAAAGTATGGTGGCCTACAGTCAGAGATATCTGTATGGTTATCACAAAATGGTACACCGACTCATAACTGTAATCGTAATAGCACATTTATATAGCACCTCTTCAAGAAAATTCTTCAGAGGTGCTCCTCACCTGGCAACAAGAGACCATAATTGAACAGAATGGCCTTCGATCACTGGCAAAATCCTGGCAGAGAAAGGAAAAGAAGCTCGTGTCGCAGGCTGCATGGCAGTGTGTTCTAGAAAGACCACACCACCAGAATCTGTGCATATTGGTGTTTATTTATTTTAAAAATTGCCAACTCTTTACAGGAGGTTTCCTTCCCATAGAGAGTTTGCAGGACAAATATGCAGGTAAACAAGAGCACTATGAATTTACTCGTCTACGATACCTCGCTCAGCCAGTGGACATATGGCGTGTTAACAAAATCTCTTACTACTTACCTGCAGTTTAGCTAATGGTATGATGTCACAGTTGTGAGGTTTGTGCCAGGCGGTTTTCTGAGTGGACGCGTTGTAGTAATAGAAACGCGAAGTGTTCTGATCGAACAGCTCCCACCACTGATTCTGATCTGTCTTCTTACTACATTCAATCAATCAATCAACCAACCTATCAATCGACTAGTCTGTCAAACAACACATCAAGAAATTAATCGAAAGAGATCAAAACAATTAATCAAAAAGAAATCAAAACAATGGGCCCATCAGTGAAACTGGTAAATCAACTCACCTGCTAATAAGCTAACGATAAGCCAGCCAGCCAGCCAGCCAGTTAGCCAGCCAGCCAGCCAGTCAGCCAGCCAGCCAACCAACCAACCAACCAGTCAATAAGCCAGCCAGCCAGCCAACCAATCAACTAGTCTGCCAAAGAATACACGAAGCAATTAATCAAAAAGAAATCAAAACAATTAAGAAAAAGAAATCAAAACAATGGACCCATCAGTGAAACTTGTAAATCAACTCAACTGCAGTTTAGCTAATGATACGATTGTAAATCAACCAATCAACAAAAAACTCAATCAAAATACTGAACCAATCAGTCAAATGACAAATCAAACAATCATCCAAAAAGCAATCAAGAGACTAGGTACGATCTGCAGGCTGCTGCTATTCACGTCTAAAACCGCAAAACAGACAATACGCTGTCAAGTCAGACATTCAAGAAAAGGTTGCTCTGTTGGTGGACATCTTTCGCGTTTGGTGCATTTAAGTCAAAAGATCCTTTAAATCCAAGGATATGCAGAACTACCGTTTACAGACGGATACATCTCAAAGAGAACTTGATGCAGAAGATAATTCAGAGGAAACTGGGATTATTTGGTCACATGTGCAGAAAGAGTAACGATAGGAAGATCAAGACATTAGTGTCTGGAATGAAGGATGGACGAAACAAGAGAGGAAGACCCCTTAAAGAATGGGTAGATGACATAATCGAACGGTGTGGACATCTGAGCTATGCCACACTGGAAAGACAACAGTGGAAGAACATGGAAATGGCATCAGACACCAACAGGCGTTGTACCCATTGTTGATGATGATGATGATGATGGTGATGATGATATGACTGTTAGGACAATGAAACAGGCAAGCAGGAACTGAGTCATCACTGATGAGTACCCCTCACCCTGTTCATCATCAACCAAACATCAGTCAACCAAAGCACATTCAAGATCACAGATCGCAATCAATCACCTTACTATGTGACTATCAATCAAAAAATGAAACACAAAGCATTAATCACGGCTTTGATCCGTCTTTCTACAAAACTAAAAAGCCAAGCAATTCACCAAGATAAAATCAGACAATAGGAGATAATAGGCTGCTCAAGTGGTGAGTTTTAATCGTAATTGTAATCGGCAGTCTACAAAAACCTGGAATTTATGAAGTGCCTCTTCACGAAAACACTCTGTAGATGTGTGGTAATCATTGGTCTAACAACACTTCATGCAAGCTGTCGTTTTAAGAATTTTAAATAGTTTTCTTTAGAAAGTGTTGTTGCTGTTGGTGTTGTTGCATACATTACGTGCACAGAGTCAGTAATTCTGAATCTGAGGTGCAAAGCAAATTGTGAGTGGAGGACTTGCTCAAAGTTCCTACATGGTAACCGTCTAAGAAGAGGCTCGAACCTGTACTCTCCACATTACAAGCTGAGTGCTCTATCCAATCGGCTACCATGCCCTACTCTGTCATACGCAGAAACCATCTAATAAAGGAGTTAACAAAAATGGCACAAAACATATGACTATAAATACTTTGTTTCCAAAATAAAGACTGATCAGCTTTCAAGACAGACAATTATGCATGCCTACTGAAAATCACATGGCACCTTGCTTTCTGCTTCAGAAATGTTATTCAAATCTGACCTAATAAATGAATCAGGTTCCACCCTCAAACACCCGTACACAGAAAGATATATACCAGATCCTTCTTATAGGGTTTGTCTCTGTAATGCAGGGACTTTGGCACTGATCCCAAAATAATAAATTCTGCGCTATAAAGCAACTTCAGTAGAAGATGACTTTGTTACAGCAATACATTTGACAGAGTTCCCCTTGGCAGCATTAATAAGCACTATAAGCAGGATCCAATGCATATATTTTTATTTTATGGACTATATTTTTATTTTATGTGCCTACATGAAGTCACATATGCAGATATAGCACTGAAATAAAGCCGGATAATACCTGTCAAGTGTCACCAAACTATCCTGAGGGTGCTAGTACATCGTGTGAAAGTTGCACAAAATGCATTGCTGAGGTGAACGTGTTATTGTCTGCACATTTATACAGGGCCTTTTTAGGACCTTTTTGTATTGCATTTGCCAATAATTATATAGCACTTTGCAACCACAGCAATTTTACACAAAGAAAGACAGAGTCAAAACTTGTCTTTCTAGAAAAAGACTCTCAAAGAGATGACTGGAAAATGGTTTGCAAGATGCAGAAAGGTCACTGAGAACAGGAGGAAACGCTACACTCGCCATGGTGGTAAAGGCCGCTCAGATGGCAGAGTGAAAGGGGCGTATCCGGTCTGGCTTCCCACAGAGGCACTTGCTTCATGGCTGGCAGGCTCACAAAGGAAATCTGATAGGCTTTGAAGTCATTAATTATTCAGACAGCTTGACACCAAAGCTACCCATTCACCAATCCACCCAACAGCCCTCTATCTGAGCTTGCCCAGGACACAGCAGGAAAATGGGTCATTACTAGATAAGATTTCTGAGCAGATAAGATTCTACTGGGAAATACTTCAGTATCTTAAAGATTCTGCCAACTCCAACTGGCTGATGCGTGGTTAGACTTCAACCTTTGTCCAGGTTGAAGGGTCAGACCTTTAATCTGGAGGGAGTGAAACCGGCTTCACAGGAAGCACTGGGTGCTGGGGTGCAGACCAGACGGTGCAGACGGCCATATTACCAACTTCCAGAGAGAATAATTAAGGCCTTTGAAAACAGCCGATATCTCAACGAGCTGATAACACAGATCAATACCTAAGTCAGTGGGTTGGCCTCAACATCTTTTAACTCACTGTGTATGTATGCATCTACCCACACACACACACAAGGAAGTGTGTACAAGCGTGTACAGCGTGTGGCATATGTACACATCTGTACATTTAATACCGAGCCATACACACTGGTACATGCGTGCATACATACGTACACAACTGAAAGTATGCAAATTACCGAACTAAATCACTCCTAACAGAGAAGGACAATCAAAAAAATGACTGACAATACGCTGGAACCCTATTACAGCATGCACCATTACAATGCAAAATTCTGATACAAAGCAGCGAAAGAAGACAGTCCCAAATTAAATTCAGCTTCAGAAAGTGAAGTCGTCATACACAACAGTATTCTTCTAATAAGCACTTGACATGGCTGCAGAAGATAAAGTGCAATAAGCAGGTTTCAGCACATTCAGTCAATGCAAAATCTTTTTCCTGCATTATATATACAGTATAAACAAAGCTGTTACCCAGAGTGCAAGAAGATGAACTGAAACCCGTGTTACTTACATTCGTACACCTGGTGGCGGCTCCCAAACGCATTCGCCAGTTATCAGGTTGGCATACATGCGCTCTTTCGTCCGTGGCTCAATAATCTCAACCCATTCCCACCTACAGAAAGTTAATTATTTACATATTCAACTACAAATTTAAATCAGCACAAATGTCTAATCTAATCTAAAGCCTTCTGCAGAGTCATAAGAAAAAACACATAAGGTGACAATCAACAACTGTTTTGAAATTGTATCTTAGTATGTGTGTGTGTGTAACTCTTAGTACTTGTGCCGACAACTGATGCTGTTAAGTACCCCAGAAGTAGCTAACTACTGACGACGCTGCATAAACTGTCATTATATTACATGTATCTGAAAATTTACAAAACTGCCTTTTTTGTAGTTTCAGTAAATCATTTGCAAGGCTTCAGTAACAGAGATGGACTGGATGAGAACTATAACAACTGCAATTTAGAGCACAGATAAGTAGTTCATGTTATGATGCTCCCCGCATTTATTAAGTGCCACTATCTAAAAAGAGAACTTGATGCAGAAGGTAGTTCAGAGGAAACTGGGATCATTTGGTCACACATGTAGAATGTGCAACGATAGGAAGATCAAGACATTAGTGTTCGAAATGATGGATGGACCAAACAAGAGCGGTCGACCCCACAAAGAATGGGGTAGATGACATAATCAAATGGTGTGGAACATCACTCCAGAAGCTGAGCCACATTGCACTGGAAAGTTAACAGTGGAGGAACATAGTGAGAATGGCATCGGACACCTACGGGCCCATCGATGATGGTGGTGGTGGTGGTGATGATGATGACGATGATGATGATTAGGATAACTGGATATTGACCTGCTCTTCTGAATATTGACCTGATTGCAGATTAGCTTGGGTGCGCCATCGGTTGATGCCTTGAGCATTAGACACCGCCACAACAGAAGTTACTAAATACAATTACTGGGAACTGTGAATTATGAATTCTGCTGCATCATTCTCAATTCTCAACCAATACTGCACATGGTGTTAACTGCCGACACTATGGGACCCCACTGGTTGGGCTGTACGTGTGTACCCACCAGTGGTGATTTTTCCAGCTATTTCAGTATCATCTGAACAATGCATACAAATAAACCTATAATTCTTACAAACTCTGACATCATTTAAGTCTTCAAGAGTTCTTAGAATGTGCTTTCAAATGTTCAGTAACGCACAAAATAAGTTTTACGTACTTATATGGCGATTGTTTTAAATAAGATTAATTATTACACGACAGTGACTATGATTTCTCCCCACCCGAAGAAAAGACTACAAGTCTAATATACCTTTCCGACATCGCAACGCTATCACTTTAGGAACTAAAGATTCACCAGGCTTTCACGTCAATTCAACTCGCTTAGAAAGTATACAGAGTAGAAAACTGCTTTCATTATTGCAGCGCACAGCTTCAAGTTCTCGATAATCTTTAACGGCATCTCAGACAAATACCATAGCGCTTCATAAGTCCGATGTTGTCAACTTGGGACGCAGAGATGATGAGGGAGGCTGGACAAATATTTATAAAGGCGTCTTTTTATGATGGAAGGGCGTCGCAGACAACGAAAAATGTCACTTCATCGAGGGTAGCCATTGCCGATCGATTTAACTCCGATGAAGACGACAGTTTGTTATCTCGGCTGTTAAATCACCTTCTTTGTCACAGCTATCACCGACATCGTCCCAGCAGCCACCGGAAGCAACCACATTAACAGGCTCTTAATTTTATAGCGCTACTCTTTTTAAATGACTTGTCATCACAGGATCTCACGTAGTGCATCACGTGTTAACGGGGACGTATACTAATCATAGAAAACGGAGTTACTTTAATATCGATCTATTTTAAATCCGAAACTCATTTACTTGGATGAGTACGGTGACTATATCTGGCCCAGTATAAGTACGGAACGCGCCTCAGCTGCAACAGCCTAGTTAGCTTCATTGGTTAAAGCCTACGTCAAAGCGCCTCTGCACGTGAGGATGCCGGTTCGCATACCGATAGTGACTATATTTCAGAGATTTGAATCTCGGGCTAGCAACGTCCGTACAAGCGGGCAGCGGTGGTGAAGGGTCTCACCTGATCAATTCATTAAAGAATGAGCATGGTCGAGGCCATACGGTCGTTATAAAATGCCGTGTACACTTTGTCGTTATAAAAAAGCCGTGTACATTTACATTTTACATTTACATTTACACCAGGAAATATTTTGTTCATATTTAGTCTACACACGTTATCGAGCTGGCATACCGATCCAGATTCATATGCACGAACCAGAGCACCAACTGACTTCAGCTTGTTTTACTTCTTCTGGTCGTTTTACTTAAACAATTGAAGCTATTCTGGCAGTCAATCATCCAGCGACGTTCAATGGGCTCTCAGAAGGCCCCATTGTGCCACTGGTGTCAACTGGTGGCCAGCTATGGGTCCACTGTGGGCTGTCGGATTAAGTTTTCAGGTACGTTTTTCACTTTTTGAACATCTTTTAAACCAGAAAATACTCCTAAATTCAAAAGAAAAAACGTAGCCTGACTTTCGCGGCTGAAGAAAGGCCTCGCAGTTTTTAGAAGAGATGTTTCTTCCATAAACGGTAAATCACAAAATGTAGCCATAGAAAAATTATACAAGGTGGGTAAGAGGGGAAGGAATAGATGATGGGAACAGGGATACGGACATGGACAGGGAGGAAGTGGAGGAGAAGGAGGAGGGGGGAGGAGGAGGAGGGGAGGAGGAGGAGGGGGAGGAGGAGGAGGGGAGGAGGAGGAGGGGGAGAAGAAGAAGAAGAAGAAGATCGAAATGGGCAGGGAGATATGGCATATCAGAAGTGATTGAGGAAACAATAGCCTACCTTCGTCCTTGTCCTCCCAATCGTAATTATAACCGTAAGCTCGAGATTTATACAGCGCCCAACGAAAGTTAAGTCGCGGGAACCAGCTTATTCACAGGCGCTCAGTCGAAACAAAATCGATGGGCAGGAATGGTTCGATTCCAGGTCAAGATCCAAGAGTCAGGAAGTCAGTCAGTCAGTCAGTCAGTCAGTCAATCAGTCAGTCAGTCAGTCAGTCAGTCAGTTAGTCAGTCAGGCAGACAGGCAGGCAGGCAGGCGGGCGGGCAGGCAGGCAAACGGCTACGGTGGATGGTGTTTGGAATTAGAGCGGCAAGGCAGATAAGGGGAAAAGAGGAATCAGGATAGATCTGTGGAAGAGGAGTGTTTTCAATTTTGGTTCCCGCGACTTAGCTTTCGTTGGGCGCTGTAGAAATCTCGAGTTTACGATTACGATTACTACTACGATATGCCGAGGATGACATTTTTGCCAAGACAGAGGCCGCCTCATTCTAGAATGGCGTAGAAAATCGGCACGCCCATACAGAACGCCTATACATACTTATATATAGACAGGCATATCTTTGCGCATACTATCGGTGCATATGTATAATTATAAGTTAATACTGAAACGGATCTATAGCGGACGACAGCTTGTACGGTCGACGACCGCCGACCACCGTGCAATCGATTACGCCATTGAGCTTCGAGTAGCTCTTCAACAGCCCAACTAATATCCCGTGCATACCTTCCCGTAATTCTAAGGAAACCTCATCCCCATAACGAACCAAAAAGACCGCCAGGACCAGCACGAGAGGTGAATGTGTGCTAAGGTGGTTTAACCATACGGCACGGCAGCGCAAGGGTGCTTGAATGCAGCTGGCACTTGGAATACTGGACTCTGGCGTGCATAATCGGCACGATTACTGCTGCGCCGTGTCGTCTATAAGCTGTTCTTTCTGTGATTATCGATAAGGGTGATAGTTATTGGCCTGTACGCGTGAACGTATGGGCCATTATAATCGGCAATTATCGAACAGTCGTCAGTGCCATCAGAAGGCAAGGCAGGTAGACGCAGTCAAGAATCTAGCCAGACTCACTCACACACACGCACGCACACACACACGCGAACACGCACGCATACACACGCACACACCTACACACACATACACACACGCACGCTAGCACACACACGCACGCACACACACACACGCACGCGCGCATGCGCACACAGCGACACAGATGTATACACAGGCATCTTTGTGTTTGTCAAACACGCAACCGTCGATAACATGTTGTAGGCTACTGTTTCTATGGCCATGACAGGCGATTGCTTAGGCTCAGACTACAGCCCGCGTCATAAAATAATAGCTTAGCCTAGTCTACAATAGTCTACGCCGCGTTACATCTACAGTATCGTAGTCTTTAGCTTGTGTTGCAGATTCAAAGAATCGCTTAATCTGCAGCCATTAAGTTCAGCCGCGTAACATCCACGATTTCGTTGTCCTTGGCTGTCGCTATATAATGAGAATTGATTACACAATAACTGCTTATCACCGCAGAATCTTCTATAGAACAGCAGATCAAAGGCCTATCCACGAAATGTTTGTTTCTCCACTTGGTTCGTCTAAACGCAAGGCCATAATCCACGAAATGTTTGTTTCTCCACTTGGTTCAGCTAAATGCAAGACCATAATCCACCATATATAAGAACCTCTATAGCGTCACTGTATTAATGTTCAAGACATCAGTCGATGGTCGTCTGCGCCGCATCCGATTTACCTTTGACCCGGGAGCCGCGATTCCAAGGAGTTTCCATAGATATGTGAAAACAAGTGTTACCTTTACCTTTAGACCTTCTTTTAATCGTTTGTGCTTCATGCTGCACTTTAACTCTCAATGGTGAACCGTCCCTTGGAACGGACTTCGTAATCTCGAGATCGTAATCGTATTCTCGAGATTTCTACAGCGCCCAACAAAAGCTAAGTCGCGGGAACCAGCTTATTCACAGGCGCTCAGTCAAAACAAAATCGATAGGCAAAAGGGTTCGGTTCCAGGTCAGGATCCAGGAGTCAGACAGTCGGACGGCTACGGTGGATGGTGTTTGATATTGAAGCGAGAAGAGATACAAGACTTCCTCCAGAGCTGACAGCTGTTCTCTTTCGCCGGACCGTGGCTGAAAATGCTTCTATGTAGATACCTTAGAGAGGCGCTACATAAATCAGATGAATAAATGAACTACATCCACGGCATGTCTGGCTTATCTGCGCTGCACGTCACGACACGCTTCAGCGCCCGTCGGAATTCGGAGCTATAGAAATTGTAGATGTAGGGATCAAGGGCCGACGCAACGAACGTCAGACACGTCACGATGTCAAAGGTCAGGTCAGAGATCAGAGATCCGGAAGTGACGCGCAGCAGGTAGCAGATTTTGGCGGGCATCCAGCAGACGAGAAACGCCCCGACGACGACTGCGGTCATCTTGAACGCCTTGTTGTCGTTTATTCTCGCGACACTGTTTCGACGCGAGAGACTGGGGACACCTGGCGGACGGTTTACTGAGACTCTGCTCGTTGAACTCTCGTGAGATGAATGCCGGGGTATCGACCCCATTCGGTTGAGCGCCGGGTTAGGATAACTATCCCCCGGGTGAACTGGCGATAGAGAAGTATTAATGTTCAGGTTTCCGATGTTACTCCCTCGACGGTTAGTCCGCAGAGAACTGCTGTCGTTCTGGGGGTCGCACGCACCATCGTCTGTGCTTCTCAGGTCAAAGGTCACTGAGCTGCCCCGGCGAATGTCTATCATTCCCGACTGACCCGGTTCGGGTGGCGAAACGGAAACAGTTCGGTTGAGATTTATGGGCGATAATATAGGTTCCAGTTCGCTTGCTATCGGAACTGCACCAGGCAGAAGAAGGTCATGGCCGAGGGCCAGTCCTCCCGGGGAATTTCCTATCAGCGGATCGAATGACTCCCGCGAAGGCTGCGTCACGAGGATACGTATAGCCTTACCACGACTACCGTCATCGTCTGCAGGGGTGGGTGTGAGTTTATCAGATCGTGTTTGTTCGCCAACTTCCGACGACAGCTTTGCACTTTCCACTCGGTCTTCTTCAATGTTCGATAGAGGACGTGTCGTGGGAAAAAAGTTCGAAGAAGAGGAGACAGCCACGGTTCTTTCAGTCTCGTGAGAACTTGAAGGCACGACGTCGATGGTAAAGACGTTTGGCTGTCTCCTTTGTTCAGAGGGACCGTGCATCAGGGAGCTGTCGCGACAGGACAGCGAAGTGGTGCGGGTCCCGTAAGCCTGCCGCCACGACTCGCCGTAAGAGAAGACCGCTTCGGAGTTTCCGTAAGTGTCCGACGTCATCGGGACAATCCTCCTCATCTGCGAATTGACAACGAAGAAGATCTTTCCGTAGCAGACGACCAGCGTCACAACGGGAACGACCAACGTCACCGTGACGTAAAAGACGGCGTATCCAAGCGACGGAACGGAGAAGCAGACGACAGAGGTGAAGGTCGCCGACTCGCTGCGGTCGTCCGACTCGGGCAGAAAGCGCAGCGTCTGAAGTGCACCGAAAACGAGGCTGAGGATCCAGAGCGAGGCGATGACGGCGCTGACCTTGGCAAGCGTCACAGTGCGCTGGTAGACGAGGGGTTTCGTGATGACGAAGACTCTCTCGGCGGCGATCAGGCTGACGTTGAGGATGACGGCGACCTCGCAGAAGACGAGGGCGGTCGTGTAGAGCGGGCAGAGCCAGTGCTGGTCGGTCGGGGAGACTTCGACCAGCAGAAGGGCGACATAGAGGGGCACGACCATGGACGACCGGACGAGGTCGGCGACGGCAAGGGACAGGATTAGGGCATTGTTGATACGCTGAAGGGTCTTCGACTTGGAGATGGTCAGAAAGACGAACATGTTCCCGACGAGGGAACACACGGCCACGGCTCCCGTCACTGACGCCAGGGCGACGCTGGACACGGCGGGAGGCGCCGGCAGGGGCCCGACGGCCGGCTCGGTAGAAGTCGTCATGGCGTTCCTTGGGTTGTCGTTATGGTTGCTGTGGCCGAAGCTTTGGGGGGAGCTAAGGCCGTTGCTACGGTCCTTGTTTTTACGTCTGTTTCGATGACCCCTACGTGGGACTGCGTTTCCATGGCAACACGTGCATCTCTGGTAAAGAAACATGCAACACATATCACGTATACGAGACGTTGTTGTCGCAGACGATGCACGGAAGATGTCGCCAGCGTAACCATATCTTTTAGGAATGCGCTGCATAAATTTGGGATTGCAGTTACGCTTACATTTGACGAAGTAGTCTAAGTCAGGCCACAATATTTTTTTAAGGTGGGTAAATCAGGCCACAATATTTTTTTAAGGTGGGTAAATAATTACGCAAAGGGTTGCGGCAAAGCAAACTGCACAAGCTGAACTTACCGTTAACGAACTATAAACTTTGTCTAGGGCCAAGGCCTATTCTTATCACTAGCGCCTGTTTACGTTTCTCGTCCGAACAACGCCTACATTTTTACAGGATTATAAACGGCTAAACTGGTTTCGCGGAACAATAACTAAACCCTGCAGTGAACCTGTTTTCAAAAATATTCGCTGTGCTGCGGATAATTTTTTGTTAGCAAGCGACGCACTTAAACAGGTGCAATGGAAAATTGCATAAAGACAGCGGAGAGCTTAAGCGCGCAGGTAGTCGCGAATGCCTCAATGACCAAAGAGAAATCGGACCACACAAGATGGACCTGCCAAGTCCGATAAATCAACCACCTACAGCGCATGTCACCAATTAATCATAAGCCTCTGATGATAGGCCGCTATAAAACAAATACCACGGAAAGCCCCTAGATACTAGCCACCGGCTATAGCATGCCCTGGCCAAGCATACGCTACGTGTGCATATGTAGGCCTACTGCACGTAGGCCCTATACGAAGAGTAGGCCTGTGTGGTGCTTAGCGATTGAAAGGACCACCGAGATAATCCGAGAGCAATACGTTCATATCTCATTTTGACGACATAAGCCAATTTCAGGAGCTATCGATCTATGACGGTTCTTCACCGCTCATGAATTGTCTTGATGATGATCACCAAATTCGTCATCAGTCTTTCATTCAAAACTGAAAGCATCACACTTCCACAAATCCTATCCTGATTCCTATTCTTCCGCTTTTTCTATCTTACTGCTCCATTTCCAAACACCACTATCCAGCGTAGCCGTCTGACCCTTGGATCTTGACCTGAACCGAATCTGACCCTTCCTGCCTATAGAATTTGTTTTGACTGAGCACCTGCGAACAAGCTGGTTCATGTGATTTGCCTTTCAATGGGCACTGGAGTTTACAATTGCAAAGTCGTCTGCAGCAAATGTGTCCACTTTCAAAATCCTGCCCCCTCTGCCCAACTCTAAATATGTTCCGTTTTCTGCTCGTTATATAGTTACAGCTCAAGAATAATGCTGCCACACGTTCGATCCATCTGAGAAAAAATATTCAGTATCACTTGTAGGGAGAGCATTAAGTTAGGTGCTATTTCATTTTTTTGTAGTTAGAAACCTGTTGAAAGGCCTTTGCTTTCACTTGACTCCATCATCGACTGATTTGTGATTATGATAATGGCTCTGTAGAAGCCATTAGACCAGAATGCCGCGATTTAGGGAAAGTTATGGTAACTGAGAAGATGCGTTTTAGTTGATCCATTTCTTTCTTTATTTTTAATTAGTAGCTTATCTACGTATAAAGCTGCAATAACGTTTACAGTGATAAGGCAATTAGGCTACCGTTGTGAATATTTGCAAAACTTAAAACCTGCTGTTGTTGATATCAGTCTATTCAAGATCAGAATTATATAATCTGCGTCAATGATAAAGGATTCTGTGTATTAGATTTCGCATACTCCATTGCCTTTGTAAGAGGACTCCATTGATTCACGCAAGGCATTTGACAGCAACACTTCACGTTGTGAGGTCTACTTAATCATAATGCATGTAATATTACGTGGTGGGTCTGTGTACGCCCGCAGGGTGGGCCAAAAAAGTCGGACAAGTACGCCTACTGGGTGGGCCATAAAAGTAGGCCAAGCTGCATCAATGCACTCCAGCCAGATCAAGGCCACCCATGACAACTGCCAGTCATCGTGTACCGTTTACTCTGCGAGATACGTTGCACTATGGTCTCTTATGCCTGTTTCAGCTCATGCTCTTAAATGGCTACATATGCCCTCACAAATGGCGCTACATAAATGTGCATATGCACACTTATTTTCTTAGATTTATATGATGCCATTATCCAACCGATGGTGATAAGCAGCTGCTGCAATGAACAAATTTGTCGGAAGAACAGCAGTCCTTTAAGGTAGTATTGAGAGGCACCCATGGTATGAAGTGATAGTGACTTCATATTTCTTAACCTCGGTATATAATGGTGGGTGGCCGGTCCCCTCCCTCACCGTCTGATCTTCCCACTACAATGTACAGTCAGTGTTCTCATTACAGCCGAGAGCATTAATGGCACTTAAGGACTCAAGTGGAGCATAAGCCTCTAAACAAATTTCTGCCATGGCAGGGAACTGAAGTGTGCAGCACGGCGGTCTATCGGTAACATGTTTGGTCAATGATCACACGGTTTCAGGTTCGACTCCATGTAATGACCCTGGGCAAGTTGTTTGCACACACCGTGCCTCTGGCACCAAGCAGTAGAATTTGGTACTGGCGTAAGCTGGGAAGTAAACGGCAAGTCCTGCGATGTGCTGGTCCCATGTCTAGGACATTGGGATTCGTCCATGCTGGCTCAAGAGCCTAATGAAAATGAGATGAGCGCCTCCCCTACATCTCACTTGTGGGATATGGGAACACCAAACAGGAGACATATAGTATAGAACAAAGCATAACAATGAGAGTTATTAGATTTGCACAAATTTACCCAGCAATTAACCTTTTAGTAATTATCATTCAACATATTTACCATAATCTAACTAGTACAAACACTTCTGAAGCCTCAATACAGTTAAATATACAGAAGCAGACCTGTAAATTAAAACTTGCCATGTGGCCCAAACAAATTTTACTCAAGTCCCAGAGTTCGGAACAAGTTCAAGATTTCTTCATTTTGAAGCAATCGTCACATTTGCAGCATTACATTAATAGGCCCACAACCATTCAACACATCAGCAGCCCTAATCATTTTCAAACTTCAAAGGAAACATTGAGGAATGGTTTCGAGCTAAACTAAGCCATCAAGAGTCAAATTTTACATCCAACAATTGTTGAAATAATCCGTCTACAGAACTGATAATTATTTTGAAAAACAATCCTTTAGACCACACCGACCGGTCTTCATAATTCCATGTCCAGTATTTTAAACAGCAGCATTAGGAATTTTTGGTTAGCTTGTAAGCTTTCTCCCAATGTGTAACCGATAAAACAGTGGAGATCAACGCCTGGACAAAGCTAGAAAGGAATATACTGTATATACTGTAACTGAGCCACAACAGGTGGCACAACAGAACATCAAACAGAATACGAAAATATTATTATTAAAATTACTGTCAGTTCTGCTCCAAATTGGTATTTTGTTCTTATCAACTTGTCAACATATTATATGCAATATTTAAATCCTTTTTGCACTGCAAAAAACTAGCACATTCCTCAATAGAAAAAATCACCTTTGGTCAGTGATTCAGGAATAGGTAGCTGGTGGCAAAAACTGTTGAGCTTTAGCCCTGGATTTCTGTTGTCAGTGGTTCAAAAATGATTCCGTTTGACAATAGTCTATGAGCTGTATGGTCAGAACCTCAACCGAGGCATTTACAAAACGGTGCTAAAGAGAATTCCCATTGCCTATTACATCATGTATTACCATTAAAGTTTTACGTGAGGCATTCTTACCAATCATGCACTATTTTAAAAATTCCTTATTCTTCAGAACTTCACATCAAATTTCCAAACCAGTATTGAGCTTATGAGATTCAAACAGATTAAAATAGAAACTGTTTTGTTGATTAGCTTTGATCAATCAACAATTCCTTAGATCTGCACCACGTGTGCTTCATGCAAGAGGGTTTGACTGATGCAAACACTCTCCCATCCAGCACAGGCTTCTATATCACCCCAAAGCTTCACCAAAACCCTCCACCATATTGGTTGAGCCCCACACAAAAATACAGGCTATGGCCCTGTAAGCAGAGCTCCAAATTTAATTTACTTGGTCAGATTCACTAGTTATGCAGCCGCAGGACTATACACAAGTTTGTAACAAAGTCATTCATTCGTCAGTGAATACTTTCATCTCAGCTCATGGAGACCATTGGTGCAAATATTTCTTTTTCCTTTTCCTTCTTCTTTTTCTTTTCCTTCTTTCTTTTCTTTCGTTCTTCATCCGTGCGTTTTGGCTTTTTATTCTTCTTGAAGTCGTGGCTGCTGTCCAATCCGCTATTGTCTACAACAGGCAGGAAAATCACAAATACTTATTGCAAACTACACAGTTCCTGCAGAAAATAAATCCCCTTAAATTAAGCCAACCCTCTCAGTGAAATGTGGCCATGGGTAAAAAACAAGAGGTATGTCATCTTATCCCTGGGCAATCCTCCAAATGGCTCCTCTAATTCCTAAAACTTTATGAATTCATTCCATGGTAAAAAATTAAAACTCCAAGATCAAACAATTCTATTGTAGAGTTGTACAGTTCTGATGAACTCGTTCCATAGGAGAAACTTAAGCCCCAACCTTTGGACCAGTCTACAGACTTCTACAGTGCCACTATCATAACATACAGTCTGTCTATTGATGGACACTTCAAGTGAAGTTGTAGTCCATGTCAACAATCAACTGTGTTGGGATGTCAGTCCAACACCCCACCAAACTACCACACCAGTTTGTTATAAATCGAAAGTCTGAAAGTAACATCCAACTCCTCTAAATGTTTCTTAACAGTCTGTAAAGTAAGTAATCAGTCAATTGTAGTCAAGAGCAACTTAAAGTAAATCCAATGAGCCAACCAGACCTTGGTTTTCATGAACTGAACTGTCTTTCCCATCCTTTTTGTGCTTTTTATGTTTCTTTCTTTTTTCTGGTGCCTGACTCATAAGTCGATACTGTTCTGGCAGCTGCAACAAGAATTACACAAGTACAACATCGAGTATACTTAATGTAACCAAACATTTCTAAGTGTATTCTAAAAGTACCTCTTGATAGCACTCCTGGCTAGCCAAACAATCTTAAAATTCATTAAAAACAATGAGCTCATCTGTAAGCGAATAATGCTCAGACAACTGGTAAAGTTAACACTGGTGGGCTCTTGCAAACAAGTGGACTCCAACCAACAGAGTCCCATTCAAGGTAGATGACGGTATACTTGCGCTACAAAAAATTCTATGTTGCCTTAGGAATTATTGCCATCACCATAAAAAATAATAAGGTCTGTAAAAACACTTAAGCACTCCACTCTTCTTATGACACTCATTGTTATACGCTCAGAATTTTCATAAAATATGAATGCACATAGACACTGTAAAACTCAACAAAAATAAAAAATAAAACTGAAATATCTTTGAAACAAAGATCCTAATATGTCTGTATGTTGCAAATATTTTGAACTAAATAAAACAGCAACAACCATGTTATTAATACCAACCTCAATTTATATCAGCAGGTTCTTAAAAGGCACTATATAAATAGCCAGATACATACACACATACAGGATGTTGAACCAAATTCAGCAACAGCTAGTGAAGTACTGATCTGTCAGATAAATTAGACCAATACAGTATAAACAAAAGCAATTAAGATAAGGACTTACAGGTCCTGGGTAAAGTCTAAATCCTGCCATCAAGTAGCCTGGTAAAGGCATAAGTTCTTTGCCTAAAATTGGTGGTTTTTCTATCAGAGACCTCAGAGAACTAAAACAGAATCAACAGAAACTGTCTCATGCACAGAAATTTGTGTCATATTAATAAAGTGTTACACTATTTTATTAAAGCTGCAAGTGAGTGAATGATCTTAATTCTTTCTGGTCCTTTGCAAATTCCAGTGCCATGAAAACTCATGCTTCACGGTTCTAACCTGTGGAAGTCTTCCTTTAAGTTGACTGTTTGTCACAGCCATTTGTCAATTTTGATAAGCTTTTCCTGGTGCTGAACCTAAATTTTGGAACTCTGTGTTCATTGTCCTCTTTCCACATGGCCAAACCACTGGAGTCATCTTTGAATGACTTTATCAAGTAAAGCCGTTCTCGTATCCAATGAACGTCTTGTTTCTTCTTTCGTAATTTTTTCGAAATCTTGAGATTCTAACATGTTTGTGGATAACTCCATTTTCTTTTAATGTAAGGATTCTTTTCACATTAATATTTCTCTGGTTCCCACATTCTGCTTCATGCAGAAAAGAATTAATCCATATTTCACAGTGAACCACAATTAACAATAGTGAAATAGAGCAAAAATCAAAAATTGATAAAACTTTACTGCGAATTAAGTCGTAAAGAAACATAATTGGTGGCAATACCTGTTATCAGGTAACCCAGGTTGATCAATGTTTCCAGGTAAGTGAGGTAGGAAAGCACTCAGTTCTTCCTTGACTTTTTTGCTGCTAAATTTTTGATACGATCGTTCAAGGCCATAGTACGACATGAGGTTTGTTACACCAGTCAGCTCACTTGGTTCTGAATATCCAATAACACAAAGTATTTGTTAAAATGCAAAAATTTGCACAAATTCCCATGTTACGCTAAATAGCTACGATTCACACCTTTCATCTCTGTATATAGGGTTGAACTTTGAGTATGTCAACAAAACTGACCATTCATTGTTAGCACATGTAAACCAATAAGAAACGGCTTTCCAATTAGATTGTTGTTTGCAAGTTAGTGATTTAGTGAAAGATCCACAGATCATGGACTCCAGTTTAAAGAGGCATTTAATAAATGTAAATGTGCAAAGTTTTATCCTATCTTGCTGGTAATCCTCAAGAAAAGGCTGCTTGCAATCGCCCTACTTGTAATCAATATGGCGAACTCTGACTGCATGAGAAATAAAAGTGATGCAAGCTATCGAGTAAATGAGTAACTAATCAGTGGCACTGAAAGATGTTTCGGAAAATATTTTGTGGTTCTAGTAGCTGATTAGATTGCTCAACCCTGGAAGGTATTTCGAAAAACTTTGTGTTACGCTGTTACTTAAACTACTTACTTATTTATTCAATAGTCCATCCGGTAGTTTTCTGCGCTCTAATTTCTCTCGAAGTCTAGAGTGGCGATGCTGTTTACAAGTAGGGCGACCGCAAGCGGCCGTTTCTTGCAGATTACCATCTTGCCCAACTTTACCAAGTGGTTATCAAATAGTTACACTAGTGATACAGGCTATCACGGACCTGTTTTGACATCAATAAACTCTTCGTACACAAAATTACGTTAAAGCATTAACAGTGTGATATAATATTAAGACTTTTTACCAAATTACCTGGCGGGTCTTTCATCAAATAGAATGTTCCACCCTGAAACACTGATGGCTTTTTTCCAAGTGTGATTGTAGTTTTTAACGTACCAGACGAGTCTTGGCGAGGATACGCAGGCGACCGCGAACCTCTTGGACTCGATTTTGGGGAATTTTGACGACTGACATCCGACATTGTTTAAGATAAAATTGTAAATTTAATCGCCACAGTCAAAACAGCAAAATTTATCTTGGTTTATTCGCCAATCGCAACGGGATTCGCCAAACGCCGTCAAAACAACACTAAAAAGTTGTTACGCACACAACCACACAAACGCCATTTTGAAGTTGCTATAATTTTAGAGCAACACTAAGTGTAAGTAAGTAACTGCATAGCAGTCCTCTAAGATTGTTGGTTAAACCCAAAGCCTTCTATTTTAAAATAGAAGGCTCTGGTTAAACCTATAGCGTCACGCGTTGTCGTTAATTTCAAGTTGCTGTCTATTTATTCATATTATATTTGCAATTATTTAAATCTAAAAGTAATTTAAAGAACAGGTGAGATCTGCAACAAAGTATTGCCACATTCCATTTCATTGTCAAAGATTTGGGCCCTGATGAAATGTGGATTTTATGTTTGCAATCCATGGCTCTAAATTTCTAACAATTTTGGTCGCATGTGAACAAACTGGTTCCCGCGACTTAGCTTTGTTGGGCGCTGTAGAAATCTCGAGATTACGATTACGATATATAATACTCGTCACGTGAAACCGGAACTAGTTTCCAAGTGTACGACATAGATATTATATATGGATGAAATTATATTATAATTTATGAATGAAACAAGTTACTAGGATACAGTACTCAGCGTACGAAAATTTAAGAATTCTAAACAAATTTAATATATTTATATGTTAGCGCGATGTCATGTGTTGTTCTTCAGGTTGGGCAATGTGGGAATCAGGTTGGCGAATATTTCTGGAATAAGATAGATGAACTGAACGAGCCTGGATACGTTTTTAAGCATCATGAGGGGCATTATCGCTCAGTTGCAGTCGACACAGAACCAAAGGTACTCAAGCGGTTATACACTACCCGCCGTGCTGGAGGCAGTACGTTTCGGAAAGAAAACATCATTATGGATCGTAGCGGCCGTGGTAACAACTGGGCCTTCGGTTACTACGGGCGGAAAAATGAGAGCGAAGAGAAAAATATATTTGGGCGACTTATGTCGGCCATGAGAAAGGAAATTGAACGGTGCGACAATTACTGTGGAACGCTGCTCATTCACAGCCTTAGTGGAGGTACTGGGTCTGGTGTAGGGTCCCGTGTGGTGGAATTACTCAGAGACGAGTATCCTATGAACTATATAGTTTCATGCGCTGTGGCACCGTTTAGCACAGGTGAGAGTCCTCTGCAGAATTACAACAGCCTCTTGTCATTGTCCGTTTTATCCAGACTGTCTGATGGTATCATGATGTTTAGTAATGATGACGTATTGTGGCGATTGAAAAAGCGAGGTCGTTCTCAAGCCGCAGACCAATCTCAAGTCATATCGCTCTCCGACATCAATCACCACATTGCTGCATGTCTAGGGGGACTTGTAGCACCAGTCGACTGTTTAACCCCAAAAGCTGGGGTCAGCATTGGCATGGAGCCCTGGGAAATGCTACAGTCGCTGTGCCCGATGCCAAGTCATAAGTTCCTACAAGTCAACACGGTATCACGGAAAAAGTCGTCCTGGGAAAACATGACTTCATCAGTGGTCAATTCGTTAAATCGACGCAAAGCTACAGACGACAGCACATATTCGAGTTTGGCAAACTTGGTTGTGGCTCGTGGAGACCGGGAACAACAGTTTCCTTCTGTATTGCGCCAGGTTGAGGACCAGATCAAGTCAGCCTACTGCACAGTTAAATGGAACCCGTTTCCCATCGACTTCTGGGTGTCTTCAAAGGAACTTGGACAGCCAGGTGCAAAATCCTTGACAGTTGGTGCAAACTATAGCAACATCATACCACAGTTGGAGGCTATGCTCCAGTCTTCAAGAACTAAACTTGAAGTCCGGGCTTATCTACACTGGTATGAAAAATATGGATGTACACACGAAGATTTTCTAGAAGCCTTTGACAATGTTCAGACTGTAGTCGATGCATATAAAGATGCTACACGATAAAACCCATGGCGATATAAATGATAACCGTTATTTATACATAAATATAATTTATTATTTTATAAATATGACGATCAAAATAAAAGCAGCATGGATGAATAATATCTCTTGCATTTTCCTTGGAAGAATATCAGAAAACTGCTGTTTTACATTTTTATTTTTGCACAGCTGAAAAACCCATAAGTTTGCAACTAAGTTCTGACTAGAAAACTCTACCTGTCAACTTAAATGTTTGGCTATACAAACCCCAGAGTAACTGAAGATAGACATTATCATTAAACCTAGTACATAACACCCAAGCTCAGATAAACAACAAAAGGACTGTTGGGTCATCAAAGCATTGACATTTGACAAGAGCAAAGCACGAGTACCCTTTATTGACTTCTTCGATGCATGTACAGCTGATCCTATGCAAAGGTTTAACACAACAGATAATAACAAGGAAAATCTACTCCAAAAAATTTAGGATATGTTCACATGAGCCATACTTGAAAATATTTGTCTTGCTAAAGCTGAAGAACTTAATTGTAAAAAACTGCAGCTTTTGCATCACCAATAGAATATGCTAAGCTGTACAATACAGAAGCTTCCACAGTTGGAATGAGCGATATTTTGCGAACGGACAAGAACATGACTTCCAAATGATGGCTTTGTCGGAACTTCAATCTCACCGTTCAAAACTATCCCACTACTTGTTAATACTAAATTCATTATACAGGTAAACTTACAACTAGGAGAAATGATGGTTAATTTAATTTTCATTGGCATTTTTGTAAGCAAATTTGACCTTTAGCATTAAACACATTGCACCTTAATATTTATTAAATAATTCTATGGTGAAACTCACTATTTCTCACTTGCTTTCAAACATCTGGATATCTAACTCTTCACCTGGTGACTGACTGTCTGCGCCTCCGATTTGCATTTCGGTGTGACTTTGCACGCATTACAAATTTTCGTAATAATAATAAATAATAATAATGGTGCCCATTTCCAAGTGATTTCTCAAATAGCTTCTGCACAGAGGAGTGGCAGCCTGCATCAATAAGCAATTTCAAAATTGTACTAATCCAAACCATGTTACCTACCCATTAAATGTGTGTCATTGGTAAATAACGCCAAAATGAGGAAGATCTGGTAATGCGAAGGACTAATTCTGAAACCCACTTGTTTGAACCAAATTTCATCAAGCTTTTGAAGCTGATGCACTAACCAGCAGTTTTGCATAACACAAGAAAAACATTTCAAAACCCAAACTCTATTATTATTATTATTATGCATTTATTACACACACAAGTTCAGTAAATCTGAATCTGGGGGCAGAGCAATTGTGAATGAAGGACTTGCTCAAGGTCCCTACGCAGTAACCGCCTCAGAGGAGGAGGCTCGAACCCCTACTCTCCGCGTTACAAGCCAAGCGCTCTATCCAAAAGGCTACCGTGCCTTCATAGACAGACAGGTTAAAGATTAATATCTCAACATAATCTTCAAAAACGATCACAGGCAGCTAAAAAAAATGGCCAACAGACCGAATTCCTTTAGAGTCATGTTGAACAAAAGGCTTAGAACGTATCACACTACATATCACAGTTCACTGCCTTGAAGCAAATACACAACGTTTGAAGAAGCAAGTGCAATTATGTTCTCGCTTGGATGCCAAGAAGTGCACAAAATTTTCTTGCCAGTGTCTATTGCATCCACGTTGATTTCATCCTTCCTGTGTTTTGGTCCAAACAAGAAGACCTTCTTTGGTCTCAGAAGCTGTTGGCTTTTAAAATTGTCTTTTGACACTCCCAGTGTTATGTCTTTATGGTTCTCACGATCGAAAATGCGGAAGAAATTGTTGTACGTCCCAGTCGCAATATGCCTGCAAGTGAAGTTCCACAAATTCATGCTGTAGCACTGTGCTAAACATATGTAGTTTAATTGGTCATTTACGCAAAAATGTGTTAATTTTAAAGGAGTGACAGCCTGTATCAATAAGCAATTTCAAAATCATACTAATCCGGAAGAAGTTATCTGCCAGTTATATGTGCGTCATGGTAAATAATGGCAAACTGAGGAAGAATATTAATGCAAAGGACCGTAATTCTGAAATCAACCTTAAGAAACTCAAGTGAAATTTAGTGCCAATTAATTAATTAACAATTAAGTGCCAAGTGTTTTACTATATAGATTAGTATCATATATTCACCATCAAGCAGTGGATTGAATTATCGTTCGACCAGTTATTACAGAAGCAGATGGCACAAAATTGTCCATGGTGCAGCCACTTCTCGGCTTGAGGACAGTTGAAGACAGGACCTATGATAACAGCCCTATTCAAGTTACTAGGTTAGATTAGATTAGGCTAACGAACTAATCAAGACAAGACATGCGTCTAAGGTAATTATCGCATAAATCATGCCAACATCTCAAGTCCTACCTGTCGTCCGAACTCCAGCTGGACTCGAACCGGTCATACAAGCAGTCACCCTCATAGAGACTATAGAGCTTCGACCGGAGATATGGATGCACCTGGTGAACTTCGACTGGCTGCATCTCCATTCTCACGTCCCAGATCTTGACAGTCAGAAAGTCACGTGACATCAGGTACTGTCCACTGTGGCTGAACTTAACATCTGAGGTACTCGAGATAACTTCAGACAGGATGTGTTTCTCTCCGTCTTGGGCAGAGAACACTACAGCCAAAAGAAACGAACACCATTTTATATGTAGCTAAGTATCTAAACATTAGTTAGTGCCTTAAGAGTGCCTACACGACTGATAGGTCAAGTAGTAGCGATAGCTGAATACGTTTTTAGTGCCTCCTCTGAAATGGTTTAACTGTAGGGACCAAGTGGAACTCCTTAATGCACAGTAATTATTGTTTAGCACTTTCTACTGATGTACTGAAATAAACATAAATTTAAAAATTCATGCATTTAGTAAGGAAGTTTCAGGGTATATGATTAGTTCGATCATACACCAGCTCTGGAAAATCACTAGCACTACTTTTAACAGTCAACATCTTCATCAGAATGGAAACAGGTGAAATATGATGCCACCTCACAAATGAGAACAAAGCAGAGGATATGAAAGGGGAGAGGGATAAACGGGGAGTAAGCGGGAATTTTCCTTCAGACAAGTAGTGTGCAGGAGCTCTGTGTAAGTAAGTACACCAGAAGCCCCTTACAAAATGCAAATGACCTCATTATAGTATGACCTTGTTATGATGCAGTTCATGGTATGACTCCCAAAGACAGTGTTATCACGAAAAGACAGTGTTATCACGAAAAGACAGTGCACGAGTTTCTGGCATATACAACCTGTTTCTGGTGTAAATGTAAATGTACATGGTTTTATATGGCGACCATACAGCCTCGACCCTGCACATTTTGCAATGAAGTGTAATACATACCCTTGCCATTTCTGTCACATAAAGCTTGAGACCTCATGTCACAAAGTCGCAGCGCACCTTTGCTGTTGCTGTAGACGAAGAGGTTGCACTCCGTGGGATGGAACTCGGCTGATGTTATCACTTCCTGCAGCTCATCCATTAACGATGGTTTCAGGTCAACAACGGCTGCCGAAGAATCAATGCACCAGCACAGATTTAAAAATCGAACCACAGCTTTACTGGTGTTGCATGCAGTAATAATTTCAGATAATCACTGTCACAGCAACAGTCAATCAATTAACTAGCATATGAAAGAAACTATACTGAAATGTAAATGGTTTTATGTAGCAACTGTGTGGCCTTGACCGTGCTCAGTCTGCAATTAACTGATCAGGGGAGATCCTTCACCATTGCTGCCAGTTTGAATGGGTGCCACACTGTTTAAGGTCCCCATATATGAACCGTGCTAGCCAGATTCAAATCTCTGAAATACAGCCCCTGTCGGTATGTGAACCGGCATCCTCATGCAAAAAGAGGCGCCTTGGCATATGCTTCAATCAATGAGCTAACCAGGCCAGCCACTGAATCCAATTAGTCAACCAAATCAATCAAAACGAATTAACGTAAAGCACATACTGAAGTGTTTGCTGGTGAAGTCGAGGTGCCAGATGTTAACACGTAGGTCATCGGCAGACAGGAACGTCTCCTGATCGCTGTTTACCGACAAAGAGTTGACAAAAAACGTGTGAACATTGTTATAGATTCGGCGTGGACTGGCCTCCACATACGTGTTCACAGTCTTCAACACAGGAAGGCGCAGGGATGTTACACTGTGCTGCTCACGCGACTGGCCATTTTCATCTTCGAGATTAGAGCCTTCAAACTCTTTGCATCGTTCAGCAATCTTCCACAGTTTAACCACCTTACCTACAAAAAGAAAATGTTTACGTAGCATTGGCTATCGATGACTAGAAAATCTTATCTGAATTACATTTTACCTTAGGCTATTGAATGTCTGTAAGCATTTATATAGCGCCATTCTGTAACCTGTCAAAGGCACTGCTATTACTTTGTCCTCCAGAATCACCTTCACATCTTGGTTCCTATTCGCACTGACTGTTCTGCTGGAGTTTGGCTTGGACGGCACCAGCTTCTGGCTTGCAAATCAAATGCTCATTGTTCAATGAGTTCATCGGGTGATATCCTTCTCCACCGCTGCCCATTTGAACGCACGCCTCGCCATTTAAGGTCTCCATGTACGGACCATGCTAGCCCAAGATTCAAATCTCTTAAATAAGCCACAACGGGAGCGAACCAGCATCCTCGAGCTCCAAGATGAATTCTAACATCACGGAGGCTGGCAAGAAGCGCCTTAGGAAGCCATTTAAAAAAATTTCAGCTTACACCAAAATAATAAAATTTCTAATTGAAGTGAATGTTATACTGCGATGTTCATACTATTGGTTGAGAGCAGGAAGTGCGAGGCCGTTGTTTGCCTCACCCACTGAACATCAACTATCCTTTCACCAATCTCTGTACTTTGCAGGTAGTCAAATGCTGGTACATGGCTTTGGAACCTCGAGTAAGAGCTGTATTCAACAGGACCATTCTGCAATGGACAGCAGAGAAAATGCAGTGCAGCAACCAAAATTAAAATAACCTATTCTGAAAAGTCTTAGACCATGCCTACGAGGGCTGATGTTGATTCAGAAGTGTCAGAAATGAGCGATTACATTATCCAACCTTTAAACCTGTGAAAACAATGCAGTGGACAAGCTCTTATGCATGTAGGTAAGTATGATGTAAATATGTATGAAGACACTTATCAAAAAAGTGATCAGGTTAAAATGAACAATTTAACTCATTCTAAAAGGCTTAAGCACTAGGCTGTTGTCTCACTGATTACCATATCTGCCTTCTTTGCAAAGTTAAACAGCCAAAGTGTACTTTATAATACACGTCTTGGCCACATATTCGTTGCTTTTCAGCAGATATTTTTATTTGCAAAGTGGCCAAAGATTAAAATTGTAAATAAAGACTTTACATGGTATAATTCCAAAAACTGAAATTCAACATACCAATTGCTGTCGACGCAAGACTGAAATAAGGCCTCCTTTGTCACCAACTGCTAGAAGCTGCCCATTTTGGCTGAATTTCATACACGATATTGCATCTGTTGAATAAAAGCAGAATCAGAGCTAAGGCAAGCTGACACAGTAATTATAATCACAAAATTTCAAAAGCACTACTTAAAAGCTAAGCGCAGGCCACCAGCTTATTCACATGCGCAGCATCAAATCAGTAGGGCTGTCCAAATATGCCACGTCAAGAACCACGTCAGGTTGAAAGAAGACCAGAGAGAGAGACAAGGGGGGAGAGGAGCTGTCAGGGTGGGCAATAGGACCAATTCACAAATGCTCTATAGGAGTAGCCAAAATGGATAAAAATTACAAATAGCAACATTTTTGTTAATAAATGGTTCCTACTCTCTTGTCAGTGTAGCCATCCTTAATCAATTAAGGGGAAAATAAACCAATACCCACAAATATATAGATAGACAGATAGACATAATGCAAGTTTGACCTTAAAACATCCATTTCTCACTGCGTTAAAATTTGAAGCCACTGAAATGTGTGCACCAAGGTTTAAAACCAAACCCCAAAGTAGTACTCTGAGGCCCATCTGGGTTGGCCTTTGGAACTCCATCATCAGCTATTTCTTACTAAACTCAGTGAAGACCAACAAAATGACCAAGGAAAGTACAACTAATCGTTAAAGACACACTTTTCCTTGATCAATGAACAAACTGAGATGAGACAAATTTTAAGAAGGTCATTGCTAATTTCTTCTGAAAGCTTAACATATATGTAAAATATTTTAAAAGATTTCAAGAAATAATCAGATACCCTCTCCAAGTTCTCCTTCATCTCCTTTCTTTTGAGATACACGCCACTGACATAACGAATCTTAAAAAGGACAATTAATAAAAGCAAGAAATAAGTTTACAAAAGGATTCAATTTACATATGATGACATATATACTAGAAACGACGTAAGTAAGTAGTTGAGTAGCACAAAGTTTCTGACAATCTTTTATTGGAGTCAATAAATTAAGAAAGTTTAAACTAATTAGTTAAGTTTCTGTGAGGCATATAAGAATGTTTGAGAAATAATTGTTTAAAAGCAGATCGACCGCCCGCGACCATTTAACGAAAAAATGCACTACGTTGGGTACTTAGGGAAGCTGCGTCAAACACAGGAAAAAGTACAATCAAACTTCATATTTGATTCCGATAATCATCGCTCGGAAGCCACTTACGACCAGAAACTCAAGCGTCAATCGACTATTCACCAACCATTCTAAATTCTATCATTGTAATTTACAGCTTGATTTTCCCCCTTCACTCTTTCCACATACTGCCGTATCGATCAAAACACAAGCATGTGATTTTCTTCCTAAGTAACCAGGAGTGCATAGTTTAACTTGAGCTCGCCAAGAAAAATATTGATAGTACCGATTGCATAATACCCAGAGCTAAAATAGAAGAAGCCTCAGAGATCTCAAAACTAATGAAAAACAAAGTACTAACCAGCCATGAAACAAGTTTACACTAGACGAAAAACTTCGACAAGCACAAATCTTCTGACTACAAATTCATATCGCCGAGGAACTGCCGGGCAATGAGGAATTGTCCCGGAAATCACAGAATAGTTTGATACTCTACTAAGTGACGTCATTTTTTGCCTAGCATCCATCGGCACCCGCACTATTCAGTTCATTTGCGAACTTTATTTAGCAACGGATAATCTAATTAGTACATCTAAGATTTACTAATTTGAAATCTGTAAAGCCGGAATTTTCTTTATGATTATGAAAATGAAGACCTGCACGTGATAACTGATTTCACTAATTACGTCATGGGTGTAGAACCTTTAAGATGTCAATTAAATGTCCGAGGTGTGTGCGACAACAATCCGACTACAACGCCGCCATACTTTCAACCTAAGTTCAGGGCACCAGCTTATTCAGAAGTGCTGCGTCTAGTCAGAGGGGTTGTCCAAAAACGCTATGTGAAGAACCAAATCCGGTTTCGAAAAGACCAGGGAGAGGGGCAGAGGACTTTCACCTACAGTAAATGGTACAAAAGGCAAACACGTTAATTTTTTGTTACCTACAATAATCCACAGGAAATAACCATGTAACATTTGAGGCTCTAATTCTTAGTTTAAAACCAGTAAATTTCTCTGAATTAAATCCCATCGAGAACAGAGATGCTAAGCTTTTTAAAAATCTAATGTTATCAATGCATCCTTCACATGAAACTATTCTTTCATTTTACACAATAACCCTTTGGATCACATCATTGTACAAGTTTTTGAGCCCAGTTTCTGATTCCACCCACTGACCGAGAACATATACCGTATTCCTCACCTTCCTTATTTTTCCAGAAACCCTTAGCTATAGAAATTGAAAAAAACAGTAAGTCACAATTCAGTGACAAGCCTAAAATATTAATCACAAGATTTCATTTTTTTATTTCTTTTCAAACAACTACTTTAGAGATCTATTCAAACCAACAACATAATCAAACAAATGTGGATCAACAAATTTTCCCTCTCGTTTGTCCATCAGATAATAAAACCATTTTCCTCGTATTTTTAGAGAGACTTGAACGCCTTTAGCAAGACGCGCCTGGGTGCAACTTATGTCTTCCAGTGGCACAACAAAGTCTTTAGTTCTCCCAAAGTGAGAGTAAGTCGTGATGCGCACCATCTGTCCTCCTTTCTCAAGGATCAACTTTGTTATCGTTCTCAGCGGATAGATCCACGTGAAGAACAAGACCACATAACCTAAAAAACAAATCGTGTAATAAAAACACTCTAAATACTCCACGAAAATCAATCAGCCACAAAAATTAGTCAAAGTTTTAATGACTTGCTGGTGAAATATGTGCCATACTTCACGTTTCAAAAACTGTGATCCATTTTTCATCAGATCTTATGATACTTTTTCTCTGGTTTTGTATTTGCCACTATCACTCCACTTTATATTTGTTCTTTTTTATTGCCACTTTCACTCTTCATAACATTCACTTCCATTTCATCTTTTCATACCACTTGCCATGTAATGCAAAAGTTTTCCTGAATTTACACAAAATACATGTGCAGACATTCTAACCCCTCCTAACTGATTAGCTGAAATCACCTTACCACTGGTAGCACTCATCACTAATAACACTCCTACTACTGAGAATAGCCTAACACCAGATATCTGCTTAAACTAATATCATGCTGGATGATAAAAAGAACAGTGGCATTATATAAATCATCTTTTTATTACTATCATAAATATAACAAGGTTTTCACTTACTCAATTTGCACATAAGACTTATGTACTCATATTAAATATATAACATGGCTTCACTTTTGATTTTACAGACATACAGTAATGCCTATCTGTGATAAAGTACGGTACTACATTCACTGTATACCAAACAGAATTACATCTGTAGACTGCTTACCAAGGGCTATGCAGGCAACTGCTATTCGATATCTGTACTGGTTCTGAAAGTTAAGTACCATGTTCCCCCATGAACCCTGGCCTTGACTTGGCTTTGTGTCCAGTCTATTCAGACCCGAATAGGCAAACAGGGCCATGTTGGCCCAGAAGAAAAACTGTACAATTCCAAAAATAGACAGCATTCTGAAGAATCGCGTGTTTGAATATGTGAAGACCGTGATGTCTTTGGCAACATTTGCATCAACTTCAAATGACATCTTTCCTGGTTTCTTGGCATAAAGACGCTTTGTAATCTGCGATACTAGTTTCTTCTCTGGGCATAGAAAACTGAATTTGTAAACTGTATGTTTTTTCCTCACCGTTTGATATGCGACGGATTTTACAGAAGACACACCTTTGTGAAGTAAACCACTGTTGCTTGGAACATGGTGAGAAACAAATGTTGAAAAGGCCTTGTTTGAACACTTGAGGAAGTTACTTGAGATGCAAATCAACATCTGAGACATGATTAAACTACATGCAACTATAAAGTAATTCTATTTAAATCACTTTGTTGCAATGCGGTATACCCATACAGACCTGAAACCAAAAATGGGGTCCGTCAAAAACATTTAGTTTCAAAGTTAAACTAAAATCTATCTATAACCTCTCTAAGGAAATCCAAACGAAAAGGCAATATCAAGATCAAGATTTCTACACCTTCCAACTAAAGCCAAGTCAAGTTATTCACCACAGGCGCTTAGTCAAAACAAAACATCCGTACTTACAGATTTGCAACTTCCAAAGCGATTAATACCAGCTGCCGCAGGCTATACTGCATTTTCCTATAATTTAATCACTAAATAAATAAGTTTACTTTCCGTGTTTTCGGTGCCACTACGGTATATATTTGTATGTTTAAACACCACATTCAAATTACCACGGCTAACTGAGAGACACACAACCTCCAAATTTAAAAGCTGTATTTATAAAATGCATTGTAAATGTTCTTATCACATTCTAACACATCGAGCAAAATCATCATCTTCACTTACTTACTATATAGTACCTAACAGTAATAATAATACAAGGCGTAATTTTTACGAAGCTGAATAGTTACCATTTGCATTACCGCAAAAAGTAAACCGGAAGTGATATCTCAGAAACCAAAAACATTAATCTCAAGGATACGTCCTTGCATTAATCTTAAGCCAAAAATTACATTCCCAATTAGCAGATATTTAAACTTTAAAACAGTATATTGGTATCAAATATTGAATAATTGATTAATCCATAAGAACTTATTAGATTGTTTTTAACATTATTCGTTCGTAATTTTAGGCGTGGAGTTAGTTTTAGTTAAAAAACAGTACTAGGCTAAGGTGCTTCCGTGATATCCTCGTTAGTATAGTGGTGAGTATCCCCGCCTGTCACGCGGGAGACCGGGGTTCAATTCCCCGACGGGGAGTCAGTTTTTAACCATGTGCCTCAAGTCCCAATTTTGCATTTTCGTGCAAACTACATCACTACTTTCTAAATTGCTTCGGCTACTTTGGTTTCTGTAGAACGGCGTGTGTTCATTTTGTACGTTTTCCTGTGCTTGTCTTGCATGCCAAAGTGAATTGACTACACTTGGGAAACAGAATAACCCACTCTCTGGTGATACACCAATCCTGTCAGCTCCTCTAATCAGTAGCTTGTACATCGGTTTGTATTTTCCCCACTCGTTTGTGCTGCTGCTTTTATCAGGTTTACCGGTAGTTGCCTTTAAATGCAAATATTTGATGGGTGTCACATCATTTAAAGTCCCCAGATTTAGTTTTGACCTCCTATGAGCAAAGTAAATTATTTTATAATCTGAACACCAGTGTATACAGAATAAGTAAAAGCTGGGAGGCCCAGACACCAAGGTAGACTTTGTGCAGAAATGCCAAAAAAACGAAGTACCAAACACCGACTTTTGGATCTTGACTTGGAACCAAACCCTTTTTGCCTATCAATTTTGTTTTCACTGAGCGCCTGTGAATAAGCTGGTCCCCGTGACGTGGCTTTCGTTGGGTGCTATAGAAATCTCCGGATTACGATTACAATTCTTAGGTTGCCTCTCAAGTTGGCTGTTTACATAACACCGTGTCGTTTCCTGAACAAAGTCGCCTGTCTGTCAGTCTGTCTGTGTCTGCCTATACATGTCTGTGCATATGTACATATGTCACCTGGGTCTGTGTGCATGAATCACGAGCCCATACAACATAATACAACAAGTGTTTTGTCTTCCATGAACAAGTTTTTAAAATCAAATCTCTCCTTCATATTTTTTTTTGTACTGACACGGCATATCACGGCACAAGTGAAGCTAATAACCTTCATATATTACAAAAAAATCCAAAGACCGAACATAATTACTTAAATTAATCTGCAAGAAATGTTGTCGGAGACAACAGAGCGTCGCCCATCACCTGAACAAGTAACAAAAGCTACAACCAATACAGGTAGAAGAAATCAGTTGGCACTAAATGCTTTTTCAGACGAGGCTAATGATAAATCTGTTCGTCCTGTGCTTTATATAATGACAGGTTCTTTCCAGAACGGGGTCAAGACCAGAATTAAGTAAGACATGATTTTTTTTCAAAACAGGCTCAAGTAAAAAAGTGATAGATATTTGTGACTTGATCAAACAAATGCAGAGGACACAAGATGCAATTTAATGAAGTTAAACAATGAAGTAATGAATGACACCATTTAACCTTGGTCAATTTCTAAGTCAGTTTTTCCCCATTTGCTCAAACATCATAGTTTGTGACAACATTCATTTTACATCAGTTACTTTTGGGACTGGTTCAGTTTGAATCACATTTAACGGTTCAGTGGAATACTGCAATTTGTGAATGAAATTCATGGAACTAGACTGGTGTAACTGTGACCCAGATGAGACCGACACACCTCAACATTTTTGAGCACTGTTCTTGTTACCACCGGTGGACAAAACAGAAGCGGTTTTTCGATTATCACTTATGGTCAAATTGAAAGAGAAACTTTTTTAAAATTCCGTCACTGGAGGTCAACTTAGCACGAGATCAAAGTCGGTTGCAATGTTGACTCCTGGTTTACGTATAATCAGAAGTCGAGCATCTGGTTGGAAGGTCGAGTCGAGTTCAACAGGACCAGCGTTGATTGCAGAAAGTATGACGGATTTTGGGTGATTCTGCAGGCCAACAACATAAATCTTTTCGATCCAAGCCGAAGTTTTGTATGAGCCCAAAGGATTCAGGTTGCTACAGAACAACATCCTGCATTAAATGCACAGATCACCTCAAAATGCAAATGCATAATAATACTTACATAGCAGCAGCAGTTATGTGCAATAAACATGCTACATTAAATATGCTATATTCCTTGTGTAATAAATATGCTACATTCTTGTGTAATAAATATGTTACATTCCTTGTGTTGGGCTGTAATGCAATCAGCCACATAATGTAAATTTATGTAATTTTCTTATTTTTTAATTTCTCCCCATGGTAGAAATGATCTTGCAGGATTCAAAAATTCCCCAGAGAATAAAGAAGTTCTAGAAAGGTGAGAATCTGTCAACAGCCAGCAGAGCAAAAATGGCATGGAAGGCAACAGCATTAAAGCGTTGGATTTGCAACGCATTAGAAAGGTTACTTGTATTGCTCAGATCACTAGTTATACAAGAATGACCGCCACTGATTAGGTTACCTTGAAGGGGTGGTATACAAATTTCTAATTACAATTACAATTACAGTGCCCCAACTCTGTTTTTATTGTAAATGTAATAGAACAATGATATAAGTCTTTATGCAGAAACGAGGATCACTGGCATATATGACATTCATAGTACATGATAAAAGGCTTGTGGTAAAGCACTAGATGACCTGAAAAATCGAAGGCCTCTTACCGACTAGAAAGAAGCGAGCCGTTCTTGAGCACATACTCGCGGTGTACGTAGTTTCCCTGCTTGTACTCAAAGGAATGGAAATCATCAAAGTACAGTTCACCACGAGAGTTTCCCTGGCAATCACCAAAAACTTATTTGTCAACATTCAGTTTAACAAACTGCTATAAAATGCATCATGTAACCTCTATAGGGATGCCTAGATTCGTAAGTCTACGTTTGAAAACGTCGGAGAATCCAATTCTGTGGATTTAAACTTGATTTTATCAGTGATTTCTAATGTGAGCATTATGTGCAACAAATCATTTTGCACATCAATATGCTTTTCGATTATCAATTGATGTTTTGTGCATTATAATGGCGCTACAGAGGTCATGTCACACAATCCAAAAAGGAATGGCAATCTAGTTGCTAGGCTGCAGTCATCTTTGCACTTCAGCTGAAAGATACTTTGCCGCCCCTCAACCATGCTACCGAGTAATACTGCAAGAAAGAGGTATATTACCTAACTTTACATTACTACTTTACTTTAACTTTCGATACCCTGCCTTACCTCACCTTGTCTTGTTTTATCTTACCACTGAGAACTAATGTTGGTACACGTATCTATCTGGTAACTGATGAGACATTACCTTACCTCATCTCACCCATGAAAAGGGACAATACGTAAGTCACGTATAAATGGTATAGTATGTACTTCACATATCTGCCTTTTCACAGCAGAGCCTTCCTACCTCTCTGTCCAAAGCAACAAACAGGGTCACAGGATCATCTGGTACAATCGTCGATGAACGCCTTAATCGTTCTCTCAGCGGCACAATAAAACCCCCGCGATAAAACACTGGAATCTAGACAAAGAAAATCAGTGTGCAAGTCCATCAGTGTGCAAGTCCATTTTTAACATCTACCCGCTACAGAATATGCACTTCAGACAGGAAACATTTCACTGAAATCCTACAAATGTCACAGACTGCTCTGACCAATCAAAAGATGACAGAGTAAATTCTTAACAACATTCTTAAACATATTTTCGATTTTTAAATTTGACTCAGTAATCCATTTAAGTGCCTTTTAAGTACCTCACACAAACGCTGCCAACATTAGTCTACATGGTGATAAAGTTCATTAGACCAATGTTAAGTTTAACAGTAAGCATACAGTGCTCAGATAGCTAGAAGAGTAGAAATACTGTGACCCTGTAAGTCAAAAGATGATCAGAACAACTAATTATTAACCTTGTGTAGGTCCACGTCCACGTTCACTGACTGATTTCCGCTGTGCATCTGAAAATTGTCAAAGTCAAACCAAACCTGGAAACAGAAATTACATGATGCCATTTAGAAGAAAATTCACGCACAGTCTTTATTTAAATTAAACAGTTACTCAATCCAACCATTAAAATTTTGTGGCAATCCAACCATTAAAATTTTATTTTTGCACAAGAAGATATATAGCTTTCAACTGCATTTGAACAAATCACACCACAAAGCCATTTTACATTTCTCGGCATATATTATTAGCACCCGAGAAATCACAAGGCCAACGATTTCACCAAAGCCAGGCTTTGGCTCACAAATTTCTCCATGTAAAATTGATTAACAATATCCATTTACGCAATATCCATTTATGCAATATCCATTTATGCCTTGTCGTATTAAACTAAAAGTAAAGTATCCCATACAGTATCCCACAAGTGAGACATGGGGAGGCGCTCATATCCTTTTCTTGAGCCAGCAATGGATGGATCCCAAGGTTCTGGACACAGGGCCAGTGCATTGCAGGATTTGCTGTTTACTCCCCAGCTCATGCCAAAACCAAATTCTACTGCTTGGTGACAGAGGCACGGTGTGCACAAGCAACTTACCCAGGGTCGTACACGAAGTCAAACTCGCAACTGCATAATCACTGACCAAATGCATTACTGAAAGACCGCCGCGCCACACCGTATTACACTAAAGCTACATAAATAAGCACCATCCACATAATGGGAACTTTTTCTTTCAGTTAACATCAGATAAGGTAGAAAGAAATGCCTCTGAAAGGTTCCTAAAAGGCACCCAAACACATACTTACCCACATATGAGTAAATAAATATATACCTGGTCGGCGCCGGGCAGAAAAACGTTGACACTGGTCATCCGTGGCTCCGTCACCGGATGAACAAGCAAGGCACCACCAACCATATACTCATTCTCCACATCAAAAGTCTGCGAATCATTTGGAAACTCGACCCACAGTGGTCTCATCACTGGCCCACCCGTACGCTCAGCTTTGAAGAACAGTGTGTACCAGTAAAGAAGCAACCGATAGCGTACGATAATCGCCTCTCGTATTGCTTCCAGATGTTCCTTCGATGTGAGCCAAGGTTCACGCCTTCGAGTGTCGAGATGAGCATGCGCTCGAAAGAACGGCTGAAAAGCGCCAGCCTAAAAAATTCGGAAAAATTAGTATGAAAAGACCCAAGATCACCAAAAAGAGCAAATCATGACAGTGCCTTATTAGTGTTGAGTGATGGAAATTTTATCAGATTTGACAATATGTGTTTTGACAAGAAATCTAGAACTTCTCAGCCCATTTACAAAAGGAAGGAAATTGCCAAGACAACCCATCTGGGATGGGTCAGCTTGCCTGGTACCATCGGGTGAGTAGTTCTTCGTCTGGATTCTTAAAGAATCCACCAACGTCTGCTCCACTGAACGTAATTCCGACAAGATTCAACGTCAGCATCATAGACACAGAAATCCGAAGATGGCTCCATTCAGCAGCATTGTCACCAGTCCAAACAGCACCTGCATACACAGCATATATACATATACAATATGTACACAAATATATGTACACAGAACAAGGTCAGATGATTTCCATTTACGAAATGCCGCAATCTTCCTGGGTAATAATCCACGAGGACCTTGAGGTTCCGATTACCGATGTCACAATACTAGTTGAAGGATATCACTTGGCAGACTCCAGTTTCAAGTTTTATGCAAGACAAACAAACATGGGGCCGCATCACCCTGTCACTCATTCTTCAGCCAGACATTAGACACATGAAGGTTCCACGTCATGATTTTCAGTTTTAGTTCATATTCCTCTGCTGCTCAAAACAACATGCAATTACAAGCAACGTATCATACCATCATATTTTTGGACGTAATAGGCAGACTCTAAAGCGACCAAAGTCCCACTTACTAAAGCTGCCTATTTAAGTAGAGAAAGAAGACGAGACAAAACCCAACCATTCGGACTAACCATATCTCTGAGAACCGGCAAAGAACGAACGAGACAGAACAAACGATCGATGGCGTCCACTGGATCGAAGCAACTGGCCTTCGATAGAAGCACGATGCTGGAAAACCAACAAGAACATAAACCCTACATGCTAATTCAGTTAACCTAATCTTCCTGTCATTTCAACAAATTTAAAATTCAGCTTAACTGCTGCATGTTTAATTTGCAGTAACTGACTGAAGACTGCACTCATAAATTTTGCATTGATATATCTGACAGGTATACACTATATATATATATATATATATTATATTTTTATACAGTTTCTACATCGATATATCTTCGTATAACAAAGAAAAGTAATTCACAAGATTGCAGATTGGACAGCACGCCTGTAATTCAATCTAATAACCCTTAAGTTTTGCCCTTTTGACACCTCAACAGTAGCATGTAAGTTCCAATTGTAAAAAATGCAGATGGCCATATTTTACTTTTGTCTGTGTGTATAAATGCTTGATCAACCCAAATCTAATCCAGCAATTTTGAGGGAAGAACCAATTCGAATGCAGCTGCTGTACATGGAGGGGTCGTACATTAAGGCTGTCCATAGAGGAGAGATGGAGGGTTCATCCAATTGATCACAAGGTGGGAGGGGATGTCATACCCAATGCGGATGTAAACATCTAAATCTGATACATATTCGGGTTGTTATTTCACTAAAGTCTGTGTCTTAAACACTAACTTCAACTACACAGTAGACAGTGCTCTGTTTAGTGCAGACATCTTCTGGTTTCTCTGACACATCGGAATATGACCCGGCTTCTCCAACGGTGTATGATTTTTGACTGCGATTTTGACTTGAAGCGACCATCGATTGATGTCTTGAGCACTATGATAAAGGCTCTATAGAAGTCATTAGATTAGATTAGATTAGGACATCAGCAAAGGGGAGGGTAATGCCAAATGTGGACAAGAAGAGGAGGAAGGTTCCAAAGTAGGTCAATTTTTGCAACGTGCTTTATGGTTGACCCCTTGGTGTTTACCACGTATAGGCCAAAGACGTTGTGGATATCTCTGTGCTCCCATCCGTTGAAATGTCGAGCATCTTTGTGCATCGTGATCTCAGGACCATTGAAGACCGCCGGCTCGTTCATGTCATTCCAAGTGAAGAGATCAAGGGTTGAACCTTTGTACTCAGAAAGTTTAAATTTCTCTGCCCAGAATGTCCTCACGGTTGGGTTGGTGAAGTCCAACCAACTGGAAGAACCTGCAAGAAGAAACACAAATGGACAATACAGTAATAGCACAAGATTAACAATTAATTGCATGTTTATGTGGTCCACAGAGTCTTAACTCAATTGCTGCAGATTGATGTTAGGCCTAAGGAAGACAGGCTGGAACTAGAACCACAACATCCAGGAGCTCAGAAATTGACTCAGATAAGCGGGACTCAGATAACAAGTCTTGACATTACTCCATTCTGTTCTTCCTCTATGAAATTATAATCATTTTTGAATCCCCAGTGTAAAGTGAATTGAATTTGTTAGTCTTAAGTAAATCTAATCAAATGACTTCTAACGCAGGTAATAATGCAAAAGGCATCAAATGATAGTAAGCTAAAACTTATCAGCAAATCTGGATAATTTCAGATGGTGAGATAAAAAAAATAGCTTTGTACCTGGCCAGCACCACCCTTCGAACTCTGCACCATCTCTGTCCGTGACAAACAGTTTGAGGTCACGAGCCTCCTTGTAGACGTAATATTCATCATCTCGTTTCAAGTGAGGATCAACGGCCGTAACCATCTTACGTCCCTTCAGCGAAACGTTTCTCAGCATTTCCTCCGGATGACGAAACTTGTAAGCATCCCAAGTGAAATATCTAAATCAGCATCAAGCAAAGTATCTTGTAAATGGCAGAAGTAATTAATTAATTAAGAATACAGTACATGTGGAAAATATTCCCAGCACTGCATATCAATGAAAATATCTAATTAAGAATCTGGTTAATAGATAACCAAGCAAGTACACCATCAAACACAGATACTGACAATTGTGAACCATGTGGCTGCAGTCAGCAAATAACTGTAAAGAACCCTATAAGTAGCTTGATACTTATGGTGTTATACAAACTGTCATCGCTACATTACATTATATTACTATATACATGTATCGTTGTCAATGTATCAGGCTTAATAACATGTTCCCATAGACAGAATATACCTACAATTTCATGTTGCCTACCTTTTGCCGTTTGCGTGTTCTATGTCAAGCCAAATGACGTCAAGCGGAATGTTGTGTTCATCAAATCCACTGTCAACTCTAAACACAATCCAAGACATCAGCAGGAAGATGAGATACAAATCAAACAGCTTCAGTAAACAATAATATGGGCATCCACATAGTTGGATGCACACGCAATATAAGCTGACGATATGATGATGATAACAATGATGGTGATGATGATGCTATGACGATTCACAGTTCTACTGTATTTACTTCTCTTGGTAGCCTTACACTGCTTGTCTGATCAGTTAGCAAGCTGGTTCTGTAATCAAAAGATTGTGGGTTCGTATCTGCGTACACAGCTCCTGCAAACCGAGCAGAATTTTGTAACAGCAGAACCTAGGAAGTAAAAGACAAGTCTTGCAATGCACTGGTGACCCCACATCTAGGACTTTTAGATTCGTCCATTGCTGAATCAAGGGCCGAAGACCAGGAAATAAGCGCCTCTCCTATGTTCCAATAGGAATGTGGGAGCTTTAGTTTTTTAGCCTTAGAGCTAAATGACTTCCACTGTCCTTGTCATCATGAATACAGACCCCAAAATAAAGTCATTAGATGTGATGTTTAGATTCTGTGTTATGCATCTATTACTGTACTATAACTTGTTATATTACTGGTACATGTACTACTACTTTTCAGTAGAACTATTGAAAGTAACTGATGGTGAGTCATTGTTACTTGGCAACGTCATCTTCATCAATGTAATTCCATCTTGACTGATGATATCCAAGGCTGAATAACTGTCAATAAATTTTTAAAATTAGTGAAAATGAAAAGCTACAATCCAGTAAACATCAGAATACAAATAAAGGCAAACAGTAAAGGTAACAAACTGTTCTAATCTTAGGTAGTGGCCAAGTGAAAGTTTATGTGATTTTTGGCAGTGTACTGATTGACAATATCTTATAACTAAAACTGGCTTTTTAACATATATACTAATTCATGATACTTAAAACTCTGTCCTGCAACTGTGTCCTCAATTCAGACTAAAACTTAGTTAAACTTAGTAAAAATTATCCATTGTGTTAACAGTGTCATAAATAAAAAGAAAATAGTTTTTCACTTTTCTAAAAACAGTCACCCACATTAAAAAAATCCACATTCGCTGATAAGTTTTAGCTTACTATCATTTGATGCCTTTGTAAAGTGGTATAAGCCCATTTACAGACAAATATAAAGATAATTCATATTTATTTAGAAAGCAAGGCAGTCAAATACCGGTGGAAGTGGTGTCGTCCCAGTGAGAGCAGCATACTGGGAGAAGGTATCTGAAGCACTAGGACCAAGCAGGAAAAACACGTCAATAATGCCACTTTCAGACATCCAATGCGTGTTCACCACAGACGAACCAGCATCGTCTTCAGCCACTCCAAGAAGTCTGGAACTGCTTCCCTGTAAAATGAAACTTGTGTTGATTACAATTATTATGACGACGTTGTCTGGTCAAGTATTATTAGGTCATTGTATGCACCTTAGAGACTGTGTTTTAATTGTGAGTGTTGCAGATGTCTGTTTAATTAATTATGACGAAGACAATGTCAATGACTGTTTGCACTGTACGTTGAACAGCCCTCCAGCACCTATTCAGGAGGTTGAGACTGTTCATGATTTTAAATAACAACTGAAACTCTCTTAGAAGTGCTATATATGTTATATAACTGTTATATATTTTACTCTTGGCACTTGGGCTGATAATTGATGTTGCAAAGCACCCAAGGAGTAGCTCACTACATCGTATATTAATCGAAAACTGTTGTTCCTACATTACATTACAGATGCTGATGATGACACTGAAGATATTATTAATCAGTTCTAAGCTCCATCTTGCTTTGGTTAGTTACTCAGTTACGTTATTGTTTTAACAGAAACTAAATTTAATAAGGATATTATTGCCTTTATGAAACACAAGAGAATTGTAAGAAACGCTCTAAGACATTGCTAAATTCAGCAGTATCATCAAGCATCAAGCGATGCATCAACTTCAGCATATGTTCTTACCTGAGCATTCAGCTCAGTTTTAATTTAAGTAAGAGAAAACAAATGACTTACAGCATCACTGCTGCTGTGTGCGATATCAATCCAAGTCTCGGCGGCATTCAGCCAAAGTAGACCAACAGTTCGATCAGAACTAAAATATTAAACATATTATCCCTTACTGAAGCAACTCACTTCTCTGCGACAACTAAACTGCTAACAAATTCCAAATCCATTCATATATGTTTGAATTTCCTCAGATAACGCATTTTTCATCACCCGAGAAGTCTCCATTATCTAAGAAAACTAATACGGTTGCATTTAATAATATTAAGCCACAAATTATAAATACAACTTAATATGAAATCCACAAAACATTATCCATCAAACACAAACAGTTTCAAATACTACATCACTTAAGAAATCTCAACTTAATTCTGATCAATTTAAATGACAATCAATCAGCCTTACACTTAATAATACTAAAAAACATACAAGGTTACTTAGAAAATTAATTAATCAATGACAGAATTAAATAAAGTTGCCTACTTGTGCGCAATCATAAGAGGAACAGATCCGTAGAGAGCCATTGGGTTATATAATTCATACTCAAAAACGTCCAAGTTGTAGAGTCGATATGGATCAGTGTCCCTACCACACCAGAAAAACAACTGAATCTTACTGAAAACATTGGCTAAAGGGCAGCACAAAGCGATAAATAATGACATTTCAAAGGTTAAATTTGTTTCCATGTTAGCCAAGCTACAAGTGGACACACGGAAAAAAATTGTTTTACTCAGTTTGTGCAGTTAGAACAATCTTTCTAATAAATAACGATCGTGCTCATATCAACATAATAAAGTAACTTCATTCAATTATGTCAATTTCACAGCCAAAAACTGCAAGAAAAAGGCCCTCTACCTAACTGTAAATCAGGCCGTTGATCACAGAGCAGCATGATCAACTGCATAAAAAACAAGCTGGTTATTAAATTTTAAAATAATGTGAGACAAATGCTGATGGGCAAAGTTAAAAAATTCGACACAGGCTATGATGAACTTCAACTACTTACCCGGTAAGTGAATTTCATAGTTTTCAAGACAAAAGGTTACATGCAGCATCCCTCAAAGTAAGATATTCAGTTTCAGAGGTTTCTGAACTTGCTGCATAGGAAGATTTTTTGGATCAATTTACATTATTTCACAATTTTTTGTGGTGTGTGGAGCCACAAAACTGCCTTAAGGCTACACAATTACAGGGAATACACGTTACGAGAAAAGACTGCTGCTCCACTTTGAAGTGACCATTGACTGATATGCATTTTGTGGTAAAATAATCATGTTTAAATAAGATACATCTGAATATATGACTGAACAGACTTTGTGGATTTCAAGACCATTGTGTCAGCATGCTCAGGGATTCCATAGACATGCTCAAATCCAGCGAATGTCACATCTAAACCGACAGACGTAGGACCTGAAAAACAAGTTACAACAGCTGCATAGCACAACACTGATGTGGTTCGCACTTCACTCTTCGATCGGCTGCCACTCAATCTGAGAAAACAGCTTCTTGTTGCTCTGAGACAACAGCTTCTTGTTGCTTCAGAAGCAACAAGAAGCTGTTGTCTCAGATTGCCTCTAATTTGCCAACAGTTGATGACTCTTCTTCTTGTTCATAGCCATGTCAGGTCAGAAGCATCTCCGAGTTTTCTTGAAAAGGCACTACATAAATGTGCATCAACAAGTAAAATTACTACCGATATTGTTACTGTACTCCATTACGACATTAAGCCTATTGTTTGCAATGCATTAGAATAGATTTATAATAATTTCTTTATGCACTGTTCATACCATTAGGTTTTGAATCCTTGTGCGTATGGAACATTTCTTCCCACATATCAGTTTCATCCTCTTTCTCCTTGAAGATTAAAATCAAAAAACAATAACAACAAAAAACTGTTAGTCAACGTCTGCCCAACATATCCACCCTCAGTCCCAAGTGAACAGTTTTCACTTTCCATTCTGCAGTGCTTTTCCATTGCATTTCTAAACATCTGAATAACGCTTTCAGTGAACACATCTAGGAAAATTAGTTATAAAAAATGTGAAATAAAACTTATCAATAAATCAGAATATCTTGATGAAATTATCTTTCAATTATCTGATTAACTGAAACATCACAAGCGAACCAATGTTAATGGGTGCAATAACATGAACTTCTCAGGCTTTTGACAAGTTTCAAAGGCAATTTCCAGATATGTGATAGTATACATAGTTACCTTTGCTGATGCTTCTTCGTCTGTAGCGTCATTGGAGGGCGACGAACGAAAAGGAGCCGTTACCCAGGAAACAACTGAATTGAACACTCCACCACTAAACAGAAGTCAAGGAGTTATTAAGAAAAGCACAGTTCTTGTCTATCTTGTAGGTATGTATGTTTCCAAGGTTATAAAGCTGATTATAATAACAACAGTTACGACGTAGGTGGATAATTGAGATAAGAAAAAAGTTGGCAACGAAGATAAATCATAAATATTATTAAAGTTTGTCTGTAATATCGGTAAATAAATCTAACTGGTCAGAAGTCTAAATGGCTGAAACTTACGTCTGCCTGGCACGAAGACGTTCAAATTTCATCAAGCCCAGACTGTTTATGCTGAAAACACGTGTCTGTCCTGAGATGAGATCCACGGAGAAAGGCATAAACGTTACTACGGCTACTGTATCATGTTCCATGGCAACAATTAATTTATTCTCATCACGGTGCTGAACTTGAAAGCTGAAATAGAAGTTAGACATGTCTTTGAAATAGACAAGCACAAAAGCTTACTCATGTGGCAACATGACTAACAACCAACCTACTGTTAAATTTAGTTCTTAAAAATAACAAACAATGTTAGCATTTATTGAAAAATGTATTTGCAAAACACTACTGTGTGTGCACTTATTTAGCAGTGCCATTGTTTGCCGCTAAGGACTACCGTTGAAATCAGCAATCCAACAATTTGACAACACTTGCTCAATGCTCATGTGCATGAAAGTTGAATTAGAAAAATCATTGGTCTAGACACTATAACATGGCATCGTTTGTTAACTCTTGATGAAATCAATTGGTTGGGCTTTGCATGTGTGTGTGTGATGACTTTAGTTATCTGAGCAGTTGTGTATGGATGAACGTTTTGTTTTTAAAGAACTTTAGTATCAGTTAGGCTAGCATAGAAAACAAATCTAATTATTTGCTCTTGAAGTGGCACTATATAAATTTCTTACTACAATTACAATTATAGAGTGGTCTCAAATTGTTTTATGAATCAGCCAAGGTTTAAAACAAGTTGCAAATTTCACAATAAGTACCATAAACCAAGCTCCAGAAGCAGAGGTGAATGGCTAGTGGGACTAACATTATCGACATAGAAGCTACCCAAAAATTGTAGCTTAATGCAATCAATTAGCAATTTTTAAGCAAATGCCAAATTCAGTTTAAAATTTAGAATATGGAGGACCCAAAAATAAAAAGATGAATTGAGAAACCCCTTCACAAACCTCTGCAGCTTTGGTTCCTCCACAAGAACATCTCCCACTGGAATTTCATAGCGTGGCTTTACAGGATTCAACTCGTTAACCTTTAACCTCACTGTATTATTAACGAGACCATACAGTTCGACAATTAATGGTGCCACAGTTTTTGACTGGCTCACATGGAATCTCACTAAAGCTGGTTGTAGTTCTACTGTCTCAGGTAGAACGCTGAAAGCGACTGAGCCAGTTGAATCCCATCTGCGCTGACGTCTGAAATAAAATTATTCGCAAATTTAATCAAATAATGAATTGATAACCAATCACAACTGGGCATTTATAAAGCACCTTTCCAAAAATATACTTTTGCAAACATTAATAAACCTAAGAACTCAAGACCTCTTTCAACGCATTTGGAACAGTGACAAGCAGATAAATTGTAATCGAGAAATGCTCTAGGATGGACTAATGCACGAGAGACTGCGCTGTGCTAGGGCCAGAGACTACCTGGCTACTGCATATTTGTAGGTGCACTGGATGTAAGGAATCGCTCATATCCAAGACAATGGTCACCCAATGTCTTTCCGCAGTTTAACAGAGTGATATATGTGGAATTTTCCAGTGCATCTGTAAAAGCAAGTAGGGAACATGTTATTTATAGACTTTCAGAAGACCATTCTTGAACAGTCATTGTATCTTTTTCTGCTGCTAACAATTGGTTCAGGCCAGAAGCACACAGAAGCACAAAGTTTAGGGAAAATTGAAGATCAGTATCTCCAATCTAACTGTTGTGCAAACTGAACAAAAAAAATCTTCTTCAGCTAACCCCAAGTGGCGGTCATGAAGTGTTAGCACCTTAACTTTCTCAGTCTCAGCATATGAGGGTGGGTGGCCAGTCTTCTCGCATGTTGTCTAAAGTGTAATTGTAAATGAAATCGAACATTTCTATACTGCTTCTCTTAGGAGTCTCTCAAAGGAGATCTAAAGCTGTTTACTCTAACCTGATTAGGAATCTAGAAACCCAAAGACATTATCTATTGCTGTTCTATGCTTATTTCATCACCCTAAAAGCAATTTTAGACATTTATAAACTGTTACCAGTTAATCTAATCTGATAACTTCTATAGCCCTGAGGTAATAATGCACTTGGCATTGATAAAAGATTGTTTCTATGCAAAAACTACGGATGGGCAAGATCTATTCTGAGACCAGTTCCATTGCCGTTAGGTAACGTAAGAAACCTTCAATTAAAAACTGCCTTACTTGCAAAAGCTACTTTGCTGGCAGGTCTTAAAATTATTACGATCCACTGCAACTGCTACCCAGACAAAGAATGACAAAAGTAGAAATGATAATATCCAGTTACGATCAGCCATCATTAAGCTCTGCTTCAAGATCAAACACTCCCTTCAAAACCACCTAAAACAATACAAGCACAGCTTTTAAATTTATATGCATTCCTGCATGCCTGATCACCAGAATGAAGTTTGATTTGCTTCTCCCATAAGACTTTACACCCCTTCTTCCTCTTATCTCTCTCTCCTCTCCAACCCCAAACACCACCACCCCTGTAGCTGCCATGCTGTCTCTCTGTCTGACTTTTGGATCTTGATTTTGAACTGGACCCTTTTGCCTATCGATTTTGTTTTGACTGAGCGCCTGTGAATAAGCTGGTCCCCGTGGCATGGCTTTCGTTGGGCACTGTAGAAATCTCGGAATTACGATTACGATTAAACTAGGCTTTAGCTCTGTATTGGTGCCCAGTATATTATGAAGGTGCTACAAAAGTCTTTGGATTACACAACATTTGAAGATGAAAATCTACATTGGACCTAGAACTGTTCTTGGTGAACAAGCTTCTTCGGTTGCTGGACCTAAATTTTAGAATTCTCTCCCCGCATCTGTTCGTTCTGCAACGCTCAGTCTCTTATGTCATTTCAGTGTCCGCTCAAGACTTATCCATACAAAAATTAGTCTTCTTTTGATTTCTGCTGGCATATCCACCGTAGACTGTATCTGTGGACTATTGATCTGATTATGGCTTGGTTTTGGTGGGCCGTTGGTTGACGCCTTGCTCACTAGACACCGGCGCTAATTAATAATATTTATAAATGAAAAGGAATTATGTACTATGATCAAACATTATGTTAAGTAGTAAGTTGTACACGTTTTTCTATAGCGACAGTATGGCCTCGACCCTATGGGGTGAGATCCTTCACCACCGCTACATGCCATTTGAGGTCCCCGTGCACGGACAGTGCTAGCCCGAGATTCAAATCTCTGAAATAAGCCACTACCGGGAAGCGAACCGGGGATCCTCACGCAGAGGCTTTCTCGGCGTACGCGCTTACCGATGTAGCTAACTAGGCCAGCAGGTCACATATGTTACATATGGCAAGACTAGAATTTAGTCAATAATTTTATTTATTCTGAATTTGCATCTGCTTGTTGGCCGACCACAGACAGAGAACGACTATTCATCAAGACAGAAGCTGCCAAAAATACTGAACCAGAGCCTAGACAAACCCGATAGGAGGGGCTCCAGCAACGTAAACGCCACAACAAATCGAAGTTCTACCTATTTAGGACATCTTTTAATAACTTCTGTTTATTCCATAAAAAACAAGTTCATTCTACTTTCTGCCGCATCCAGGCATATTACCTGCTTGGTAACCCTGGTTTTTAAAAACGTGAAAATAAATTGTAATTCGCCTCAATATCGCTCATGGCAACGTAATGACTTTGAAACGTAGGGCACTTAATATGGCGGTCCAGAATAACCGCTGTTCTAGATATTAATTTGAATGTTAATGATAATCATAATAATACGATTTATTAAAGCCGAGCCAACTTACAGGCAAACTAAAGTTGTCCTCGTAAAACATTTGACTTATTGCATTGGAAAACATGGCTAATTCTGCATATTATGCAACTTTGGGGGCTGCCGATAAATTAGGCTTTTGTATTGAAATCATGAACTAGACAGATACTACATTACAAGAATTGCCCTAGTTCATCTTTCCAACCATGTTGTAAGTTTGACATACCAGTAAACGACTCCCTCTAATTACCCTTCAACCTTCCCAAGTCTTAAGGTAACCAAAAATTATCCATACAAAAATTAGTTCATTTTTAATTTTTGGATTTCGTTTTCTAGTTCTGATTAACAACTGTGGTAACAGATTTTTCAATAAGCTTTATTCAGTTTTTGCATTCACAATGGACACCAAACACAAAGCAGGCTTGTGAACAGATACTGTAATGTAACAGTTAATCCGAGTCAATAATATTCTTAATAAAATTAAAAATTTCTTTAGTATAATAAAGTGTAGTTCAGTGCTTGATATTAGCTCTATCACTTCGGCTGGAACAGTCTCTGGTATTCAGACAGTCAATTAGGTTCAACCCGGTTGCACAACTTCAAATTTCAGACCCACCCAATTGCTGGGCCTTGAGTTGCGAGCCCTGCGTCACACACTACTGGTTCAAAATCACCAGTTGTCGATAACAAGCTGCCTTCAAATTCAATTCAGTCAAAGGCAACACACCAGAAGTAGATTTTAGATCTAGGAATCTGATGAACAGTAAAATTCTTGAAGTTTTCTGCAACCTGCATTACTAAAGTCCGTTGAATTTAGTTTTAACAGTTCCATCAGTCACTGCCAGATTTCAATGCCCCCATTCCACGTTCCTATTGCAACAGTGCTGTAAAGAACTGGATGCCAGACAACATTCAGGACTACATCGCTTGTATCTTCAGTTCTGAGAGTTGCTAATACTTTTGCAGACCGGTAGTCGTAAAACCACATCTCGCCAGTGGTGCCACCAGTCGCTACAATCTGACCATCTGGACTGATGTCACATCCAACGTCATATCCAAACACCTGGAAAACACAAAATCAAGTAAAGACGTAAAAATCAAATCCACCACGTGCAAGTATATACAGCCCTGCATCAATATTATACACGTCTTAACAGAATCACATCACAAACTTGATGGATGAGCCACAAAATTTCTGCAGAACCCTAATTCCAAATTCACCTCTGCATCTAAAACACCCAAAACTAAATAATGATTAAATTGAGGCCATTTTCCCTGGTCAGAAACAATCTAATCTAGAGATTCTAAAGCCTAATTCATTCGTGATCCCAGTACTAATCTATGGATGTGAGTCATGGAGTATTACAAGAGCAATGGAGAAGAAACTGAATGCAGCAGAAAACAAATGGCTCAGAAGAATACTAAGAGTTAGCTATAAGGACCATGTAACGAATGAAAGTATTAGACAACGAACACAGCAACCATTGATAAGTAATGTGATCAAGAAAAGAAGGATGAAGTGGGCAGGACATGTCCTGAGGATGGAGGAGAACCGCAATCCAAAGAAAATCTTCAAATACAAACCGGACGGAAAGAGAGCAGTGGGAAGACCGAAAAGAAGATGGATAGATTGCCTTGAAGAGGATCTGAAAGGTGCCGGAGTTACTATCTATGGGAAAACGGAGGGCAGACGGAGAATGACCCTTGAGGAGATGGCCGGGAAACGAGATTTGTGGAGGGGTGTCATAGAGAAATCAACGACTGGATCCAGTCCAGAGATGATTACATGACATGATGATAATTCATTCATAACCTTGTATAGCACCGATGGATAGCATCAACCAATGGCACACCAATGTTTATCCACAATCTGATCAATTCTAGGTCAATGCAACAAGATAAAGTCTATAGAATATAAGCTCAATGACTCAGTTAACACACATAAATCCACAATCTCATCAATTCTAGGTCATAAAGTCTACAGATTTTATCATCTAGAATTGACGAGACTGTGGACAAACATAATCTCACCAACAATAGTTAAGCACACTCAAAGCAGCCCAAAAATTATTTGTAAGTTGATTTAGCACTTTATTTAAATATTTCTTCAATCAAAAAGTGACCTCACCTTGTGACCTTCGAATCTTTTGCATTGGTTCATTTTGTAGGGAGGAACAGCATCAAACTGAGCGATGTAGTCACCATGCGACTGTGCCAGAAACTGGGGGCTATGCGGATGCTTGCAAAGTCGTGTACAAACATACCGTTCCTGGAATTTAAAAACTATTTAAAAATTCATGACTCACAAGTAAGTTATTAATTATTCAAGTCAAATGTGCTATCACACGAAATACTCCGAATATGTTGAACTGTAATTTACAAACAATTTATTTAAAACTTCATAACTTGCAAGAGAGTTATTAATTTATTCAATATGTTGAACTGCTGTCAGATGAGAAATGACAAGCTTCAAAACTACTACTTAGTTACACTGGTAATGCAAGAATTATTCTCGTAAATATCCAACTTTTGCATAAATCTACACATAGACAACAAAAACAGCTACAAAGAAAAAAACGAGACTACTTGCTTGATATATTTGGTTTGAAATAACAGCTCCACTGTTGAAGTCCCAAGCCATGATGTTTCTGTCCGCTGAATCTCGAGCCACCAAGTTGCCACAGGACAAAAATGTTTTTCCATCATCCAGAAAACAAAGATCTTGCATCTTGAAAAATGAAACAAAACAAACAGTCACCATTTTCTGAATGATTTTTAACTAATACCTTCGTTAAGTATCTTGGAGAATTTATGGTGATATAGCTAACACTGTTAATAGTATCAAAATATCTTTTATCTAACATTACTTTGAAACCTTTTGCACCCATGTTTAAATCTCCAACAAGGGGCACTTGCCCCAATGCCCTTGAACTATGCCACTGCCAACAACGAGAGGCTGTTCACTGAGGACTTTTGCAGAAGCAGTATTTATAGCTCACTACTGGAGGTGCCTCAGAGCTAAAATAGCCAATACCTATTAATGCACACTTTTTTACTTTCTACACTGAAAATCCTGAATAATGCAAAATTTTGGGGTCATGTCAACTGGGTTATAACAAACTATTGTTATAATGATCGTAATCGTAATCTCGAGATTTCTACAGCGCTCAACGAAAGCTAAGTCGCGGGAACCAGCTTATTCACAGGCGCTCAGTCAAAACAAAATTGATAGGCAAAAGGGTCAAGATCCAGGAGTCAGGCACTCAGACAGTCGGACGGCTATGGTGGATGCTGTTTAAAATTGAAGCGAGATCACACAACAAAGCTAAATGAAAACTGGACCTATACTTCATATCAAAATTTGTGTTACAAAGAAAAGGACTTTGTATGAAGGTTCTGATGCATTTTTAAGATTTACCATAAATTTGCAAATTAGCAGAAATCCTGACCTGTCCAATTTTGTCCTTAAACGTGTAGGATTTGACTGCTTTATTGGGACATCGAATGTCCCAGCATTTCAGCAAATTCAGAGAACCAGCCACAAAGATGTTGTGCTGAACTGGATGATACTTGACACACGTCACAAAATCATCATATTCACAACAGCACAGTTGAGCACCTAGTGGAAAAACAAATAACATAATAACAAAATATAATAATATAATACATGATATATAATCTATATAACATAATAAGTTGCCTTTTAAACTTACGAGCATTGGTGTTTCAAAGCTATGTCACATGTATGAATTCTAATATGGAACTAACGATTAATCATTGAAGCTATGTAAACTGTATTCAAAGGTTTTATCTTTGGTAACTCTGTTGCTAAAATGTCTTTGTTGAGTTTCAACCTCAGCACTGAATAGTAAGTCCTTCATCCCCAGGATCACACCTGTCCCAAGACAACTATTGCCTGAAGGACTCAAGTATGAAGTAAATGAACCATTACTGCAATACCTTACCTAAGTAGCCCAAACGTTTCTTCTACATTTATCTACACCTTAAACTTCTGGCAACATAAATATCATAAATATTTTTACAAAAAACAAATCACACAGTGCTGAACTGACCAATGAGCAGTCTTTAAAATGTGCTGTAAACATGCTACAAATATTCAGATACATACATATATACCTGTTTCAACGTCTGACACCCTAGCAGTTCGATCAAATCCACAGCTGACCAGCTGTTTACCAGATGCTGCCCATTCTGTATCTTTAACTGCCCTCTGATGAAATGTGAGTGTCTGAACGCAAGGCTGCTCCGCAGAAGAAAACGCATTCCAGATTTTTACTGTTCTGTCCATTGAAACTGACAACAATAAATGACTGTACTCACGAACGCACCACTTAACTCGATTAACGGCTCCCTCGTGGGCATTTAATCGCTTTACCACTTTCTGAGGTTTTTTATTTGTAACTGACTCTTCTAGAAACAAGTACGGCTGAATCTTTGAGTGTACAATGTAGAATTTTGTTTTCGAAATAGCAGGTTTTGGCGTGGCATGTGACTCATTGTTTGGCTTCAAATCTATCGATGACTTTGATTCTTCACAAGACTTTGATTCCATGAGTTTCTGTCGCTTAGACTTGTAAGGAATGACAGCAATATCTGCAACTTTGTCTTTTTGTGGTTTTGACGATCTTGATGTCTGTTGCGCGCTTCCTGCTGTTGCTGGAACAAAATATGCTTCCGCAGAATCATCCCAGGAACGATATCGTTTTTGCTGCCTCCACATCTCTTCATACGCTGCAACCGACTGTACTCCCGTACCATTATACACACCCTGATTAACAAAATAGTTGTTCGTATCTACTTGTGATTTGTCAAAATCACATACATCTTTAGACTCGTCTTGAAATGAATGCAGACTAAAATAGTCTACTCCGGATTCAATGTTATCTTTCCTCTCTTTGACAGAATTTGGGTGCATTATGCCAGTTTTATCAGTACGAGATAAACTGTTTCGTACATCTTCCGAATCTGAAGAACTGCTGTCGTATTGCAACAAAGAATCCATAATTTCGCGGAAAACTTATCCCCAAATTTTGTTGGTCCCAGACGATACTTCTTGTATCGAAAACGCAATACTTTACACACGGATTGTCACACGGTTTCCCCAACAATTAAAGCGGATTAAGAATTTCTAAAAATTCGTTTTCTTATAACTTATAGGTCAAGTCTCACAATCAATCAAGATAATTTACAGTTCATACATAGCGTAAACAAACTTCACGAGTTAGCGAGCGATAATAAACAAACAATTCAGTCAATTTCCCGAGCTACGAGTGTTTTGGTAATAAACTGCTGTAGCGCAATTCATAACGGATTAAGTAAGTAAGTATATTCTTTATTAACCAATAGCTAATCGCACATCGGTTTACATGTATTTAAGAACACAAGAAAAACTTAATATGCATACACACGATTTCATGAACTTAAATAATTTTTCTGTCGCCGAAAATATAATGAGAGATTTTGTAAAACTTGCTATAGCCATGCATTTTATAAAAATTTATACATCTTGAATATTTACTATTTTCATATAATAATTGAATAATTTTCATATAATAATTGAATATTTTCATATAATTATAAACGTTACTTTTAACACCGTCACATACAAAATCCAGAAGTGTCAAGTTTCCCTATTTTCTCTATAATGGACGTTCAAACCGTCGAAATTCCACACAAATGATGCGTCACAGAGCCCAGCTTATTCACGAACGCTTAGTCAGTCAAATCCAAAACAGCCTCGATTTAATTTTGAATGAGGCAGCGTTCTGAGACATACTGCCCTCTGGAAGGTTTGCTCGTCTACTGTATATTCTCGCGTCCATGCAAGACGTTCTTCAGCATGGCTGGATGGCTAGGGTAAGCCAGAGACTCCATTTATCATTTAACAGCCTCAGCTACGCTAGCTCTCATAGCCTTGGATCATACCCTTCCGCTGAAGCACAAAGAATAACCCACTTGCCAGAAGGCAATCTTTCTTAGCATAACAGTTCGAAACATTCAAAACACTCTGCAGATGAACAGGGTATGCTGAAATGAATGGCAAAAAACATTTCGGCATGACCACCACACAACCCAAACATGACATCATTCAAAAAAAATAAAAAAACACCACATAAACAAGTGCACACCGTCAGCATTTTAACAACCTTTAATATTCTTAAACGTAATGTACTCAAACTGTAGAAGCATGATTGACAGGTGTTTTTTCCATGATCATGGCATTTTGCAAATACTGTTAGGCAACACTGTTTTGCGTTGTCAATGAAAATATCATTGCACGTGGAAAAACTACTCTGCACTTTGCTCGGTAATCCTCAACCTCGCTTTCACATTTTCCAAAGTCGCCTTTGCACAACGACTCCAAAACAGATGAGCAAGCCTGAAATAAAATAACAGCACAGAACTTTGAACAAGTCTACTCTGAAACACAGCTCAGTTAGAGAATTTTAAAACTTTACTTATGTTAAAGGAAACAATTGTTTTGCAGAGCTACTTTCTCTCCTTCTGGCTGGAATTAATGGGTCAGCAGAGCTACTGATATAATAAGTTGGTAAAGTTTTAGAATACCTCATGTGCAAATACATACAAGGAAGAAATACTCCCACCATGAGAGACCCACTGAAATGGCAGACTCCAAGTTCTACCAGAAGATTACCGGTACACCCTTAGAGTGGCTTTTGGCAACTACTTTATAAATATTTTTATCAGCAATTTGACACAACCTAACGGCTTCAATGCTCACCTTTAATGAGAAGCCGGCAAGATTTGGTTCAACATTTGCAGCAAGGCTAACAGCCTCAGTCTTCTTTGATGGGTCTAAGTAGTACATCATCTTTGCACCTGTTGAAAACAGAAAAAATGTTTGCAGTGAAATAAACTCTGCAGATAAGATAACGGGAGATAAGATGATGTTGGAAATTTGTAGTCAGCTATCGAACAACACCATACAGAGCCAAAAGAATTTTCCAAGTAAAATAAGTTCATACATATTTCATAAAAACTTTAGTTTTGGAGACATTACTAGCAAAATTCCAAATAAATTCCAATATTTTAAGTCCTATGCATCAAAATTAAGTAAGAAAATGTTGTCTCCAGTCAAACTTTGTCAAATATAAGAAGAGAAAGGATAAATTGTGTTTATCACATTTATGGCTCACAACCTATGTCAGCAAACGGTATGCACTCACCTGCCAGAAGATGAGGTAAAGAATTTCCATTTTTAGCTAGAAACTCGGCATTCACAGAGGAAGCATCTTTCTCGCCAAAGATTGGAACAATCTCCTGCAGCAGGACCTTTTCTGCCACCTCTGGAAGGGCCTTATGATCTTTCACTGAAATAAACATTTTCATCACCAGTTAAACTAGGTAAACCATACGCTTACCAGACTTGCATGTCATGACAGAAGTCTTTAGATTATAAATTAGATTGTCGCTAATGACATGCACAGGTCATGCCTTCTCCGTCACATCTACATTCATTTTTCTTGCTGCGCTTATTGATATCTACACAAAGCACTTGTAAGACAGTCAATTCACAGTTACATAGTAATCTTAGAAGAGCTAAACAAAGGTCCACTACAGAGTTATATAATTATAATTATAAACTTCTAATGCACCGGCGTCTAATGCACAAGGCATCAACTGATGGTGCACCAAAGCCAAGCTGCAATCAGGTCAATATCCAGAAGGTCAGTCCACAGGACAGAGAGGCAAGTTTTAAGTTGGGAACAAAATGACAAAAGCAACTGAGCAGAACGAACAGACACAGGGAGGGAATTCCTAAACTTAGGTCCAGCAAACAAAAAACCTGTTTACCCAGAACAGTTCTAGTCCAAGGTATGACCAGAGAAAGACAATCAGATAATGGTAAGTCTTTGGAGTTACAACCAATCAGTTTTTTTTAACAATTCTGTGTCATCTGAAACATCCATTGAGGCCTAAATCTGTAAAACTGCTTCAATGCTTCAGACAAACATATTAAGTTGCTAATTGAAATAATTAATAAAATGTAAAAATAAAAAATACCTGCTCGCAAGAACTGTATAAGACACTCATGAAGATGAGAGTTGTTAGGGTCAATGGCAAAGGCTCTCTTTATAGACTGCAGCATCAAAAGCAGTTTGCCTACAACAGAAAATGTAGATAAGAAATCAGTTAAAACAGCTGTAACACACAAAAGAAGTTATTAACGGCATTCATACAATTTTAGAAGATCTATGAAATCAGACTAAGTTTGACTTCACATTTAAAAAATCAGAGAATAGTTAAAATCAACATTGCAGTGAAATATATGTAGCTAATCGCTTTCAACTTGCTATGCTGCTGAAAGCCATAAAAGGATCTAACCAGTGAATTTAACTTTGAATTAAACATTAACCACCTTTTCTCTTAAATATTTTGAAGGCAAGGATGTGTGTTTCAATTCTGTTTGAAGCAAACAGCTGGAGGGTTCTCAGAAACACAGCCGCTTCGTCAAGAGGGTTTTCTGGCTGAAAAATATCACAGTACAGCAGTTGATAAGGACCACAGAGTCATACACATTTTACCATATTTAGCATTTTGTTCAGCAATGTAATGATATATTCTTTGTTAGCAACAATCAGCTGACATACAGAGAGGTTTAAATTAGTTCAGCACCCAAAGGCGGTCACTTTGCAGCAGCATTTAATGCGTTTCCTAGATCAATTTCTTAGTGGCAAGATATGGGCACAGGAAAAGAATTAAATGAAAACGTTACAAGGAGCCACTAATAGCAGAAAAAAGTACGAGATAATGGAGCGCAATTCAGTGAGGTATGTCGTAAGTGTAAACCTCTGGCATGCATTCGTTTGGGAGCAGAATTTGTTACATGCACAATGAACAATTTTACTTTTCCTAAAAAGATAAAGACCGCAGTGAAAGTGGACATTGTTTACCTTGGCCAGCTTCTCTGGCTTCAGTTCCTCTTGCTCAGGTCCATCCAACTCTGGATCATAATTCTTTGCTCTATTCCGCTGCTGCTGCAACCGATGAAGCTCCTCTTGTTTCTGCTTCTCTGCTGCCTCCTTTTTTGCCCTCTTCCGTTGTTTATCTCGGAGTTTTTTCAGTTCAGCCGGAGTCAGATTTTCTGCAAACAAGTTGTGAGAAGACCAACTGTTTTAAAACAGTACGCCAAGTGAAAATGATGACAATTTACTGTCAAGCTAAGCAGCACATGGAAAATTTTGTTTAACCACAACTGATGCATTTTAAAAACCCAACGTTATTCCTCATGGTTCGACTGCTATGGCATGGATAATAATCCAAAACAATAATCCAATACTCCATACAAACAAAGGGACATTTGCAACATACATTGTTCCAAGTTACAAAATTTCCCTTGCTTCCCATATAAAGCTAAAAACAAAGTTAGCGCATATGAACTGTCTCAGAACGAAGAAGCAAGGCTGTGGAGATGCAGATCGCAATTTTACATAAAAGATTCTGTGAAACTACATTCCTTCTTATTAAGCTGCTGCAATGAATACCTTGATTTTGTTCACTGTCAGCATCAGCTTTAGTCTGTGCACAATCAAACAGATGCAAGTAGATCTGCAAAGACAAAAAATTTAAACCAAATTAATTTAAGCGGCTTTCAGTGAATATTACAATCAACAAATCATGACAGAACTGTACTTAGAAATGGCTGCTTCACCAAACATTTTCTTAAAGCCCTGGTTTCTAGACATTCACTCACAAAAAAACTTATTTAATAATAACTGTGGAAAGCAAATCTATAATTGGAGCATGCTATCTTCCCTCTAGTTACTTCTTAAGTCAAATGATGCAAGAAAAAGAAGAACTTTAAGCCAAGGCACTGACAAATAATGAACGTGCTGAAAAAGGAGAGCCAAAGTTAGCAAAGAAAACTACTTGGGAAAAAATTATAATTTTTGCAGTTATGGTAAGCAATTTATACTTCAATATTAATGTATGCTTACTATTACTTTATGCTTAATATTAATTTATGCTTACTATTAATTTATGCTTACTATTAATTTATACTTAATATTAATTTATACTTAATATTAATTTACGCTTAATATTAATTTATGCTTAACACTGTTGTAGGAGGATCACTTTTACTCACCAGAACTAAAAGCAGAAAGCATTTTAGACAGAAGCAGCATATCTACGACAAACAAAATCAAGAGTTTTGTGTAGAGCTATCGTACCTCTATGGCCATTGTTGCAGCCCTGAAGTAATTCGGATGATTTTTCAGAACATCTTCGAATCTCAGGAACTCCACGTAGCCTCGTAGCGATGACTTTCTCGTACAGTACATGTGGAAGTCAAACTGATCTTCAACTATCTCGCTGAAGTGCTATAAAAACCCAACAGGCACAATAAATCATACATTACTCAAGTTTAGTTTCAGTTATTTTACTGATCACCAAAAAATTGCAAAATAATACAATACATGAATCGCTCAAATCCTATATTATATAACTAAAGAAACATCACTGCATCGTCAATTCATGTTATTATGAAAAGCAAACTTCACCTAAGAAGGTAAGATCTTAACCTATCAGTCAGCTTGAAGATCATGCTTTTTCAACATCGCCTTCAGTCTACTATAAATTTCAGTACATCTCTTGCCACTTTTCTACATCTTCATTTGTGCTAAAGCACGATTATGAAAAGCCTATTAGTAATATTATCTGTATTTATTATTATCATTATTAAATAACCATCATCTGAATCCAAAATGGTTCAGGGACCGATTTAGGTTGGTTACCCTCTCCATCATCATTCAGCTCCAGCAAAAAAGAACTGGTCTTGCCAGGTCTTGGATGACTCCAAAACGAGCCTATTACTTTTTACTGTAAATTCATCATTTGCATCATGGTTTTCCATTGGATGCCTTTCCAAGCAACGCCCTCCTTTTTTGATTTCATATTCTTTGGGAACAAAGCAACGATTCGGCTCCCAGGTCAACCTCTGATTCACTCACCCGATCTACTTCGTAACATTTCTTCAACGCCTCACCGTACTGTCCAGTGCGCTGATAGAGGGCAGCACTCTCCAGCAAGAACCACATGCACTGCATTTCATGCAACGTATTGGCTGCTGGGTTACCTTCCTGTGGATGCAAAGGAAACACTTGACGTCAGTATAACATAACGTAATAAAAAGAATTTAACAACCTTTTCTAAAGTCAGTTAATCACTGGCCAGAAAATGAAAGCCACAGTGCACACTTTAGCAACATTTATTGTTAGATGCCCAACACAACACTTCTTCTAAAACATACTGACATAAAACAACAATTCAAAAATACCTTCTACACAAACTGAGACAATGGGCCAAGTACTATCCCTTTGATGGAGCAGAAACCATGTTTTTTATAAATAAAATAACAAGATCAACACGGTTCTGTTTCATTTCATTCACGACTTTTCTACAGCACCCCTTAAAGATGTCTACTCGGAGTTGCTCCCGGCCCATCCCCAGCAAAAGAGAACAGGTCCTGCTCTCAGTCAAATCCAACAGGACCCAGTTACTTATTGTGAAAATGCAATTCTGACGATTAATATTAGACATTCGTGCCAAATCATAAATCGTAAACTCGAGATTTCTACAGAGCCCAACGAAAGCTAATTTGCAAGAACCATTTCTATCACATCCGTCACAGGTGACAGATGCAATAGAAATAAAAGAGGTATTATTAAACAGCTTTATATAAGTGTGTAGAAACATAAATAAAAAATACAGACCTTGGTGAACTTTGAGCACAAGCTTTCTGCTTCCTTCAACATGTTTGCTCGCAACATGTACTTGGCACACTTAGAGTTGATGTAGCGGTCAGCTGTGTCCAGCGACTGTGCTTCGTCCATACATTTGACCGCTTCGTGAATATCACCCGCATGCTACAGAAACAATCGAGATTATGACATTTTCCATAACTAGAAAAGCTTCAGGTAACACTAAGGTAATCAATCTTTGCACATTTTTTATTTTGCATTGCTGTTAAAGCCACCGTAAGACTTTTACAGAAGCCCACCATAAAAACTACTCAAACTGCTGATAATTTCTATGGTTATTTTCACAAATGAACTCACAGTTATCAACAACGGCCCATACAGCCAAGTTCATTGAGCCCATTGTGGGTACACAATATGCCACTAGTGGCAAGATATCAGCCTAATGTACCTTACTCTTACAGTTTTGCAGGCGCCTGATGTCTGTCTTATCTCACAGTGGTTTCACTAGTTTGGGTCGGAATTCTGAGGGAAAAGGGCAAATTCCCCTGAAGATTCAAATTAGACATATTGGCAGTAGAAAATTATTTCTAAATCTCCTGACTTTAATTTAAAGTTATTCCATGTTCGTAGCACCTTACAGCTCAAAAACAACTGGAACACACAAGAACCTTGCAATAACGTTGCCTCTGGAAGCCAAATCAAGAACTGCCAGATAACAGGGTTGTGTTATAATGAGGTCATTTTCTAAAACCAAGTTAAATGTGGGAGCCAAATCCCCAACCGTGTTATATCAGAATTCGTGTAATGATGAAGCGCTTGATGAGGAGGCTCCAGTGTACTACAACAGCAGTACCTAAAGAATACAAGCAGTATATATTACCTTACAAATTTTTGCCTTAACAACGAATAATTCAATCAGTGTCATTGTATGATCAAGGGCTGAGTTTATGTACTCCAAGGCTTTCTCAGTTTGACTAAGAAAGTCAAAATGCTGTGCCAGGTAGAAGTATGTCCAAAGCAAAGACGTTGGAGTTTCTGGCTTCGACTGAGAATCTAGAACACAATAAATACAATTCATAAAAGAAACTGTAAAAACATCTCTAAAAATATCAGATAAACAAAGTTACAGTTTTAAATGTTAATGCAGAGACGTTACTCAACATCAAATTATATGTGACACATATAAATTTGAATAGCATCAAAATATCTTTTAAAAATCAGCTCAATAATCAGCCTTAAAGGTGACCCATTCAAAATGCATAACAACTCTCTTGAGATTACCAGCCAACTTAATATTTTGTGAAATTCAGATTTAAAATCAAAGATATTTGATGTTCTGGAATTTTTAAATATGAACAGAAACATTATGAACAAAAAATAGAACTGGAAAAAATCACGTGCCATTTGGGTAGAAGGAGTTGTCACATTTCAAGTTTTCCAGATATCCTAACACTAGCTCCTCTATCATCTGAACCTAAAACATTGCATTCAATGATTTCAGGCCAAATAATATCAGGCTTCGTCACATCAGTTACCTTTAAAAAACAAACCACATCAAAACAGTCTTGTATTACAGTTAGCCCAGAATCAGTGGCAAGTTTAAGCCACAGGTACAGCAAGGCAAGTGAATATCAGACATATTACGTATACATTATCACCTCATTTTAATGTTTTCTTTACATCTATGTGTTGTTATTTTGCACCTTAACATATTGAGGTTATGCTTAAACTTAGCCTCTGTCTAAAGCTGAATTAAATTTTTGTATCTATATTCCCAACCATGCTAAGTCATAATTTGTTATATGAATTTATGTTAGCGTATGTTACAGGAAGACATTCTGAAACAGTCACCAAAATTTCAAAGCCGATACCATGCTGATAACTCAATGTATGTTGGTAATTTATGTGTCTGGTGCATGTCACTGCTTGAAACAAATACTAAATTGTTTGGGCAAATGTGCTACCTTTTCATTCTTGCTGTAGAGAGATCTTAGGATCTTGAACAGTGGAGGGACTCCTTTGCGCAAATAACATACCAAAAACTTGTCAACTTCTGAGCGGAATAAATCTCCTAAAATGCCAATAAAAAATTATTATTAATGGATTACTAGCATCAGTTTGGTGGAGAAAGCAAGACAGCAAGAGAGAGAGAGCAAGAGAGAGAGAGACAGACAGAGACAGACAGAGACAGACAGAGAGAGCAAGATATATATATATATATATATATATATATATATATATATATATATATATATATATATATATATATATATATAGAGAGAGAGAGAGAGAGAGAGAGAGAGAGAGAGACAGAGAGAGAGAGAGACAGAGAGAGGAGATAGACTGTAGAACAGCATAAAAGTACCAGCAAACAATCTGAGCACTACTGCCATATGCAAACTTCACCATGCAAAACAGATTAACAACTACAAATTCAGACTTGCAATTAACTGACTCTTTTGAATACAAAAATAACTCACATGCAGACAACATACCAGTAATTACCAGCACCTGAATTTTGTTATGTCAAACAAATCAACAATTACAAATTCAAAGCTTGCAACAATCCGACTGTTTTGAATATTAAAACATACCTGTAATCACTACCACTGACAAACTAATACAAGCACTATAGTTCAACGACAATGATGCTCTTCTGACAAAGAAAACAGCAAGGAAAAATCCTGACAGTGCAGTTTTAATTACCTGAAATAAACTCCAACATGAGTTGTTTGGGAGCCATGGCCTTTGGATATTTCTGTGACAAGGTCTTGTAGAGTTCCAGCTTTTCCTCAAATGAGGCTAAAAGTACCAACATAACATAATGTCTTCACCTTTCATAACCTGCTAAAAAATCAGCTCAAAACAAAGACATACCAGACTAAAAATTGCATCCATAAAACCGAAATCAGTAAAACTGGTCACCTTTAACATATGCACAAAAAACCTGTAATTTGTTTCCGCAAACTACATGTATGAGGAGCACATGACCGTGCCAAATTTGGTTTTCTAACTTTTGCAAAAACTATGTAGGCAAAATGAAATGAAAATAAAACCTGGACGACGAGCCACTTCCACATTTCTGCAGTAATCACGATTGTCTGGGTTACGATCAACCAGCTGTTCGCAGACAGAAATGGCCTCTTCCTCCTTATCCTTCATGTTCAGAAGTATTTTGGCTGAAATTATGGTTCGAAACCAAAACAAGTCCAAACGTGTTCAAAAATCCTATAATTATGCAATTCACAGAGAAAATTCGTTAACAAAAGGACCAGAGTAACAATAATCACACAGATCAATCAGGAAACAAAACATGGCTCAGAAAAAGAAAGTTTTTGCCCTAATTCCTCAACAGACGTCTCCACTCTCAACCCCACCTAAGATCAATGAACCTTGAACCACAATGTTTATGCACTTCTGCAAGTTGCAGACGTCAACTCAACTGCTACATTATTGACCATTCTGACTCTGCCAGCTTTCCTTTTACTTTAGATGGAAAAAGATTCAGGGTAATAATTGCAAACACTAACAAGTTCAAAAAACAGCACTAAAAGACTTAAAAAACATGACATCAAGACTATATGTTCCCTCTGGTTTCCTCATCAAGTATAAAAGCCACCATACGACGGCACACATCCCCAACTTACTAATAACAATGCGAAATGATAACAAGCACTACGTACTTTCTTGATTAAACTTTACCTCTGATTTCCTGCACAGCTAACTTATCCACAATTTGACTCTCGTAAGTTGCCAGATGTTGAAGCGCTTCTGCTTCGAGACCCGCTTCACGCATCACTAAGTTCTGGTAGAGGAGCACCTCACTGTGTTCAAAGTCGAACTGCTTCACCTAAAATCAAATCAATTAAATTAGTAACAGTAATAAACAAATTTAGATGGAAAGCTGGGTGAACGGCTGACAACAGGGCTCCACACTCTTACCAAATTTTTCATTTTGCGAGGACCGCTCTGGAGAAAAATGTTGATAATCCCAGGCAATATAATCTGAATCTGAATAATCCATAATCTGAATACAATCTAATCTGAAGCTGTCAACAGCACCCTTCTCATAATACACAAGAACTAAATCATTTCAAAGAGACAAAATATTAGAAGTATTCTTAAATTTATCACACAGAATCAGTTGAGGTCTGAAAGGCTATGGAGACCAGAAGACAGGCAAGTAATAATGTAATAAAGTAATAATGCTATCACGTAAAAACTGCTAGCCCTCTCTTTCATTTCCTTCATGTTTTGAGTCAGAAAACGTTAAAAAAGAACATTGAGATTTCAGCCACTCAAAATGAGTGGCTGAGCACTTGAAGAAGAATTAAAATATGCCAGATAAAGATGTCCAAATATCTGGCTATTTACATAGCATCTTTTTAAGAACCTACATGTACTAACCCAACACAACTAACCGGATATGTTTTTCGAAATTCTTCCAGTGTTTTGAGTGCCATATCATAGTCCATGAGGAGATGGAAAGCAACCGCATGGGTGATCCAGGATGCTCTCAGCCCTGGCTGAAGTAAGAGTATCTTGCCTCTAGTTTTCTAATGTCAACATACAAAAAAACTCATATTAAAACTTAAAAATCAGTTAATTCTCGTTTTAGATGGCGGCCTTTTGTCAGAAGGTGACTCCCATTCAGTCTCTACCCTCCGAGTCCGTTATGCATGAAGAAATTTTCTCTTTTGCCAGCTATTATGTTTTTTCATTGTGTATTGTTGACAGTTTAGTCAATATACATTCATTTGACTAAAAAATTTATTTTTCAGAGTTTAATTCTATAAATAGACAACCATTAAACACCATCACAGTCATCAAATTACCAACTATGTCATCGTCATCATCATATCTCAGTCATCTCCAAATCACCATCGTCACCATATCTCAGTCATCTCCAAATCACTATCACAATCATTGTCATCATCTTAATCATTGTTGTCATAGTCACTTCCACCACTACACATCATCATAGTCACCAGCACCACTCCAAACAATGGTCACCACCACCACCACCTCCGCTACCATACACCATCACAGTCGCCACCACCCCTACCTCCAGCATTACAGTCTCTCTCGTATAAACATCCGGTCTTAACTGTTACTGTCATGTTTGTTACATAATCATTGCCAAACTTTGACAAAAGTTAGAACACAGTTAAACACTAACCAGGAATCCACTGAAATCCCTTGTGTGCACCTGCAGCACAGATAAATCACGAAGAATCTCCAAGTTGTTCTGAAATGTGAAAAAATCAGAATTTGGTTAAATTTTGTGGCCATCCATGACATAAAAAATACACGTGCATCAGAACCTCCTTCTAACACTTTCTTAGGCAGCCATGTAAAGGACCACTTTAGCACACAAGCTTGTGGCACAATGAGGTTGTTTTTGAAAGCCGAAACTAAATCTGGGATCCATGAACCTTATAGTGTTATACCAAAATTTGAGTTATACTGGAACATGCTAAGAGAAGAGTCCAAATCAATCCTTACAACTAAACTAAATTCTAAAGTCTAGCAGCTCTGTGGAAATGCTTCACATGGTTCTGCTTAAATAATTCAGCCCATATTTAAGCAACGATTTGCGTTTAAAACTATATGTATCAGAAATGCAATCCTTACACGAAAGAATCAACTTTCTATCATGAAAATCATGGTATCAGCCCTATTACTAATGAAATATCTAAAAAATGGTGAAAGAATTCCTTAACTGGATTGAAAATGACCCTTGAACTTGAAAAATCCATAAGCCATTCCAATCCTGCAATCTTACAAAACAATCAGCCCTAATCAAGAAGCTCTGAAATCTCTACTCATCTTTCTCTCGAACCCCTGCATCAGTTTTGCAAGAACAGTCAGTTCCAGTGAACTAAAGGGCTTACATTGTCATGGTTAAGAGCCAGTTTGTAGCCTTTCATAGCTTCTTCATATTTCCGGTCGTTTTTATGCAGAATTGCATACGCCTGCCAGCCTGATGAATTTAGTTAAGGATATCATCTACACGCACCTCTAGTACACAAAAAACTCACCAATGCATCTTGTTTATTATAGCAAATGTTCTGCATGGCATATCATCAAAACAATTTTAACTTTTCACATATGGTTAGGAACTTTGTTGAATGCACTGACTCTTCTTGTACCCTGAGCCAGAAGAATACTGGGTTCCTGGGGATTTGCCATTGCAGGTCAAAGGTTGTGAAATTTGCTGCCTGTTTCTACATGCTCAGCATATTCTCAGATGCTGTTCAAATCTGGGCTAAAAACTCATATTTTCTGCACTGCTTTCATCTTTACCTTGTCTTCCATACCGGTCCATGGTGCTTGCAGATCTCCACTGGTCTAAATGATTATGTGGTTTTTGCTTAGAAGTGACCACTACCCAATACCTTGCACGTTATGATAGCAATGTTGTAAAAGTCTACAGATCAGATTGAGGTACTAGTGAGATCAGATTGGGGTACTAGTGAAACAGAAATCTCGAACTGTCTTTCAGAATCCCAGACCACTGTAAGTTAAAATTATAGTAGGATAAAAATTAACGGGTTATAACCAAAGGATACAAACAATACTCGTAATGTTTTTGCGTAAACCTTTATCTACCGCACTGTATGCTTCTGCTTTCTTTCCGAGGCTGCTCAGTAAAAGCCCCTTCATTGCCAAAGTTTCTGAAATTCAAGTGATTTCCAACAGAGTTAGCAAAACATCATCAGCAATATTTTTCTATTCTGTTGCAATGACAACAGAATTGTAATTGTAATCAGGCATTTACACAGCATAATTTCAAAAGAAACTCATCAGAAGCATTCAAATAACGTTAACAAAATTATCATTAGAATAATCACCGCACTTCTTCAGAGGCTTTCCACGTTCTGGGTCAGTAATTACTAGAAGAGCAGATCTTGAATAAACAGTTGAACAACATATACTGTAATACTTGAACTACAGAAGAAAACAAAAACTGAGACAACAATTGCAAATTATAATTTATGTCCTTCTTGCTCAACATCAGTAAACAAAATTGTGCAAACCTCCATGATCAGCAAAGTTTGGATTCGAAAGTATTTGCTTTGCAAACTTGAGGCCATTTTTGTATTGCTTCAGTTCATAGCATTTCTGCAACACAACACATTTTCACACGGGAAATTGTAGCACCAGAATTAACCAGTTTGCTGTTACCATATGTATGTATGTATAGATGCGTTTTTTTACCCAAATCCCCAAAACCTAATTCTCTGAAAGTGACGCAAAATGCAAAACAAATCCAATTCCTGAAAAAACGTTTCCAACAAGCATTCAAAATCCTGAAAACTAGTATGGACTAGTCAATATCCTTAATAGCACATTAGGAAATTAAGCGTAATTCGACACTCACAAATATATTTTACTGCATTGCACATGCAAATAGGTTTAATTGCGCTGCGCATGACATTTCAGAGCGACCCACTCACTTATTAACAGGGAGTGCGTCTGGTATGCGGCAGCGCTCTAACTTCTCTCGCAGTCTGCGGCCACCATATAATTTTTACGTAGGGCGATCGCAAGCGGCCGATTTTACATGTTTACCAGTAGTCTCCGCCTCGCGCCTACTAGATGGATCTTGACCCGGAACTGAAGTTATTCCAACATTTACATTTGCACATTTGTTTTGAGCGCCTAGCATTAGGGACGCTAAAAATGAGTACTAAGTATATTACTGTACAAGGTTAGAACTGACGCTGTATCAGGTCTTAACCACTAGGATTGTGATATTGCGACTGAGTAGATAATGCAACTCTTACTACTAATCGCTTGAACAGTGCATTTTCTTTCGGTGGCAGTTGCTGACCGCTAGACTGCATCGATTTAACAACCATTTTGTAACTGAAATCCAACAACGTAAAAGAAGCACGTGCTTTAGTAATTTTATAGTCTATTACTGCTTTTACTCAAGGCTTTCTTCATACTTCATTCATAAGGCCTACGCATGCGCACAATTTTATAAGCAAGTAAGTAGGAGAGTTTAGCCAGAGTTAAATGTAAATGTATAGGTTTTATATAGCGACCGTATGGCCTCTGCCTGACTCTTGGATCTTGACCCGGAACCGAACCTTTTGCCTATCGATTTTGTTTTGACTGAGCGCCTGTGAATAAGCTGGTTCCCACGGTGCGGCTTTCGTTGGGCGCTGTAGAAATCTTGGGATTACGATTACGATTACGAATGTAAATGGTCTCTTCAGTGATACAATCTCTTTGGCATAGGTTAGCCGGAAGTTGATATGTAGATGTTAAACTTTCGTATTATTGTGTATTTTTAAATAATGACTAGTAATAGGCCTGCTCAAACGCCAGGAGATTCATGTCAAAGCGATCGTAGAACTGACGGGTCGCCGAATCCGCTTTACTTGGCAACATCGCAATCGGAACATTCCACTCTAAGCCGACACAGTAAACCGACTTTAGCAGAAATCGGCGCCTCTCGCGGCCAACCTGGAAACTGCGACGAGCATCGTGTGCATCAGGACAGAGATAAACGCCATGATTACCGCACTCTTCATCACCATCAACAACAGCAGCCGTCACATTCGAGTTCCCGTTACAATACTTTGAGCCCTGAAAACTCTGTTGCGTTGGAAAGGCCAGATTCTCAGACGTGGGATCGCCATGCGGCAGGTAGAACAGCAATTGGTTCTCCAGGACGTGTTGCAGCGCAAACATCAACCGCCGCCAATGTCTCCGGCATGCATGAAGAGTCGCCTTCGAAATCATCTAATTCTTCAGAAGAAAAACCGCAACCAGCAGCAAAGGCAATGCAGGCGAGAACCATTCGACTGTCACTCGGAGCATCTACTGATCTGCCACGGGAGCCACGCATGATTCCAGCAGTCAACTGTCCAGAAAAAATTGTAAGTTTGATTGGATAGCTTTGCTAGTGAATCCACTATTCTGACAGATGCTTAGGAGATTGAAGGCTTTGGCACAAGGGACCATGGCCCTCCCCCTCCAAAATCTGATGCCAGAGGTGCTTTTGGCCCCACTTTTGACTTGAAGGAATAAAATTTTTGAGGTGCCTAAGATCGAGGAAGGCTGAATTCTAGCATGAGAAGTAAGTTTTAAAAAGTTAAAATCAAAATTGTGAAGCAATGGCTTACAAATGGAGAGACCAAAAAGGATCATGAAATATTGACATAAAAGCTAGGGTTGCTGGTTGTGCAAAGAGTGTTGATGATTAAAAGCAAAAAAACAGTGGTACAAAATTTTTGTTCAAGAAAATATGGCCAAACCTGCTTAGTCCACCTTTCAGAACTTCTCTCCCTATTCTGATAACTGTGCTGACACCCTTCTTGGAGGTAACTGAACTTAGCTCTTTGCATGTATTAATTCAGAAGATTTAAATGATTTGCTGTGGCATCAGACCTTCTTACTTACGGCTTTTAATTACAGGTCTTGTGTTTGGATGTATCAAAAGAAATGGAGAGCTTGTCATTTCGCATGAGAAACGGGTAAAATTTGAATTTCTGTTCAAGTAAATAATCTCACATAAGAAACATAAATGTTTTATATAGCAACGATATAGCTACGACCCTGCTCATTCTTCTTTGAATTTATTGGGTGAGATCTTTCACCAACATTGCCAATTTGAATGGGTTCCATTCCCATTTAAGGTCCCTGTGTGTAGACCGTTCGAGCCCAAGATTAAACTCTCTTAAATATAATATTTCCATGTATTCACATATGAGTGTTTTTATTATCAGCTACATATAGACAGTTTTGCATTTGTACCGTACTTTTTCAAAGGTTTTGAGAATTGTATAATGGACCTGCCTTTTCCTAATGTAAAGGTGGTATAAAAACCATCAGAGACTTACTCTTACTGGTTTATAAGTTTGGAATCCTTATGTGACTCAGAGATTGCATGTGTTTGGTGGAGTAGGTACAGGAGTTGGTCATTTTTCACACCTGTTTCAGCATTTGTCCTCAGATACACAAGTTATGACAGCTGAGTCACGGAAACCAGCATACAGGCGCTCTGTCAAAACAAAATTAGTAGGCAGGAAGAGCTAGGTTCCAGGTAGTGAGGCAGGCAGACAGTCAGACGACTATGGTAGATAGTGTTTGGAATTGAATAATTATAGTATTTGTGTAGAGGGTAATGATTTCAGATGGATTAGCGCCTTTGTGAGGTTCTTAAAAGGCGCTATATAAATAGTCAGATGCATACATACATGGACGAAGTTTGCTTTTTGGTTACAGTGACAAGGTCACGTTCATTACGCTTATCAAAAAGGCACTGGGAATATTCTTTCGCACAAAGCACATGATGAATTTGAAACACGAGTTTGCTCTAATGTTTCTAGACACCTCTTCTGCCTGGGTGAGTCATTTTCTTGATTTCCATCTCCTTAGAAGCTGGTTTCTGTCCTTTCTCAACCGAGTTTTGTTCAGATTCTGGTTTTCCAGTACAGTACCAATAATAGTTCATTAATATGGTAACAGTTGTAGTAATAGTGTTACTTAGTAATAATAATAATAATTATAATAGTAATAATAATAATGCTAACAATTGTAGTAATAGTGTTACTTAGTAATAATAACAATAATAGTAATAATAATAGTTTTAGAAATTGTAATAATAATTTTAAAAAATTAGTGATAATAAGCAGATTTATGTAATTATATTCACCTGTGTATATCAATACTTTTCTGCCTTATCTTGCATCAGTTTTCTAGTATGTATGAATGTTTGTAAAGGGCACTCACAAGAATCTTGCAAAGGTGTTGGGTACATGGCTGTTTTACTCATGTAAGAAGTGCAACTTAAGGTATGGTCTAAACATGCACTGAGGCGATTTACGCAAAACAGCTGGCACTCCTTATGTTGCTTTTCTTGTATGAACTGACGCTTCTCTTAAATTACCCTTGCCTATATATAGTATGGTAGGGTAATTACATAATAGGCATTCTGTAACTCTGTGGCATTCATGTTTGTTGAAAAATTAATTGTGGTGAAATTCCTTTAAGATGTTTGACTTCTGCAACGACCCGATGAAGATCTTGACCATTCTCGAAGACATGGCTAAGTTGGTTGAGTGTGAACAGTGCGAGCTTTCATCTATCTTTGATGAAATGTAAGTATGAAGGTAGCATTCAATTTAGAATAGTGTTTTATTTAGTACTGACTACAATGGTCTGTGGTTCTCTTATTATTATATCGGTCTCTTATTATACCAATCTCTTTCTTCCCCTTTAAGGGTTTAACAGGCGCCAGAAGACTGTACTGTTTAACAGTGATTTTACTTGTTCGGGTCGGGAGTGCCTCTGTTGAGTTTTTTCTCTAAGAGGTGCTTTATAAATCTTAAATTAGAATTACAATATCAATCATCCACTGCTGTAAATATATCTGTATGCTTAATCTAATCTGAGAGCTGTAGCACTTAATCTAATCTGAGAGCTGTAGCACTTAATCTAAGCTGAGAACTCTAGCACCACTGTAATATACCCACAAGGCATCAGATGATGGTTGATTTAAGTAAAATTTTAACCATGAATTTAAGTATAATTTGATTTTAAATAAAATTGATATGCATGCCAAAAATTCTGGGCAAGACTGGTAGGAAACCAAGAAGGGCAGTCCACATAAATCTCCAAACCTTATCTAGTGAAGACATCAAATATTAACCCATATCATAATCGTAGTCACATGTTTATATAGCTGCTCTTCTACGGAAACTCTTGGGAAACACTCACGACAGATAATGGAAGATGACCTACCATGAAATAGTTTTGAAAACGTGGGCTTGTTAAATGGTCATGTCCATGGCGACCTGTGTATATGCATTTGTAAGAATGCTTCAACATAGGCATACAAAGTTCTGGTATTTAAAATAGTGTTTCTTATGTTTTAGTCTCAAGCATGTTTCTATTCCACCTGCAACCAGTGGGGTGCCGCCATATACTGTCAGAGTGATTCTGATTTACGGCAGGTCGATCTGTATACCACAACTGAATCGCAAACAGGTAGGTTATAGGTTTGTGACATAGTTAGGATACAGACATTCTGTTACTTAAGTCATCAGGAGATAATTGCTCTCAGTTAATCAGAGGTGCTTTTGAACTGAAGTAACGGTCTTCTAGATGAGTTAGGCAAAAATTGACTGCTTTATTTCAAGTTTTGTTGCCTGCAAAGTTTTTAGTAAATCTTCTGTTTATTTAAGAGCTGACATAAAGGTCTGAAAAGAGTACATTGAAGTGATTTTCTGGGTTCTGTTCATTGTTAAATTCAGTCAAATTTTAAAGATGTTGATGTCACAATTTCTGGTGTTCATCCTGTTCGATTTGACCTTGGTTGTTTGACCTTATTTTGGCCCCAGAGGTCGAGTGACTAGACTGATACTTCATTAGAGTTTTTCACTATTTTCAGCATCACAAAGCGATCGAATCATCCAACTGCTTTTGTGTAGACGTTCTTTACGTTCACGATCCTCCAAGCGCAGAAAACAACTGCGAGGTAATCTGTTGTATTCTATGCATGGAAACCCAAGCAATGGATACACCACACGCGTAACATATAACCATCTGTCATCAGTCTGTCTATCATTATAACAGTTATGATTCCACTCTGTGGCTTCATCTGTGCAGTCAGCCTCAGTGAGTTCTGGTTTGTGGCATAACAGGGCATCCCTTGTTTGTGCGGCTGTTCTGACAGATTAAGGTGACATGCAGTTTCGTTGGTTTGTATGTATGTATGAAGACACTTAATATAGCATCTTTTAAGTAACTCACAAGAAAGCGGGGAAAATAATGTGTAATGAATAGCAGTAAGAAAGTGTAATAATAGTAAGATATTTGCTTATTACAAATAATAATTTTTGTTACTGAAAACAGTATGAGGTTTAACTTGACTGTTCAGTGCTATGCACAGTTACCCAACTGATGATCAGTGCTACACATGGTTACCCAACTGATGTACTGCACTTATTAACCTAAAACTGTCTTCTAAATGGAACAATATAAGTATCTTCAAAATTTTCAGACCAGTTTGGTCGCTTGCCCTGTGTGTGATTATAATAAATAATTGCTCTCCTTTACAGAAAATCTTTGATGTTCTTTGCGATCTGGATGAACGAGGAACATCTTATATCTTGGAGGCGTCGAAGAATCCTACAAAGGTGTTTGACTGCATGGCTCAGCTGTTGGCGCATCCACTCCAGAGGTGTCTTCAGCAGGATGTGAACTATTGCCTTGAGTAGCAACATGTCTTTGAACAAAAAAATTCTGACTGCACTGTGATATAATTTGCAAGTTTTAATTTTACAATCTGTGGCATTGCTGATAGCAACAACATAGCCAGTGGGCGAAACAAGGCGTCTGCAGTTAATTAAACTGACAAACAGCTTGTATTGCAAGAATGATTGCACAGATATATTAAGGTAGGGTACCATAACTGCTTATTGTCCACACTTGTCAGCAGTACCAGTATTCCAGGTGGGTCATGTGGTTGAAAGATCATTTTTCTTAGATGACAGCAGGAATTAACCATTTCTGCATGGGTTACAGGGTTGAGAAGTAGTTTCATGTTTTCATGTAGCACTTGGATTCAAGCCTGAGATGCTCCTCAGGTCGAAGGCAAACCCATTATCAGTCAGATGCTGTGCCTGCACTTGGAAAAGTATCTATGTGCTGTGATACTATCAGATAATAGTAGTTTATCTTTTGACTTTAGATGTCTGCCACAGTAAAACAAACGGCAACAGCTTTTTTGCACTGACCACTGTTGTGTTACTCACATGTGCCATAATAAGAATTTACTGTGGTGTAAGTTAAATGCGACTATCTTGGACACATAAGGGTGTTCTTGTCACTGCATTACCATGCAAATGTCGTTGATCCATTCAGAGTACTTACTTATTACTCCTTCATGGCAACCACTCCTTTATCACTATCTTTGGGAGCTACTTCATATTCCAACTTGTGTTGTAATGAAATCAGTTTCCTAAGCTGCCTTTATTTTTGGGATCTACGTCCCCGCCACATGATAGCAGTTTTTCCATTATTTTGCATTCATGTCATAGGGAAGTTTTGTTGCAATCAGAAACGCTGCCACGCACAATGCCAGTGAGAAAGAACCTTTAATAATAATTCAGATGTGTTATTTCAGTGAGACACCAGTTCACTTCCTCTGCTGCTGCTCTGGGTTATTAGCTTCAAGTATTAGCCTTTCTATCAGCTTTGTTTGCAAGTGCTGGCCTTTCGTGCAGTCGTTTAACCATTGGTTTTCTGTAAAACAGACCATTACCAAAAAAAGAAAAAAACATGTTCGATTTTCTTTTGATCCCTCCATGTATCGTTTAATGTCTGTACCTTCAGTTTTCAAAAGCAGGGCCATCCTGTTGTAATTGTAAATGTACATGGTTTTCTATAGTGACCGTATGACCTTGACCCTGCTCATTTTTCAATGTTAACCAACCTCACCGATGACTTGTGATGTCTTTGTGCTCTGCACAGATACAAGAGTAACAACTCTTCAAAAGAGTGAATCATTTATTTATTCTGTTTTTTTTATTTTAAAATAAAGAGCTCACAAATGCTTAACAGAAAACATTTCTTATATTACTTAAAAGTTAAAATATATTACTTAAAAGTTCTTTGCAGGTGAATTCATTTGCAAACATTATATCTTTTTATGAAGTTGATTTCATGTGTTCAGCTTAGTTTACATGCTGGATAAATTAATTCATGCCAAAGTATACACAAAGATTCCGAGTCCATAAAATAAATTACACACAAGATGATCTCGGTCTAACTGGACGTTGGCTTAACATTTGTCACTTAACTACTTTGTGTCAAAGGAAATTGTTTTCAACATGACTACTGGTGTGATACTGCCGTAGTGTTAAAATGACTACTGGTGTGGTACTGCCACAGTGTAAAAGTGTACAGTAGCAGTGAATTTGTTTATATTGTAACTAGATCTACTGTATTAAAACTGGTGTGATTGCATAATATGATGTTGTAATTTGAGGTCTACTATGTGGTGTAACAGTTTTGGTTTGGTTGTGGGGAATGTGATATTTGGGTGTCGTGCTGCTGCTGGTTTTCGTGCTGTTCTTGAGATTCCATCTACCACGTCTTGATGATCTTCTCCACTTGATTGAATGCCACGTATGGGTGAACCTGGGCTGCACACATTGCAGGGGGTGGTGGGTCGTACGGCTGACATGTATGGCAGTCTGCAGGGCAACTGAAATAGTAATTAAACATTTATGACCGACAGTGGATGAAAGATCTTTTGAGGATTCTGCTCAACTTAAGCTCCCTACTGCATGGACATATGGCGTGTTAACAAATGTCTTACCTACTTACTTACTGAACTCGGCTACAAAACTACACTGACCACACCCTATTGGTGGGAAGATCAGGCGACGAGCGAGAGGACTGGCTAACCACCCTTATAGGCTGAGGCTAAGAAAAGGAAGTCGCTAACACTTCACACCCATGGCTGCCTCTTGGGGTTACTGGTAGCGTTAGGCATTGCTCTACACTTTTTCTATACAATGCTAGATATGTGTAGCACATGAAGAAGTGTCGAGCTTTTACTGTATTGTGTACAGTGCATGCGTACAAGAAGCACATGCAGAAAATCTTATGCACTGTTAAGTATCCCGATGTGGAAGGCCCTCGTTTTCTTCACAAGGTCTAGGTCTCTGAGCTGGCTAGGGAAGAATACCAAAGTCCAGGACATAGGCCACTAGGCCAGTGCCTTGCAGGACTTGAAAGTACCCGTCTGACATACATGCATGCGAACATTTGTAAATATTCATCGCCCCAGGTCTTTATACAGCATATCCATACCATAAAATCTTACTCACAATCATTGGACCACCAGGCAAACTCGTTACCAGCTGAGTCACCAAATCATTTTATGAACTGTTTGCTGAAGAATCCTGTGTTGTCCGTATCGCAACACTGCTCGTTGCGGGAGTTGAGAGAATATACCCCAGGTAAAGAAGCTGAATGTAGAGCAAAATTAGAAGACTTGAAGTTTGCAGATTGTCATTTTGCAAGTGAGCAGATAACTATTTGTGTCTGCATTTTTAATTCTTGTATACTTTACGACACTGTGCCTACCATTCCTTTGGCGGCTGAGGAACTTCTTTGCAGGGTGGAAGTTTCTTCTCCAGTTTCGGATATGGATGCGGAAAGCGTGGACGAAATCCTCCGTACTTGGGTATGGCCATGGCGCTAGTAAGAGAGAATGTGTGTTCTTATACATGCAGTTGTGTTTGTGATGGGCTATCATTAAGACACAACACATATAAGTTAATTTACTGTAAATTCATTTCTACTGATCTTAAATTTGTTCTATGGCTCCATTGTGGTCCTGTGTCTAACTTTGTGGGGACATGATAGCCCTTTGGTTAGAGCACTCGGCTTGTAACGTGGAAAGTACAGGTTCGAGCCTCCTCTAAGGCGGTCACTGTGTAAGGGCCTTGAGCAGGTCCACTCACAACTGCTCAGTGCCATATCATGAAGCCAAAAGATAGGGTTCTCAAATCAGCTTAACAGAGCATATGGCTGCAAGAAGAGTGTAATAAAAGTCATCGCAATAAGATTTGCAGAAACGTCACGAGTCTCTTATGTCACAACTCCAATATTGTTGTGACCATACAGAGCAGATTTAAGTATTTGGATAGGTGGAAGGCCACAGATTTGATATAACAGCTAGGCATAATTAGCAACTGCGAATCATAATCGTAAACTCAGCATTTCTTCAAAAGGTACTTCATGGAAACAAGCTTACTGACAAGTGCTTAGTGAAAATTAAAAATCTTTGAGGCAGTTACGATCAGGTTCAGTTCCAATAATTATTAGCAACAATTTATTATTGACCAGTGCACAGACCGTAACACAGTAACTTAGAAGAAATAATGTGTGAGGGGTTCAAGACTTACAATCCTATGTTCTTGTATCCGGTCAGGCGGTCTCGTCCTGTCCACGTGTCATTTTCACATCTCGGCACAATCGGATTGAGAATGTCTTGTATCCTGTAAAACATTTTACACTGCTGAAAAGAGTCAATTTCAAAGTGCTTGCATGAGTTACATTGCTTTTATACTTGGCTTCTTAAACTGACAGACCAGACAACAGCTTGAAGCTTTTTGAAACCAGTGATTTATGATTCCATGTATGTAATTAAGCATGTATGTATCAAAGAACCTAATACAGCGTCTTTTATTTACCTCTGAAAAGCATTACAGTACCTCTCAAAATCACTGATTTGTTCACAATATTTACACAAATTATAATTTTTGGTGTTTCAAACGATTACACAGATTTGAAGAACTTTTAAGGGGGGCTCACTGTGATTATCAGGTGTTTCTCCCCATTCCGCCTACTCTAAGAAATGAACAGAACTGAAATTGTAGTTCCAATCTGTCAAATCTGTCATGCTTCAATGTTTGTGGTCACAAGATAAAAATTTTTATTCAGAATTAAGCTATTTGAAGGTAAAATGTTGACTCATTTAAGAAATAATTTTGCTGCTTGACTGAAGTGGATAACATCTTTCTTCAGAATCGTTATATTGGAAGACTTAATTCTTAGACCTTAGGCATGCTGGAAAGTTTAATTCATAGCTAAAGATATCAAATAATTTATGTAGCTTCTGAATCTAATACTAAAAGCAGTCAACAAGGTACAGATGCATAGAGGAGGCCGTTACCTCTCGTGGTGGTCTCTCTGGAGGAATGGGGGACAGATGTTTTTGGCGAGGATGGAGCCAGGTGGTGGTGGATGACACCGTCTCCTCCTCTCACAGTAGTCCGGCTGATTGATGATGGGACATCGGTGGGTTGGGCAGATCGGAGGTACCCGGGGTACTGAGAAGTTGGGCACTTGTGCTAGTCGACAGTTGGCTGTACTCGGACTCGCTGGACAGATGATCTGCATATCAAAGAAACTCGGTCAGTTTAAGTGTACAGACGAGTCTGTTTCTATCCACTGCAAGTTCTGCAAATGTGTGGTTTTGGTCAGGGCTCAAGTCCTCGTCTTAATTGAAGTCGATGCCAAGTTCTATTTGTTCTGTCAGTTCTGTGATGTTGTTCAGGTCTAAACTTAAGACTCATCTGTTTCAACTTGCTTACCCACCATAGCTTAACTTCTGGTTTCTCTGACCCATCAGTATTCTACATGGTTTCTCCAATGGATTATGATATCTGATTACGATTTCGTTTGAAGTGACCATCGATTGATGCCTCGGCCTTATGATAACAATGCTATGGAAGTAGAAGCCTTGTGTTCTAGAATATGGTAAATTATGGGCTGTAATCCATAAAAAGTTAACTTGCTAACCAGTTTTTACTAAAGCCAAGTTAACTAGTGAAATATAACATCCAACAGACCTGCTTGTCAGAAGAGGTTAAATACTAAACGCTTTATGGCTTAAATACTTTATACCAACTGAGACAGCTCTTCAGAAATACCAACAGCAAAAACTGTCAATTCTAAATGCCCCAGTGCCTGCATTTATCAGAAAGCAAATGTACTTGGATATGAACTCTACTGACCTGAGGAACAGGAGGCTTAGTCATAGGTATCCAGTCAACATATTTCAGGTTCATCGCTGGTCCTTGTTATGCAGCTGTTCAGCCCTCAGCAATGATGTTTACGACAATTTCTTCACGACGACACTCAGCTTGTTCTATATAAATACGACGGTTTCGCGCAAAAACATTTACATTGTTTCTCCTATGTTGGCTATGCATAAAGCTGTTTAATATCGATAGGTTTATTTATGTATACGACTTCCATCTCTTTCTGTTGTTCTCCTCTTTGTCTGTGTATGCTTGTAAATTGTTTTTAAATATGTACAGAATTTTGTTTTACTTTTCTACCGCCTACGATCCTTCGATAAGCTGATGAACATTTGGCGTGCTAACAAATGTTACTTACTTATTTACCGAATATAAGCTGGTTTAATGCAGATTTAAAACTAAAGTTAATCACAGTTATTTCGAGTTCAATAACAATTAAAAAGCTATAATTATACCTAAGCAGAAGTAAAATAATGTAGTTTTAAGCCCTTATATGGTTGCTATCTAATAGATTCAGTGGAAGCGGTTAACATAAACAATCAGACAAAATAACGACCTTTGAACTACCCCCACAGGAATTTATTCAACGCAATACAGCGACGCCGGCAATGACATCGATGACGCCAAAGTCATAATATGATGAATTCGTCATTGTACTACGTCATAATGGCCATATGACGTCACCGCAATTGTATACTAGCCAGTACACTGTACTTAATTGAATTAAAGTACTTTATTTTAAAGCCGTTTTGGTCTAATGAGCAGCCACAATTCTGCTACATCACAATCCGTACTGACTCCCAAGACTTGCCTCTACTCGAACTAAGTCCAGATTGTCTTAATCCCACTATTCCATGGACAAGGACAGCTCGGCAGGAGGGCTTTTTCTGTTGCTGGTCCTAGAATATGGAACTCTTCTGGCAAACGTTTGCCCTAGCAAGTCTGTTTTGGCCTTCACACCTGGGATAAACACATCATCTCTTCCTGGGCTCATTTCCTCCATAGGCCGTTTGAATGTTTCCGTGTCATCTCGTATTCATTTCTTGGCTTTTTGACCAGACTTACCACAGACTCTGGTTTGCACTACAGATGCTAAGTCGCAACCATCGACTGATGTCTTGAGCACTATTACAGTCGCACCCATAGATATTCTTTATTTTACTTAATTTACACTGCAGTTTAACGAATATTTCAATTGATCAAAGTCAGTTACAAATCAAGACAGCTCTTTGTAGAACATAAATTCGCTCAACCAACAGAAAGATATTTTAAAAAAATATATTTGTAATGTTACTAGTACAAAATTTATTTACACCTTACTGTTTCAAAACATTTATCATGAAGCACCAAAGGCCCAGCCTTGGCTAATAAAACAGTCTTCTAATACAAAGTAGGCCTACAGTTACTGACCAAAGTAAAATACTCTTCAAATATAGCAATATCACAATTTACTTCACATTGATCTGTTAATTAGCATGATGATTTTACAGTTTATATTAATTATGACAAAAATATACAAATGAATTATTGAGATATAAGGTCCGCATGATTGTAACGTAAGTCCACATGACTGTAACACAAATCATCAGTCCACATGATTGACATGCCGTGCCTGACGTTCAAAGAAGTAGCCACACAAAGCGGTCAAGAAAATAATGGCACAGCCAAAAACGTAAATTTCAATGACAGTAAACTCATCTGGAAGAAAGCATTTGTTGATGGCAAAACCGTCATTGCTTATCACCAACTGTAAGAGAAACACAAATTTTTATTACAATTAATATATTAGTTATAAATTAAAGCGACCCGCACCCACTGAACTTTCGGTCAAATACAGCCTTGGGACTAGCCCAGAATAGAGACGGCTGGCTGCATGTAGTGAAAACAGCAATGCTCCAAAGAGGAGCAGACCACAAATGATGATGATATAAATTAAATAAAAAACAATATTGTTACAAAATCAAATCAGTTAATACATCTTAGCTGACTACACAAACAACTATAACATTAATTAGCTAAATATTCAGTTCCCAAAAATATGTCTGCAGTGCCTGTGTAAGTCAAAAACATATTTACTTCACAACCTAGAAATCTGAAGCCCTCAACAAGAAAAGAATGTTTAACTCGCGTGGTAAGGACTCCTCGTCACATACTTACCAGAATAAAGCTTGGGTTTCGCCTGTTTCTCCAGCTGAAAGACGGAAGAGTCCATTCTGGAATGTTATCCTTGTGCAGGGTGTGACAGAAATTATGCGTATGGCCGCTGACAACCAGCCTTGGCCGAAGTCTGTCCAAAATCTAAAACAGAAGTTGCACAGGCCTGTGCTATCATTGTGAAATTAAACAATATAGAAAGAGCAGCAACGCTACAAACGTGACTGTTGAGCAAGAAACTAATGAATACAGCCACCATGAGAATCTGGGAGTGGTTCAGCCTATACATTGGACTGAACACCACAGCGAAATGCATATGGATAATAGGCGCATATCAGAACATAGCTGTGACCTAACCACACCTATAATTTCTGCTCGCCCAGCCAATGGATATTTGGTGCGTTAACAAACGTATCACTTACTTACTTCATCACAACCCTTCTAAAACTGCAAGGAACATAATAACAACGTTACACATAACAAGCTTTCTGTAAACATAATCACTCTGTTAAGACATGCTGGCACAGATAAAAAATAAAAATTATAGCAGCAGTAATGACGATGGCAACAGAATAATACCTTGTCAGAAATCTCCTTTGCCAGACAACTCCATCGAGGTCTCATTCGAAAGTGTCTTTCATTTGCTTTAGCTGCATCTGGTCCAGAGCAGTGAGAATCCGACCGACGGAACAACGGAAAGTGCTAGAAGACAGATTACAGAATAACTTGCGTAGTTGCTCAATCCAACAACTGGACGAACTCTCTTCATGGCTTATATACCTCAAAAAGCCATTTCAATTAGTCACTTAGACACATAATATCACGCCTTTTAAGAACACCACAAGAGCGTGCAGCCAATGCTAGCCTAAACAATGTAAAAGTTCATTTAGAAAACAATTCATGGGTACACAAACAGTGTTCAGATAACTAAAGGGCTAGATGCACCACTGGCAGGCTCTCAATTCGTTGCAAATTTAAACGATGCCCAGATCCTGAAAGGCCAGCACAGTCTTATCACGTCATCCCAGTCATCTTGTGTTGTTTCATCTTCAACTGTCCTCGAGCCAAGGATTAGCTGCACCTCGGACAATTCTGTGCCATCTGCTTCTGTCCCTTGTCTCCAGTAATAACTGGTCGAACTACAGAGCTGTCATAATACTGCACAAGACATCCATCGTTGACCAGTTCAGTTCACGTAAAACAGTGTATTTAAAAATACCGCTCTGAACGTAATGTACATGGTTTTTAATGACTGCCCCACATAAAGCTGGAAAACAGCAAGCTGATATTTGTAAAATGAAACAGTTTTCACGACAAAAATACCTGCTTTTAAGACTCAAACAACTTACGATTTCAAGTGTTTAATAGGAACAACACCAGGAAACTGACCTGAAGCAGCACAGGTCTTGAATATACAATGTCATCTTTTGAGCAATTCTTTAGCTTACCCTAAAATGTTTCAGACCAAACACGGATTTAAAATACTGGGGAAAAAAAGAAGAAGCTGTGCCATTTTAATGCCAACTATCGGGAGCATCACCAAGCAGGTTTTCTGTTTACAAAAGGGCTACTAGAATTTCACCAAAGCACTACAATATAATGCACTGATGAAACTGAAAAAATTCTATAGCGCCTTAACAAACGCATGAATGAGTTTACTGTTTGTGATTCAGCAGACAGTTTCCAACAGCAGCATTCAACCAACCACCTCAGATAAGATAAGGAAAAGATAAAGGTGGCACTTGGTGTGCAAGTAACGAACATGGCGATAACCGATCTTAAATCGCACCAGCTTCAATCTGTCACATGACCAGACGTTAGTGCTTTTGTGAGATTCTTAAAATGCGCTATATAAATAGCCAGATACATGCAGACAATTAGGCAACGAAGACAAGCTCATGATCAACTCTCAACACACCTGAGCGCAGTCAAGCAACCCTATGATTCGGTTGAGTGAATCCTCTGCGTCTTTGCAAAAGACGCAGCCATCACCTTCAAACGCCATGCTGTTCAACAGGACAAATATGTTGTTCTTGATAGTCACCATTCGTACGGATGATGCGTTAAATGCTTTTGCAAACCTCTGACGCTTATTTTCATCAACCCTGGAAAAATGACAAAAAATGCAGCCAATTCAATAACCACTTTCAAACAAGGCCATGCTGCAATGAGTTTGTTTTCTACAGATGAACTACAGTTTCAACAGAATTTGCACATATTCGTCACCTTAGCGAAAACTTGGACACAAAGTCAAACCCATATACAACTAATTTACCAAGCTGAGAGATATGGTGGGCTCTGGCCAACACATATCGAGTGTATAATCCCGAACACTATTATCCACTGTAGTCATCTGACTCACTGACTGACTGACTGACTGCCTGCCTGACTCTTGGATCTTGACCTTGAACCAAACCCTTCCTGACTATCGATTTTGTTTTAACTGAGCGCCTGTGAATAAGCAGATTCCCACGACTTAGCTTCCATCGGGCGCTGTATAAATTGCTAGTTAACAATTATAATTCTGATAAGCAAACAGAGCTTATGTATCATTCTGTGACACATTGGCAGCCAATGGATAAAGACTTTGCCTAACATGATCATAATGGCCAATACTGGTATTTCGTGGTTCTCAAACTGTTTCAGACTATGGCATGCTTGGCAATGCAAATTTCTGTTGCAGCACACCTGTGTTTTTATTATGTTGGACTTTCGTGTAACAAACTGCAAATTTATAGTAGGCCTATTTTACAGTTTACACTACACTGACTATATTCAAGTTCTACTACAATACAAGCAGTGTTACATAAATATTAGGCTGACGAAAGTTTTCATACAAATATAATTGTATAAATAGGCAAAAGTGCATCGTAATTTAGACGAAAACATTTTTCACTATCAAAATTTAGTGGTACACCTCTGACTCTCTCGTGGCACACTGGCATGCCACGGCATACAGTTTGAGAAACTCTGGTCTATACTATAATATATACCATTTGGCAGATGCATTTTGAATCCGTTGCAATGGTTCAGTGGCGTCTTTGGAAAAGCACATTAGCACACACATATACAAATACACACACATACATCTACACATAAATACATTTTGACAATCGTACATGTAATGAAATCCAATGTCATGATTTCCAGCAACAACAACGAAGTCTGTAGTTTCCGGCGTCTGAAATTTCCTCTTGAACCGGTGGACGTGATACTCAAATTCCGCATCACTACACCACTTGCCCTCATCAAACAAATCACCTACGTGAAATCAAAATACTGAATTAGCGGCGAATAAGTTGCTCTTAGCAGTAGTGTTAGGACAGAGAAAATTTCAGTATAAATAAAAAATCCTTATATCTGCATAAGTTTTGCATAGAGAAAACTATTAGTGGAAGGCACATTGTTTAATCTGTATAATTATTTATTTGCAAAATTATCATCCAAATGAACCATTATTGATTAACTTTAGCCATTTATTGATTCCATCACTTGCTTAACTACCAAGCACACGTGCTTGTTAATTTGCCATCAACCACTATTGACAGTTTTAAGTCCTTTCTTTGACTTAACATTGATCAATGTTTAATTACTACATATTGCAACAATCTCATATGTGACTAATGCAAAACTGAAGAAGGTATAATGAACTACTGGGGACGTAATGACTGAGCCAGCCTATTTCTAACAACTGTTTACTCCTTTTGTCAACAGATAAATAACAGTTTACAAAACAACCTTCGTTTAGAATCCCATTAGTTTTGTAAACACTGAACCAACCAAGAACGAAAACTGCCTCTGGATGGTGAAGTAACAGAGTAGTTTGAAATGCTCGTTCCATCTGCCATTCTCTAAATAAAACCCAAGAATACATTAAATACAACACATACAGATACATAAGAGTTTAAGAACCTTTCAAAAGGTTTCCACACAAACAATCTAGCCAATCTAAACAGGAACAGCTTAAGATGAGTTGAAGATGTATTTCGAGCTAAGTCCAATTATACGGGCAGCGGTGGTGAAGGATCTCACCCGATACATTCATTGAAAAATTAGCAGCAGGAGGCCATACGGTTGCTATAGAAAAACGTGTGCATTTACATTTAGGTACAGTATGCCTAATTTGAGTATTGCATGCTGAGAACTGTATCCAAGAAACTATTCTAATTTGCACAAAAAAGTTTATTTTTATTTCTGTGACTTCTCTGTTAATTACTGCTTATATGTTTAACAGACTGGACTAGTTACCTGGCATGTATCCACAAAAATCAGAGTATCAGTTCAAAAACTAGTGGATACTTAGAAGCTGCCAAGATATTATTTCTTTACAGTATGTGAGCTAAAGTGTTAGTAATCCAAAAGAGCTTCATTCACTGCCTTTGTATAACTTAATAACGTCTTAGCTATGATACCTTCGAAGTTTGTCAAACCAGTGTCCCTCTCTTGATCCGAGAAGATGCGTGTCCGACAGAACTATAGCATGGAGTGGGTCACTTGGTTCATGATCAATCGTTCCAACATCTAGAGACGGCCACGTACATTGCAGCAATACTACGTAATAATGCAAATATTCGTTATAAATTAACAGACTAAGTAGGCATGCCAGAATAGCGAGTTTCCTTCGTCTCCAGAAAAGTCTTAAAGTTTCACGGCATTTCTGAAGCCCGACCAGCATCGTCAGGTTTTCTGAAAATAATTTAATGTAAATTTAAATCTCCAAAAATTGCTCAGCACCACACAGAAGCTGCGTCAGGGAGACCAGCTCATACACCCGCGCCGCATCATATCCAGTCCTCAAGAGCCTGATCAGAAGCCGGGGAGTAGCGCAAAATCCTCGTGTTCCAATAAAGACAAAATAAAATGCGTGTTGGTTAACGCCCTTTTGTAACAAAAAATAATCATCACGCTCCTAAATCACACGACTAAATAAATAAAAGCGAAACCATAGTAATGGTTTACAGTTAACATGATTTCCAGTCAACAACTGAACTAAAACATAGATATTAGCAGTATTTATGAGCATGATGATTTGATATAGCGCTGGTACAGAAGCTGGTCTCTCTTACGCGACTATTCTGTGGCGCTGAGAAATTCCGAAGATTTACGTTTACGTTTCACATTTTATTTGGCTAGAAACCAACCTTAAAATGGCATCAGTAGCAAAAACTGCCACAACAGAGGAAAACAACTAAATTATATATTATTGTTGTTAGTATACTTTCAATTAAAAACAAAAATGATAATATATTTAGTTGATTTTTTCTGTAACATGTATAAGAACAGATGACGAGTTTTAAACGAAAGATAACAAAAACTCTTATTGCAGTGTAAATTTTTATCACTTAAATACTAGTAATAGTATTGGATCTTGACCTGGAACCGAACCCTTTTGCCTATTGATTTTGTTTTGACTGAGCGCCTGTGAATAAGCTGGTCTCCGCGGCGCGGTTTTCGTTTGGCGCTGTAGGAATCTCGAAATTACGATTACGATAGCAGCTCTGTGAAATATTTCCTTTACGGTCGTGGATGAAAAAGGACTCAAAACAAAACTGGAATGTCGTAATGACATCTGGCGTTCACCATAGGCGTTCCAGTCAATTGGCGCTAAACGTTTTTGTATCGGGGCTGTAAAAAAACTATTTTGCGTTTTCAACCTGCATGTTTTCATCTGGATAAAGTATGTGTTTTATGTATTTCATCTGTTTAGCTGTAAACTTCTTATTTTAAGAATTCAAGCGCTGATTTTTTTCTCTCGATATAACAGGCCTGAAATTGCTTACAGTTGATGTGGTCATCGTGCGCTTGTAGAAAGATGTAATCATGTAAGGCATCGATCCGTATTGCTGCCTTGCAAAACCTGTTTCTTCTGTTGTCAACCTTAACATGGTACTTGTTTTGAAAAATGATACCTATTCAGTCGATTAGGCTTTGGAACGACACTCCTATTTCACAGTCTTATCCTAACACCCCTTCCTCTTCTCTCTTTACGCTCCAATCCCAAACACCACCCACCGTAGCTGCCACGCTGTCTCTCTGCCTGACTTTTTGATCTTGACCTGGAACCGAGCCCTTGTTGCCCATCGATTTTGTTTTGACTGAGCGTCTGTGAATAAGCTGGTCTCCGTGACGCGGCTTTCGTTGGGCGCTTGTAGAAATCTCGGGATTCCATGTAAATGTATGATGACTGTGGTCTTAGTAGTGGTGAGGATGATTTTGCTGCTGCTGATGCCGCTGTTGGTGTCAACAGTCCAAGATGATTTTTTAAAACTGAAAATGTCTTAACAGTTGTTTGGATTTACATTTTTCAATCATTGTTACTGAAAAGTTCTTGCCAGATGTAATGGAGCTTTTGCTTCATACACCATTCATCACGAAAAAGCTGAACCGTATGTTGCAACGATTTATTTTATCATTCCTCATTGACATTATATCAGTCTGCATGTAACGTATGTTGTAACATAGTGGTTGAATGCTTACCTTTTTACAAGAAGTGTGTGGACTCGAGCCTTCCCTGAGACCTGTTGCATAGGGAGCTTCTCACACAATTATTTAGTGCCATTAGGTACTGGCCTACTGGTGCAGTATTTAGTATAACAAAATGTAAAATCAATAGACTGGCATTGTGAGTCTCTTCAACAGTTTCCATAGTGTCTTAGTATAAGATTTGGGTAAATCATCATCACAGTAATCGTCATAATCATTATCTTTGAACATCATCTTAAATATGTTCTTAGTCATCATCATAAATTTTTCATAGTTATTGTGATAATTGTATTCATTATCATCATAGTCATCATGATCACAGTCATCGTCGCAGCTTTTGTTGGTGGATTGGACCTTCCTGGTGTTAAAGGCATCGCTAATTTGAAAGATTATTCGACTAAAACTGGTATTTAATTTTAATAAAACTGAGATGAAGATTAATGAGTTCATTTTTTATTGGCTATAACGTACTTTTATTGATTTTATTATAATTACTATATTATTAGTCTGTGTCATATAAAGGAAAATCGTTATTTGTTGTAAAGGATGAGATTTCAGGCATACTGTCATGTGCATTCATTGCATGCACATTTTGATTTCCATTGATTGAGATTTTCCGCTGTTATTATTATTATTATTGTTATTATTATTATTGTTATTGTTATTATTATTATTATTATTAATTTTTAAAGAAGAAGGAGATTTAAAAAGTGCAAGTTAATAAAATTGAGTTTACTCCAAATGCACTAAGAGTAGCTTGATCTAATCAGGTCACATGAACAAGTGATTTCTTCAATTTCTTCCTGAAACTTTTGGTAGAGTTCTGTCTGGAGCAGAGACTTTGATGGACAGTGCATCAGATTCAGGTGTACTGAAATTGAGCATGTTATAAGTGCTTTAAATAAATAAATAAATAAATTTTATAAAATAATTCCAGACCTTTGGGTCAGATACATCGAATGTTCTTGTATGCGTCACACTGGCTTTTCCAAACCACACTAAGTTGTAACTCATTTCTGAATGCAAATGAGATGGACCAAGAACTGAAGAGGCTGGCACACAGCTAATAAGTAAGTAAGTAAATGTACACAGTTTTATATAGTGACCATGTGGCCTTGATCCTGCTCATTTTGCAATGAATTGATTGGTGAGATCCTTCACCACCGTTGCCCGTTTGAATGTATGCCACACCAGTTAAGGTCCTCAAGTACGGGCTATGCTAGCCCGAGATTGAAACCACGTGTGACTGTTAAAGCAGAAGATTTGGATTAATAAAATATCACAAGTTTTGCTGAATATGATTTTCTGCTTCTGTTCTTTCCATGCTTTCAAATCTGATGCAAATATTTTTCCATGGTGCCAGATTTCTTGATTTGATTGATGACGTTCGCATTGCATGATGTGAGTGACTCTTAGAACATAGCATAATACTATTAGTGCTTCATTGTAGTTCTGTTATGTCTACCCAGTGCCTGAGTGGTCTCCAAGCACATGATATTATCGGGAGTTGACTGTCCTTTGAGTCGAGCTTATTGTGTTTTTATTGTTATTGTGTGCCTTGTGTGCTGTGCTGTGGCATCAGGTGCAGTTTGGGTCTTATAAATCAGTGTCTGGACGTGTTTCGTTCTTGGCGTCCTTTGAGGCTGATAAGATTTACTCTGATCTCTTCTCAAGGAGTTGCAGGTTCTTCTGGTTACAATGTTTCTGCGTACAGATTTATTTAGACGCAGATGGACTGTGCAGGGAAAAAATTTGTTGGCAGTGATTGTGGTTCTGTGAATTTGTGCACTTCTGAACACAGATCTTGAGGCTGATAAGATTGCCTGCAACTTAACGTTCATTGGATGCTGTAGAAATCTTATGATTATGATGATGACATGTAGGGCAAGATCTGAAAATAGATCTACTGGCTGTAGTTGGTTCAGCCTAATTTAATCAAAGTCTTAAAGATACAACAAACACAACTCGTTGAGGATAACTGAAATCTGTGGGCCAGCTTATCCCAAAAATGTAAGATTTGAATAATGATAATTTTTTTATTCCTCAGGGATCATTCCTACCTTTGTTAAAATAATAATAATAATATTACAATAATACCAATATCATTTGCTTAGCACTATATCATGACTGAAGCCAATAATGTTTATTTATTATGGATGCAGTAGTCAGTAAATAAGTAAGTGAGCATCTTACATGGTGTATCGTAACCTTTGATTTCATCATGCAAAACTGGCAGATTTTGATAGGCTATACAGCATGTATGAAAAGTTTTCTTGTCAGATTTGGAAATCCTGCAGCAATATCAGTGATATTAGAAAACATTTGCACAGCCGCTGCTGTTGTAGGATCTGTACATGTCTTTGTATTTACCAGTATGAATGTATGTATGTCCGGTATGTATGTAAGCATGGATCTGACTGCGTAAATAGGCATATACGTATGTATGTGTGTGTATCTGGATATCCATTTAGCGCCTTCACGAAACTTATAAAAAGCACCAACAGATGTCTTGCAGCTAAAGCAAAGATGTGCAACCTTGGTTGTTGGAGTGGAAGGCTCATTGTATGTGTCTGTGTATGTACGTATGCATTTATGCACGTATGTGTGTATATATGTATATATACCTGGAAGTAGTTGATCAGCTTCAGGTGGTTGGATCATATTTTGATCCATGCCATTGCCACAGCAATGGGTCTTGATGATATCAAATGCAATGACGTGTATTTGGCACCTGTACAGGTATGCTTTGATGATTCTTTCAGGTGAGAGACATTGATTAAGAATATCTATTGTCTCAGTGTTTATTGCAACTGTTAGGTCTACATGTTGTCATCTTAGGTAGGTGAAGGAAGGTGTAAGTTAATCGATGCTGTATGTGCGTGCATATCTGGATATCTAGGTATTTATGTAGCACCTTTTAAAGAATCTCTCATTGTGTGACAGGTCTAAAATGTGCATCTTAAGATGAGCAGAAAATGTTAATTATTGAGCTTAATTAGTTTGAACAGATGGGATGAACTGTTAAGATACTCGGGCATTTTCTAGGAAGAAGGGTCGTGTTGAGCAACAGTAACCTGGAGAGGTCGGCAGGCTCATGACGGAGACATCATGAGTAACAAGAGTAAGGTTGTCAGACTGACTGACAGAATGACTGCTTGCAGGTGGCTATTGAAGGGCAGCTGTGAAAACCATCTTTCAAAGTTAGATATGACGACAGACAGACAGACGGCCAACCACCCACCCACCCCGCACAGCTGCTGAGGATATTCTTGTACTACATCTCACGTCTCTCATGCGCCGCAGTATGCTTGTTGATAATATGATAAGGCCATCTGCTTTATTCGTCTGGCTGTGCCCCACATGAGAGCCAGTCTATATACTACCTAGTATGAGTTATAAGTATATATATATAAGTATATATATATATGTAGTATGAGTTTTACATGGGTATATTTACACACATATATGTGCATATATAATCATGCTATATATATATATAGTTAGATATGTATGTGTATATATATAGTATGAGGTGAGTGAGTGGCTTGCAGTGGTTCTAATTTAGGAACAGGTGTGGGGCCCTTAACGGCCATCTGCTTGCCCTGTTCTGACCGGTCTGATCTGGGGCAGGGTCTATTCGGTGTCCATCCAGCTCCCACGCCTTCTTTCCAGTTGCTCTGCGTACAGCCACTTGGGTTTCGGCCTCCCCCTCCTCGCCTGAAGTGTATTTGCCAAGTGGAGCGTGAAATGGAGCGATGCTAGTGAAAGAGAGGCCAAATGGTGTCATCTTGGACGGATTGCGCTGTGACTTTGCATGCGTTGGAGGTGCTTAGGCTTATTGTTCAAGTTCCATTGGCTGATTAATAACAGTTGGGCCTTTTTCCTCTGCTACCAGGGTTCGGTTCCGTCTGGGACATCTTGTGAAACTGGATGTTTATTTGTAATCGTCGTCGTCGTCATCATCATCATCTTGGATATTCCTTGTGTTCATCATCTTCATCATCATCATCATGGATATTCCTTGTCATTATCATCATCATCACCTGTTCCTGACTTAAGTCGTTTGAGGGCGTTGGGTGCGAATAAATGACCTCCGTTTGTTTCGGTCATTTGAGTTACTTGTCAAACTTTGTAGTAAATGACTTTTGCAGCAACGTATAGAGCAATTGGTCAATATCCAGAAGGTCAGTCCACAAGACAGATTATGTATGACTATGTTTTCCCTATGTAATTGTCATTATTTGTCACTACATGTTATTTTCACTTTTGTTCTCTTTACTCTCTTTCTGTTTGTATTCAAATTATTATTGTCTTAGTAGTTCCACGGTTTAATGGCCCTCCTCCTTTATCCAGGCTTGGGACTGGCACTAACCGAAATACGGCAGTGGCGGAGTTTATTATTGCCTTACGCCCTCTGTTGTTAGTTTTATCATTTACGTTTGTTTATTTTTTAGGTGTGCAATAGTCTAGTAGTTTCCATACTGGACTCTCACAGGGTTCAGATCGCTGCCTGGGCACAAAGATGCCACGAGCTTTCTGTTCCACTTGCACCCCCGAGCTATGAAATGAGTACACTGACCGTACACTGTCGGCGGGAAGAACAGACGGCGAGGGAGATGACAGGACTAGCTTAAGGGGCTGCTCTTTTTATTAAATTACCCGCTCGAGCAAATAATCGGAATTTACATGCTACCGAATTACCGAATTTCATTTCGCTGCAAATGGTTACAGCAGATCGGATTAACAAGCGGAAAATAATTTCGAAATAATCCGTAGAATTCGGCGACACATTAGAATGATTGGATTGGAACTCGGCGCAGCTCTTGTCGGAGACGGTTTCTTGTTACACGTACACCATTCTTTAGGCGGCGCGCAGCATATATTTGCTCTTGACGGCGCAGTCGCCGAGTAGGTTTAACAAACGACTCGGACGGGCGGCTCGTCCATTGGCCGTCGGGCGTTTGTTAAGATACATTGGATGCGTGTAGCGGTGGCAGGAGAGATTGGATCTATGTGCATGGTATACGGGGTGGAAGACGCCGTATGTTTACCAGCCACTAGTCCTGACGTGAACCCACGACAAGACGCGGTAAGTGGAAAACGACGACGACGAAGAGGAAGAGGAAGAAGCGGATATGGAAGAGGGAAAGTCGATGGTGAGGAATATGGAGAAAGAGGACGAAGTGCTGGTGGAAGAAGAGGGCGAATATGAGGATGAAGGGGTTGAGGAGGAGGAAGAGAGGAGGAGGAGGAGGAGGAGGAGAAGGAAGATGATAGGTTTGAGAAGGGAGATGGTAGAAGAAGAAGATGAAGAGGTTGAAGAGAAGGATGTGCGTATTGGTCGCTGATGCATACTGCATTCACGATAATTATCTCGGACTCGTTAGATCATTGGGAGAACGCGATGCCTCTGCCCAGAAGCAGATCTGTTTGCGGAATTCACGGGAATAACTAGGACTTAGCTCCTACTGCATTGTCGGCTGGGTTTGGTATAGGCGTCTTTTTGTTCGTAGGCTTATATTAATGATTTTTTATAGACCCATTTTATCATATCTAAGTACGGAAGTAAGTAATGCCTCTGTTAACACATCTTTTGGGTAGCGAGGAATCGTAGGCGTGGGTGGATCACAGCGGTCAGACAACAAAAGCAAGATATGAGGTGCGTAAAAGTGTTGAACATTTTTTCATGGTTCTAGTAGCCTACAGAGATTTTTGTGCGAAACGCTGTATAAATCTTTCCAAAAAAGTTAGTGAATAATCCGTCCAATTTAGATTGTGTGTGTGTGTGTGTGAGAGAGAGAGAGAGAGAGAGAGAGAGAGAGAGAGAGTGTTTTGAGATATTAATGCAGAGAAATACTGTAGTATGAAAACGTGTTATAGCGCCATAGATTTAATATACGAGGCGCGATATCTTACAAAACACGCGGGTCTCATGCGGACGCCATTCAAGGGAATACATGCGTAGTCATTCCGTATCGGAAATCGTTTGCCTGCGATCCAGTGAATGATTGCATGAATATTTACAACCGAGAAGACAGGCCTTGACTGATTGATTGAATTGATATCTTTCGTTGGTTTTGCATCGAGCCATCTGCGCCACCTGCTACGCATCTGTAATACTGCTCCTCCGCCTCCTTAGCAGAACCAGCAGCAGCCTGCCATTGTCTCGGTCGTTCGGCCTTTTCTTCCTCTTCTACCCTGGACGCAGCCGGCGAGCCAATTATAGCCGAAACTGCCTTGTCGCTGAATAATTGATTCGCCGCCATAGTCGTCTTTCTCATTCTATCCACCAATGACTGTTCTTAAGAGAGCCGTCACTCCTCCTTCCAGCGACTGTGCTGCCACCCAGCGGCTGCTGTATTTTTCAGCACCGGGTCGGCCAGCTTGAGCAGCCATGTTACGTACACTTGGATTTATTAAGAACGAGAATAGACGTTACCGTGCCGTCGCTTTATGAAATATTCACCGGGTTTTCAGTCTTTGTTGCGCACGACTGTTGCAGAGTTTGGTGGGGCATAGTAAACGGATGTGGAGACAGGGTAAGCCATTTGACATGAATGTTGTCTTGTATGTATGACAGTTGAGTGTATTTGATTTACTTTCTGTAAAGAGTAATTTATTTTTGACGCATGCTTGCTGTATACATGCCTCTCTGTCCTGTGGACTGACCTTCTGGATATTGACCTGATTGTGGCTTGGTTTTGGTGCACCATCGGTTGATGCCTTGTGCATTAGACACTGGCACATTAGAAGTTTCTAATTATTATTGTTATTATACATGCGTACATGTTTGCTTGCATAGGTGTTTTCCATGATGTATTGGAAGTAAGAAGCATGTGATGTTCAATATAAAGTGATATAGTAATGGGGTGTTCCGTTTGAATGTCATGTTTATAGTCTGAAGGATTACTGTACCGTTATGTAAACTGGAGGTGGTCATTAAACTAGGTGGGCATGGAGCAGAGTGTATGTGCCCTGTGGCTTATGGTCTTGGATTCCTTTGATCTGAATACAATTGGGTCAGACTCTTGCACTGACTTTCATCTTTCGATTCAGTTATGTTTTATCAAATTTCTGTAGCTTCTTTTGTGTTCCTCAAATTGGTGTCTTAAACCCTCTTGCGCAGATCCTACCCTGATTCCTCTTCTTCCCCTTACCTATCCTGCAGATCCAATTCCAAACACCACCCACCATCGCCATCTGACTGCCTGCCTGACTCTGGGATCTTGATACCTGAAACCGAACTCTTCCTGCCTATCGATTTTGTTTTGACTGAGCGCCTGTGAATAAGCTGGTCAGCTTCGCTGGGTCCTGTAGAAATGTTGAGTTTGCAATTACGATTACAATAGTGACTGAGTCATGGCTGGTTGCCTTTGCCACCCTTCTGTTCGCATTGTAGATACCAGTTTTAGGGTGCTTCAGTGGGAAGATATTACAGCAATACCTATGTGATTAATTGTGCACTGTGAATTTCTAAGTACTGCTGTTATGTTTCAGAATTTTCATCCCCTCTTACGCATAATCTTGGTGTTCTCAATCTTTTTATAATTTTAGTCGAGCTGGAATGTTGACTGAACATAAATACAGCTGCTTTTTCATCTGCAGTCAGCTATAATTGTCAACTGTTGATGTTCCATAACGAAAGCTGGTTCAGTGTTTGGTTGCAGATGTCATTGTCTGTATGCGTCTCAACACGACAACTGTTTTGTCATGCTCGTCAGTATAGGCTTAAGTGGAGAAAAGGAGTATTTTATTTGTATTTGTCACTGTGTTGCTGCAGTTACCAGTAAACTGGACATCAACTACGTGTAGTGAGCAGTTCCTGTACATTACGTTACTGTAGTCTCTGCTTATTCTCATTCATGATTGATTGACTGATTGACCGGGTACTGGTCAAAGCTATATCAGTAAAGTAGCATTTGTGGATTTGGTTTAGTGGCTGTGATTGTATTTCCCTGATATAACTTTTGTATGGAGCTGGGAAGTTGCAAGAATTTAAAATGCAAAACACTAGGTCCTTATTTTTCTTCTTGTCTGTTTTCTTTTCTACCACTGATTAAGTCTTTTTCGGTTTTCAGTTTGTAGCGGTTTCCTGTGATACGGTCTTCGAATCAATTTTTCGGTTATGCCAAATATCCAAGAGTCGAGACAATACAGCGGTTACACATCTGCGGTTATTTCTCCGATCAGTGGCATGCCTCCGGTCACTCTGCGAACATTTTCCACTGGAAGTTCTGTGTCTGGTCTGTATATTTTTATCAGTTTTAGTTGTATATATGTAGGGCACAGTGGTCTGTGGGTGACACGTTTTGGCAATGATCATTCGGTTGCGGGCTCAACTCTGTGTAATGACCCTGGGCAAGTTGTTTGCGCACACCGTGCCTCTGTCACCAAGCAGTATAATTTGGTACTGACGCAAGCTGAGAAGTAAACAGCAAGTTCTGCGATGCACTGGCCGTCTGGATGCCCGCTGACAGTCCAACATGTCCAGAGCCTTGCGATTCGTCCATTGCCGGCTAAAGGGCCAAGAAAAGGAGATGAGTGCCTCCCCTACATCTCAGTTGTGAGATATGGGATACTTTACTTACTTACTTACATATGTGTGAATATATCCAGACACTCGATATAGCTCTTCTGAGTGCCTCACAGATGCACTGCGAAGTTATATCAGTAAAGTAGCATCCCAATTGTTGCAACTGATGCACAAGTAACACAGCCAACTAATATTAAGATGCACTCCTTAGGTCTCTCATGTTCCAGTGCCTTTTGAGATATTCTAGGAAGGCCTTCTACAAATGTTCAGATGTACATACTTATTTTTTCTGCACTCGTTTTTGCACAGTTCATTTTTTGCACTTGTAACAGGTGTAAATGGCTCACATTCGCCACACAGCAGCCACACGGCCAACTGTCATTCGCCGTCTTCGACCAGTGCAAACAGCATGGCTCAGCAGTTGCCACCTGCGTGTGGGGCACGCCAGCTCAGCAAACTGAAGAGATTCCTCACGACGCTGCAGCAGTTTGGGATGGACATCTCACCGGAAATCGGGGAACACGTTCGCAGTCTTGTTCTTGCTCTTGTTGTAAGTATGACTTTCGCCCAGCCGAGGACAGCACCTCCTAGTGACTTTGCAGAAACCCGTTATGGTTTAATTAGCAGTTAGTTTATTGCATGATGTAATCGTAATCGTAATTCCGAGATTTCTACAGCGCCCAACGAAAGCCACGTCACGGGGACCAGCTTATTCACAGGCGCTGAGTCAAAACAAAATCGATAGGCAAAAGGGTTGGGTTCCAGGTCAGAATCCAAAAGTCAGACAGAGAGACAGCGTGGCAGCTATGGGGGGTGGTGTTTGGGGTTGGGGAGGAGAGAGAGATAAGAGGAAGAAGGACGTGATTGTACAGCACTCTGCTTAAAATAATTATTGTGCTTCTTTGGCCGGGTGTTGAATTATAAGATTCACGGCCTGGGTGCCACCCTTTGGGAGGACCCCGGCCCTCCAGGTGCCTGCTGACAGTCCTAGTTGTATATTGTAAAGTTATTGCTTGACTGATGTGATGCCCTATACTGAAGTTCTTATGGCTAAAAAGGTGTGAACTGTGCAAATGAAACTTTTTTATTATGTATATAATCCAGATGAAAGTTTTATAGCAGTGTCTAACTATGAGAATAAGTAAGAAAGGCAGAAGAAAGATGATTGAATCTTTGTGGATGTTTTTCCAGAATTCGCACCTGACTGTAGAGGAGTTTCATGCAAAACTGCAGCAAGCTACAAACTTTCCACTCCGACCTTTTGTCATACCTTTTCTGAAGGCAAGTTAACCTTTGACCTTGCTTAGGTTATTTGGTTATCACTTGGGATGCATGATAGTCTAGCCGCTAGCATGCAGGACTTTCAGTCGTAAGGTCTGGCATCAAGCAAGCTAGCTATTCAAATCCCTGCCAGGGCAGAAATTTGTTTTGAGATTTCAGCTCCAATTGCGCCCTATGGCGTACTCAGCAATAAAACGAGTACACTGGCCATACACTGTCAGGCAGTGAGGGAGAGGACTGGCCTCCTGCTGTCATATGCTGAGGCTAAGAAAAATGAAGTCGCTAACACTTCACAGCATCTCGGGCTAGCTTAGGGAACTGCTGTTCCTAGTTACCTCGACTCCAAGATAAGAAAACCCTTCGGTTTTGTTTATTGGATCGAATGTTCAAATGCCCTGTTTTCAGATTTGGCTTTGTTTTTTTCCAAATATGCCTTACCTTTCTAAGTTGTGTCCTAATGAAGGTATTATTGCACACTCTATGTGTGTATTAAGAAGGCATTTGATGTAGCGCCTTTAACTACCTCACTGAGCATATTAATCTACTTAATTAATTAATCTAATTAAGAATGGCTTAACTGTTATTACGGACTATACAGAAGTAATGTAATGTTTAGCAGAGTGTTATTGCTGCGAATAGACTGCTCAGTAGACTGACGATAGTGGATCAAGCCACTGAAATGGTTGTCATTTGATTGTTGTTCCTGTTGTCCTTCAGGCGAATTTGCCGTTGCTACAGAGGGAGTTGTTGCACTGTGCTCACCTGGCAAAGCAGTCGCCTCACCAATACCTGATACACAACGAGCGTCTGCTATTCGACGCAGACGACCACTCGCCACTTACGGCTCAGGATCTCTCGGACGTTGGCGACAAGCGCAAATCTCCCGACAGGTATGTTCGTTGCAATGACTTCGCTTTGTGAAGTACTTAATAGGTGCTATACTGAGTATCTTGATACACTTGTACATTTTGATGTTGTTTGTACATGTGATGTTGTAAGTGCAATAGTGTTTTGTTTTTATGTGAAGTTGTTACTCTGTCTGTTAATGTACATTTTGATGTTGTTTGTACATCTGATGTTGTAAGTACAATATTGTTTTGTTTTTATGTGAAATTGTTATTCTGTCTCTTAATGTACATTTTGATGTTGTTTGTACATCTGATGTTGTAAGTACAATATTGTTTTGTTTTTATGTGAAATTGTTATTCTGTCTCTTAATGTACATTTTGATGTTGTTTGTACATCTGATGTTGTAAGTACAAGATTATTGTTTTGTGGTTACGTGAAGTTGTTACTCTGTTGCTAATACGTGCGTCTAGCCAAGAAAACTTTCTTGAACAGCAGTCTGTGCGACTGACTATATTAAAGAATATTTAATCAGCTTTTGTCTACTCCTAAAAGGCAAAAATTTATTGCCCTGTCCTGATTCTAGAACGATGACTCAAATTCTTCAGCAGTAGCAGTAGCACGTGGTCGATGCAATGTGTTGGTTGGCTGCATGTTTTTGAAACATGAGGTAACAGCTGTTGGGTTGAGCGAGCCGGTCTTTGTGTGGTGTATACACAGTTGAACAGCTGGTTGCATTGCGACGACTTGCTGTTGGAGGGAGACAGGTTGAGAATGAGACCTGCAAGAAACAGAGGATGGTGGGGAAAAGGTCATATTTGGATTTGGGAGGTCATGAGCAAGCCAATGCACCTTCCAAGTTAGATCCAATATGTTCCCTTTGTCTTTTGCTGCTACAGGAAAGCGTAATGTGTGACCTGTTCTGATGTTCGGTCTATGTTTAACGTTGACTGGGTGAATTGTAGCAATATTTTATGTTCCTTGTAGCATTTAATGGACCCTTTGAAGTTTGTTCAGTTTTATGATATCTCTACTTTTCCCTCTTAGTTGTATCATTCCTTCCATCTGCTGGATAAGTTTTAATGTTTCCCTTAAGGGTTAGTTTTCTCGATGAGGTCAGAATTGTTGTGCCTCTCAAGTTAACAGTTTTTAATTGCTGGTGTTAGAAAGCCAAAGCATTGTTGAGGTTATATTGTATGGGGCGTTCAGGTAGTTGAACATAGGGTTTATGCAACATGAGTTTTAAAAATCATGTTGTATAAGCCCTGTACTCACCTCAGGAACCAATTTATAGGTGATTACTTCTGTTGATACAGTATCTAAAATCTTTCTCTATATGAAGAGTATATCTATTTTGATAGAAAAGTTCTGAAGTGATTGTGTGACGCTGTAAGGCAGAAGTCTATAACAAATGGTAGAAGTGAAGCTAAAAAATTACAAATAGTTAAGCGTATAATCGAGACATTTGGGCATGTATCAGTGAGTTTCAAGGGGATGACTCAGAAAGAACGAAATCAGTTCCACTGTGGAAAGTCGCCCAAACTGATAAATTCTTTTCGGCATAATTGACTGTGTTAAACTGATGGAAAAGTTCTTAAGTGTTTCTGTGAGCCTTATCAGTGCATTTTGAGTGAATAGTGAATTGGTCAGTTGGCTAATTGTTTCCTTTTAGGCCAAAAGGAAAACCCATTCCAGCTGACACCTCAAGTCAACCTGCCAAACGTCCACGCACACGAAGTCCTGTCACCACTCCTCACGCCAGCCTAGCAGCACCACCGACGTATGCAGGTTTTCCGATGAGTGGATCGGAACCTTGTAGGTTTGAGGACGTGTCCCTTGTGCAAGATCTTCGAGAGATTAACAGAATTGAACGCGAACAGATTGAACTGGAGTCAGACGAGAAAGCTCAACAGAGTAGCAACAGTTAGCATTTTGTTGTGTGGCATTGTCTATAACTTGTTGGTTTTTTCTGCAACAACTATATTTGTGTGGCATGGTGGTCTGTTGGTAACACATTTGGTCAGTGATCATATGCGGTTGCCGGTTCAACTCTTTGTAATGACACTGGGCAAGTGGTTTGCGCACACCGTGCCTCTGTCACTGAGCAGTATAATTTGGTAGAGGCTTTGCACTGGCCATGTTCTCAACATTGGGATTCATCCATTGCTAGTTCAAGGGCCATAAGAAAAGAAAATGAGTGCCTTCCCTATGTCTCACTTGTTGCATATGGTACACTTTACCTATACTTTAAACTCTGAAGTTTTTGTTTAACAGGAAGTTCATGCTCTTGGTCTTGTTCTTGTTGTTCCCGTTCGTGATATCGAATAACACAGGACTAAAATTGTACCATTGAAGAAATTTATCTTTTGATTGGAGGGGGGTTGATAAGTGTTCAGAGAAGAACATTCAACGTTTCTGTTAATTTTGTCATAACTGTGGCTTTTTGACTTTATCCATTGTTACTTGCATCCCTTTGTGAGGGTCTTTAAAGGTCTATATATATATTTATATATACATACATACACACATATTTGTATGTATATGTGTGTATATATATATATATGTATATACCCAGAAACATGCATTCCTGTATCTGTTTGTATTTGGGTATTGTGCAATTAATATTGGTTTTTTTTGTCCATTTTTCCAAGATCTGCGTGGAATCGAACAGTTTTCCAGCCACATTGACAAGATGGATGACGATCTTAAACATATTGAAAACGTAAGATATCATCACTTCCATCCTTTGATATTTGACAGTTGCAATACATCACGGAAGATATAACAATATATATTAGAGCTATAAAGCAAACAGTTTATCACGAGATATGATTTTACGATGTGTGCAGGTGCAGACTCGTAAATCGAGAATGTTCTATGTGTATGTGAACACCTGCTGGTGACTTGATAACCAATTGTATCTTTCCATCGCATATGTCCTGTATTGTGCGAGGCCCAACCGTAAATTTGAATTTTATTTCCATGTTGCTTTATGATGATCTATGCTCCAGTGTAAACGCTGATCAAGACATTTGTATTTCTATGAATGGGTAACATTTATATAGCCCCTATATGATAGAAAATACTCAGTAGCTTGTATATTTGTTTTCTTCATGAGTTAAATTGACATTTTGTGTCCATTTTCTTTCTGTTTTGCACCAAATGGTATTTTGTGCAAGCCCTTAACCTAATTGCTAAGCATTGTCTGTTACTGCTTGTCTATTTATGTTGGATTTATTTAAAATTTATAAAAATCTGATTGATTATTACTTTAATCGGTAGCTTCAAAAGCAGAAGTGTGAACTGTGACACAAGTTGAAGAGATTCAGAGTTGTTGTAGTTATGGTTTTAGTATTATTACTTGTGTAATTATGATAATTATGTAATGATTTTTGATATTATTATACTATTTTTAGTGAGCATAGAATTTAACAATGAAAGTGTTTTGCATTGTAGATGTTGGGCTGTATTGTTGATATGGTTGATAAATGTAAGGCAGCTATCAGTGGATTACGTGAACAGTGGCAGCCATGTAACACTGACAGACTGTCATTGTGGATGAGTTCTGCCGACAGTGGACCATTTCGAACTGACGATCCACTTATCGAAGTCAACAGAAGAGCAGGTAGGATTTGATATTTTTGTTCGTTTTGTCTTTCGTTATTATTATTTTTAACCCGAGGTATATATGATCCCTCACGAATTAAAAAGTTCTCCAGTGAATGAAAAAATTCTATAATAATAATAATAACAATAATTATGTAGAATAAGAATGACAGACAAGATCATTCAAACAAGACAGAGAATGTTTTTCGATCATTTCAAAGATGAACATACTGTCTGCACGCTTTAGACTATTTCACTTTATTTATTTATTACATTTATTATGGACACAAGGTCAGTAAATTTGAATCCGAGTCACAGGACAACGATGCATAACTACTTTTCCCAGTCGTTAGAGCTCTAAGTCCACTTGGTAGGTGCGAACCCCCAGTCATTGGATTACTGACGTCGAGTGTTCTGGAATTGGCCACAGTGTTGCACATTACGTGTTATGCCAGACCTGAATTAACATGGTATTTCATCTCTGCTGAAAGTTCAATACTTAAATTGTGACGTTGTACAGAGAGAACGTCGTGTGATTTTGTTATTTTGATGGTGCTAGCGGTTTCTTTTTTGGTATTGTTTAGTGTTTCAGTTGTTTTCATTAGCAGAGGCAGTGAACGAGGTTAAGAGGAAGGCCTTGCAGGAACTCCAGAAGGCTATGGCAGAGTCGGAGGCAAAGGCCAGTCATTTGCTTGCGGCCGAGAGAGCGAAGATGGAGCTGGCGATGGCGGAGGCTCGCAAACAGGCTATGGAGGAGATGGTCCTCAACTTCAACTCCCAGCAGGAATCCACCGAGGTTACTACTGCACAGTCATGTTTGCTCTGGTAACTTGTATGTATGTATGTAGGTATGTATGTATCTAAATACTTATGTAGCACCTTTTAAGTACCTCACTGAAGTGCTGGAACATGGCTTAGTAACAGTTCTTCTGATAATGTGCATCGTAAGTTTAGCTGAAATGTTTCTTGTGCATCAGCTGGAACAGTTCAGATATTTAAGTGTATTGGTAAGGTAAGGTAAGGTGAGGTAAGGTAAGGTAAATCTTTATGTCAGGCCTCAGTCAACAAAAGTCGTGGTCAGGGTTCACTCATACCTCAATCAACCACAATCCTGGTCTGATTAGTAAGTGTGCCCCTATTCTAGGGGATGCCAGTTTGCATACCTTTCATGACTGTGACGAGGGATTTATATTTAAGCCTACCCTGGTCCATTCAGTGGAACCTAAAATGGTGTGGCAGTTGTTTAAACGAGTGGCGGTTGGGAAGAATTTTACCCAATAAATTCATTAAAAGATGAATTGGGTCGAGGCTGTACGGTTGCTATAGAAATAACATGGAATTAAACACACACACACAACAGAAATTCAGGAACAGCACAAACTTTCATGGGTTACTTGGCATGAAAATAAGTGGTAAATTAATGTTGCATACCCAACAGCAAACCTTGGATGCAAAGAAAAAAATTAATGTTACATACACAAAAACAAACCTTGGATGCAAAGAAAAAAGATGGTCTAGCACTGATGTTGTTCATGTTTGCCTAAGATGACCAGTTCTTAAGAACTGTAATGTGGTTGAATTGATACAGAAAATGCTGTAATTTCATGTAATATTGTTCTAAGCGATACTTGACGATGATTCAGCTAGATGTTCTGATCTTGTTTATTCAGGACAAACTGGTGGGAAGTTGCTTAGAAGCTGCTGTATAGCTTATAGATGTTTACTTCGTTTGTAGGTGATATTCCTAATCAAATAATTGTATAGCGCTTATTTAAAGGAAGCTTCTCATAAGCACTCCAGTGTAGTAGATGTGGAATTTAAAAGACTACTTGGAGTGACTTTTGTGAATTTCAGTCATTGTCTTCAGCAAGATTTTTCAATTTTGTAGACTTGTTGGAACTGCGGGCGTAAAGCGAGTGAAACCTGTAGCGGTTGCAACGTGGCACGTTACTGCGGTTCATTCTGCCAACACAAGGATTGGGAACATCATCACAATGTCTGCGGCCAGATGCAGGCCTCGTCCTCGGCAATTACCAGAGGGCGCCACCAAATGGAGCGCTTGGCAGGTGACAGCAGCAGCCCTTCAACCCCACAGCCCTCTTCAGAAGCTCAGCAGGGCAGTCTGGTGGGGGAAGGGGAGCTTGATGCACCAGTTGGATCAGCTGGCAACCCCACCGCCCGAAATAGCAGCACGCTGGATGTGGTCAAGTGTGAGACAGTGAACTAGTAGTCACCGTTTAAACCTGTTGTGAAAAAGTAAGCAAGTTGTGATGTACAGCGTTTTACGTTTGTTAGATGTACGTATTTCTGACGAGACAGGAATTTTTGAATCTCTGTGTAGTTGTGCAGTGATCTGGATTTGAATTTGACTGATATTTGCTAGTGTGTGCTGTTTCTTTTCAGCATTTCTCATAATGAAAATTTATTCTTCATTTCAGTATGTCCTGTTAGTGAAAAATACACTTTTGTGCTTGGCATCTTGGAAATAAAAACAATTTTATTTTCTGTCAAATAAAACCTATAATTTGCCTTAAGCATCTCTTAAGAATAAAACTCTAAAATATTATATTCATGTAAATGACTATGCATGATTTAGTAAGAAGAAAGTTGGAAAGCATGATTAAACTGTTGGCTGATATTGTACCACATTCAGTTACATAACTAAAGCTTATTAACAAATAATAGCACTTTTTACTAAACATCAGTGTTTTTAATGTGATCTCATGAATATGATCTTTATTAAGATGTCAGTTTTATTGTTTTTAAAAATATTTTATCATTGTCATCATTTTTACCATTATTGCAAGAAATGTTCATTCAATTAACATATCATGGTTGAAATGTTTGTGCACTCCATGTGGTAATTTATGTACACATTTTAATTGCATTTTTAATTATAAATGTCATTTGATTAGCTCCTACACATTTTTACATGTCCTTCCATGAGAAAGTTCTGCTGTGTACGTGTACATGAATGCAGTGGTTTCGTGGGTGAACCTTCAATTAGCGTGAACATTTGTTGCCTTGGAGCAATTGATTTTTACTCTGCTGCCTTCTGTTTGTGACATCAGTCTATAAATACTCAAGTTGCAGTTCAGTAAGAGGAATATTCATTAATTATTCTTTAATATTAATCAGTATTCATTAATTATTCATTAATATTAATCAGTATTCGTTAATATTTCATAGATACACTGGAACGTGCGTGATGGTACATAACACTGCACAGTGGCAAGTCTGTTTGTCAGGGTTGAGACAAAAATCAACTAGTTTTACAAAAAACATTGCGTACCATCTCTCGTACTTCTGTAAGTAAATTATGGGAGAGGACCTAATGCAGAAGGATTTTGAACAGTGAAGAAGTTGGCAACCACGGCCGTTAGACCTTCTTGACAAACCAATATTCATGGAAAAATTGGAGTTAAGGTGGTGTTTGATCATGATATGCCTGTCACATGATATTGAACATTAATTTTGCTGTGCCAGTAGTTTGAAAAAGCTACTTTGTTGCTGATTTTGCTAACATTGTATTATAACACATCTATGACAGCTGCAGTCTGTTGTGACAAATGCAGCACATCATTAGCACCATTAAGAATGTTTTATATCGACGCTTGCACATATGTTTTTGTGTCAGGTGACAGCAACATATGGCTGTCACCATACTTGTAATTCGTAATTTACTACGTATTTTGTAACTGTACAGAATGAAAATGCTTGGCAGTTGAAATTACCGTAACATGTTGTTTTGTGGTGTGAGTGGCCATTTAATAGTAGTGACATGTGACTATTTTTGTTTGTGTTTATTCTAGTCATTGTAATAAATAAATAAATTTAAAACTGCTTTGATTTGTTATTTGGTAGATGATTTGGAATTTAAATTAATGATTATATTCCTCCTATTTCAAAAACAAACTACAGTCAGTGTAGGTCTCTCGTGATTAAGATAGGCTTGAAAATGTGAGGGTCAGAGGTGCTTTTATCTGCCTTCCCCTTTTGGCCCGAAAGATCAATAGTCTTGGTGCATAATATGAGCCTGAGTTAAGAAAAAGGGATGAATTTCAGACTGGGTTTAAAGCGTGGGATGACTGCTAGAAACTTTTTACTTTTGTGAATTTCAGCCTTTTACTTCAACTAGATTTTACAAATTTTGTTGACTTGTTGGAACTGCGGGCATAAAGTACTGAAGAGGTGAAACTTCGCTCAGGTGTGAAAAGTTACATTTTTCTTCCCCCCAACAGCAGTGTCGTACGTGCGACATGTGACACCGATATGACAATATTTCCATATGGGCTTCATATTGTGATTATGCCGTAATTGTCTCTGTATTGTAATTATGCAATGATTGTGACTTGCAGCCAGACACTGGCATCTGTTTACTGAATTTTGAGGCCACATCAGTGTCTGGGTGTAGGCCACAAGGATTGTTCTATGTTACTTGGCATTTTATAATGTGGATCATTGCTGCAGACTTCATACGGCTGTTATCATTCCTGATCCTCAATGCAACATCGATTGGGAACTCTGAATATAAGGTCAACTGTCAACTCAGGATAAGATTCCATGTATGAAAGAGCCCAGCAGTGGTGAATCTTCAAGTTGCCTGAAAATGTTTTCTTAAAGACGAATTTGCTGTTCTTAAACTTCAACACCACCTAGGCTAACAAGCATAGAGTTTTTAGAGGGTGTTAAAAGACGCTATATTAAATGCCTAGAAATATGCACACATAAACACATTTAATTTCCAAAGCTGTTTGTCATTTTTTTTATTTTAACAGCATCAGTTTTAGGGACCCTTCTCTTTCTTGTGTTTCATTTTGCAAACAATTGAAGACTTAATCTTTTTCCAGCTACCCGCGCTTTCGAGGCTTATTCATAAATTAGTGTGATATAAATATCTGATTATTAATAATTTTAACAACATTTACTTCATGCATATTTTTTAAATTTTGAAAAATGCTATATAAATAGCCATATACATATACACATTCAATCATTCAGAAATCAGGATATGAAAAGTTCAATTACATTACGTTGCAGACATTAGTTTACATTACATTGCATGGAAGCTCTTGTGAGAAGCTCGAATTTGTTGAGCACTTTCTTGTTCCTTTGTTTTCCTGCCTTGATCAAACTGTTTTGCAATAGGACTGGTGTTTTTGCTAATGACAGATAATGTCACGAAAAGATGAAGAAACTCAACCAGAAACTTCAAGTAAAAAGAAAAGAAAGCTCGAGCAGGTATCTATTTAACATTTGCTTCTTTATTCATTGATTTTGATTTCTGTTTATCCTGATGATTCGACAACGCCCCGTACTGTAACTGGTGATTTTAACAAGCCTGATGATTCGACAACGCCCCATAGAGCATCTGTTGGTGCAGGAATGTCGAGTAATGCGATCTTAAAGGTAATATGAGAGAATTAGGTGGCAGTCTAAGAGAATTCAATGTTAATCTAAATTCATGGATAATCTAATTAGAATTCATTGACAATGTAAGAATTCAGTATTTAAGAGAATTCAGTGACAATACTGGAGAATTCAGTAATAATCTAAATGAATTCATTCAGAGTGCCTTGATAGGTTTTCAGAACACATTATATAATTCTCCAGATACATACAAAGATGGATTGTGAGGTGTCATTTAACAGTTGCCGATAAGAGGCTGAAAATTCTGCCAGTCCAACAGAACTCTGCCTACTTGTCCTGTTGTGGACCTCTTGGTAGCAATTATAAAAGAAAAATGCTTACTTGCCTTACTTTGTAATGTACCAAAGCATTTAGCTTACCTCTGTCTCTGAAGTTGTGGGCTTATCTATTCACTGAAAATTTATCTTACCTCCTTACACAGAAGCAATTACCTTACTGTAATTGTAATATATTGTAATATAATCCAATATTTATTTATAAATCTTTATTTGTTGCCATAGGCTGGAAAGGAGCCTGACAAAATTTACCTGTCCAGTGTCATCACACCTGGCACACCTGCTGAAAGATCACCAAGTGCAGTGACACAGGTAATATTGATAATCTAAGAGAATTTAGTTATAACCTGATATGTAAATGTATTACAATACAACAGAAGATGCTGTGGCTTATGTAGTGTGATGCTTTTACCTTGGCTGTTGACACTACAGCATTTACTGAGCTCTTTGCACTGATGGTTATTTCTACAATGAAACAATTCTTGCCCTGAAGGAGTTACCTTACCTTAGCACAGAAGCAATTATCTTCACACCAAAGCATTTACTGTATCGTTACACTGAAACAGTTGTGTCTTTACATCAAGTTACCACTTTATATGAATGTAGTTGCCATGCTTTTATTTATTTAATCTACTTGTCTAATTTAATTAATTTCTTTCTGAAATTTCAGGATGGCTGGGAGGGTGCAGCCTGTGAGTTAATATAATCGTTCCAGATGTTTCTGCCATATCTGTTAACCTATTATGTTAACTAACCCTAGTTGTTCAACCATTTAAGTCAATCAATTGACTCAACATTCAAGATCATTTAGTAATTCTAGATTCAAGCATTTACTGAGTACTAAATGATCCTGATTGTTGAGCTGATTGATTTAATAATTTTCGTAATTTTATGTAATTTTGGATTTGTTTCAAGAGCAGTTATTATTGTTAACCCATTACCCGTTTGCCCCGAGTATACTCGCCGGCGGTAATCGAGTCCACAGCATTTACCCCGAGATAACTCGTGGATCATAGTCCTAACCTTACTGCTACAGTTTACCCCGAAATATCTCGCTTTTATTATTACTATCGGATTGCTGTATTATTTAGGTCGTCTATGGAAACAAATGGCATTCTATTTTTAGTACTGGTATTTTCAGTTGCAAAATATAGTTTCGGTTCTCTGTAAACATATCCTAAAAACGTCAAATTCTTCTATGAAACATAACACGCAAACATGATGTCAACCTCATTCCAGAGCAGGTTTTAGCTGAAGATTCATCTGATGAATCGAACTTATCGTAACTAGAAGATTTGTATGATTTATCCAATAATTGTTTTTCAGAGGCAGAGGAAGACACTCAAGAGTCAGAACCTAATTGTGATTTTCACTTTGCGTAGTTCCATGGGTTGAGGTGTATCACACAATGAAAAAATTCTTATACTTATTTTCAGGTACGTTTCTGATGCATTGTGACCAGAGACAAATGTCAAATAATAACGATAAAACATTGTTGCATTTTATTTTTTTTCAGTTACAACAGTCAGCAGTGTTTACACCTGAAAACACCATGTTTATGCAAAATTAAATAAACGCTGTGGGCGGAACCTGAAAATTTTTAATAAGCGGGTAAAGGGTTAATCTCTTGGTTGTTTATTTAAGTATTGGATTGATTGTTGATCGAAATAATTTGATTGATTGGTTGATTGATTGTTCTGTTAGGAGAGACAGTTATTAATTTAGTTTTTAATCAAGGATAGAGCAAAGTGGAGACATATTGATAATCTAAGAGAATTTAGTTATAACCTGATATGTAAATGTATTACAATACAACAGAAGATGCTGTGGCTTATGTAGTGTGATGCTTTTACCTTGGCTGTTGACACTACAGCATTTACTGAGCTCTTTGCACTGATGGTTATTTCTACAATGAAACAATTCTTGCCCTGAAGGAGTTACCTTACCTTAGCACAGAAGCAATTATCTTCACACCAAAGCATTTACTGTATCGTTACACTGAAACAGTTGTGTCTTTACATCAAGTTACCACTTTATATGAATGTAGTTGCCATGCTTTTATTTATTTAATCTACTTGTCTAATTTAATTAATTTCTTTCTGAAATTTCAGGATGGCTGGGAGGGTGCAACCTGTGAGTTAATATAATCGTTCCAGATGTTTCTGCCATATCTGTTAACCTATTATGTTAACTAACCCTAGTTGTTCAACCATTTCAGTCAATCAATTGACTCAACATTCAAGATCATTTAGTAATTCTAGATTCAAGCATTTACTGAGTACTAAATGATCCTGATTGTTGAGCTGATTGATTTAATAATTTTCGTAATTTTATGTAATTTTGGATTTGTTTCAAGAGCAGTTATTATTGTTAACCCATTACCCGTTTGCCCCGAGTATACTCGCCGGCGGTAATCGAGTCCACAGCATTTACCCCGAGATAACTCGTGGATCATAGTCCTAGCCTTACTGCTACAGTTTACCCCGAAATATCTCGCTTTTATTATTACTATCGGATTGCTGTATTATTTAGGTCGTCTATGGAAACAAATGGCATTCTATTTTTAGTACTGGTATTTTCAGTTGCAAAATATAGTTTCGGTTCTCTGTAAACATATCCTAAAAACGTCAAATTCTTCTATGAAACATAACACGCAAACATGATGTCAACCTCATTCCAGAGCAGGTTTTAGCTGACGATTCATCTGATGAATCGAACTTATCGTAACTAGAAGATTTGTATGATTTATCCAATAATTGTTTTTCGGAGGCAGAGGAAGACACTCAAGAGTCAGAACCTAATTGTGATTTTCACTTTGCGTAGTTCCATGGGTTGAGGTGTATCACACAATGAAAAAATTCTTATACTTATTTTCAGGTACGTTTCTGATGCATTGTGACCAGAGACAAATGTCAAATAATAACGATAAAACATTGTTGCATTTTATTTTTTTTCAGTTACAACAGTCAGCAGTGTTTACACCTGAAAACACCATGTTTATGCAAAATTAAATAAACGCTGTGGGCGGAACCTGAAAATTTTTAATAAGCGGGTAAAGGGTTAATCTCTTGGTTTATTTAAGTATTGGATTGATTGTTGATCGAAATAATTTGATTGATTGGTTGACTGATTGTTCTGTTAGGAGAGACATTTATTAATTTATTTTTTAATCAAGAATAGAGCAAAGTGGAGACATATTGTTCAGACCTCATCGTCGACACATGCCTGATGGAAGAGAGAAGTTGTATATAACAGAAATGTGGACTATGAGAAAGGAAGACTCAAGCGATTGGAATCTTCGAAATGTGGAATTAGCAGAGGGGAAGACAAGAGGAAGACCCTGACAGAATGCTGCTGGAATGGATGATGACAAAAGAAGAAAAAAATGGAGTTATGGTTTAATTATTAATTTAATAGATTGATTAATTGGCATATTTGCTGATGGCTTGTTCTTTTAGGTGTTTCTTTGACCCCTAATCCTTGGACCTGCGTGGAATTTTCCTTAAAAAACCAATCTGATGTACAGCAATGTCAGAAATGCCAAGGAGACAGTTCTGTAGGTGAGATTCTTGTAGAATCTCATGTCCATGGTATATAGTAAAAAATGAATTGCTAATGGATTATGTAATATGTATGTATGAGGACATTTAAAATAGCACCTTTTAAGTATCTCAAAAGTACTGTGCACATGACTATTTACCGATCTAAAAAATTGTGTTTTAATACAGTTTAAAACTGTTTGTTGCACTGGGTTGTGTGTTGAAATGTTGAAGATGCACTTAGATTCTCATCAACAGAAACTGGAACATATTTCTTTGCATGTGTTGTTTACTTTGTGTTGAGAAATTTGGCATTATTGCTGTTGCTAGTGTTGTAAAATATTAAACTGAGCACTGCTTATTTTCAGGTTTTTTGACAAAAGAGTTGGAAGATTTAAAGCTTGAGAACAGTAAGATGAAAATGTTTTCTGGTTTCATCTTACCCCAGTGCTTAAATCTTTGCATTGGCTTCCTGTTCAGCAAAGGATTTGTTTCAAGTTGGGCCTTAAGTTTATAAAACATTGACTATGGCCAACCAAAATACTTTAAATCAGTCCTTATTCCCAAGACTTACCATTATTCTGCAAGGTCATCTGATTGTCTCTCTCTGGTCTTACCTTGGGCTAGAACTGTTCTGGGTAACAGGCTTTTTCGGTTGCTGGACCTAAATTTTGGAACTCCCTCCCTGAGTCTGTTCGTTCTGCTCAGTCACTATTGTCATTTCGTTCTCACCATAGCTGCCTCTCTGTCCTGTGGACTGACCTGGATATTTACCTGATTGTGGCTTGACTTTGGTGTGCTGTCGGTTGATGCCTTGTGCATTAGACACCGGTGCAGTAGAAGTTTCTAATTATTATTATTATTATTATTGTCAGTGGTCACTCTCTTGATGTTGTCATGTTAGTTATGAGAGTTAGGGATGTAGTTATGGTTGAAATGATGAAATATTTCTTTGCATATTTTGTTTACTTCATGTAGGAAAGCTGGCATTCAAGCTGTCGAAAGTTTTGTAATATACAAGAATGACTGCTGTTTATTTTCAGGTGTGTTGCGTCTTCAGTTGGAGCAGCTGAAGGCAAGTGCTGGTAAGATGAAAATATTTTCCGGTTTCTTTGACATTCGTCATGTCATGAATGCCTTTATCTTAGGTATGAGTGACTCAGGGGTATAAGAGGGTCTGTGGACTTTGAGGGTAGCTACATATGTCTATTCCCATCTTCTGGTAAATGAACCCAAACAATTACTGGGAGCTTTTTAAGAAATTTCGTTTTGTGCCTGTCTACTGTTATCTGCCTAGGAAGTTGCTGTGCTATTTGTAGGGGTATTATTAGCCTTATTAATGAATAGACATTTGTACACTGTGTCCGGAAAAATTCCAAGGCTTTACGGTAAATATGAAAATAATTAGTAAACATTAATCGATTTTTAAAATTCCAAAAACAGTTTAATCCTGAAATATATAATTACCAACAAAATTCTTTGTAATTTATTAACGGCCCCCGTTTAAAATTACGTCACAGTGACGTATTTGAATTTTATATTTTGTAAAGAAAGTTGCTAGAAAAATGGCGTTCAGCGAGGAAGACAAAATTGTTATAAAATTTTTACGCCAAAACAACAATTGTAGTGCAAATAATATTTCAGGATTAAACTGTTTTTGGAATTTTAAAAATCGATTAATGTTTACTAATTATTTTCATATTTACCGTAAAGCCTTGGAATTTTTCCGGACACGGTGTAGTATCTCTCATTAGTCACTTGACGTTGTTATGTCTTCACGCCATTAAACAACAGTCTCAGGTTTGTGCAACAACCTCAATGGTCAACCAGACGATGACACTGCATAAATGAGTGTGAAGAGAAAGTAGATATCGTACAGGCCTAGTGAACAAATAAGCTTTTTTGTATCGTTAAAACCAGCTATGAAGAGCATATTCTCGATCTCATTTGGTAGAACCTAAGTATGCAGGACTTCTGTTCCTTCTGGGGTGTGCCTTTTGCATCCCCGGTCAATTGTATATGCTTGTAACATGTATCATTCTTGAATTGGGATCAATAAAGTAGATGAATGAATGAATGTAAGCAAGACCCACTAGAAACCTTTAAGACCAGCACACAGAATCTAGAGAGGTAGGACAGTGTCAGTCTATAATGGCATTTAAAAGAGATGAGGAGAGCTTTGGCTTCATTGGTTCAGACTACCACCTGTTGAGATTGCATTTGCCATTCATTTTCCTCAGGCCCATTGCTTACAACCAGAGATTGCTTGTGCTGTTGTGTGTTGCTAAAATGCCTCCTTTGAGTTTCGTAACTGAAATGGTGAATCTGTATAGGTTTTATTCAGCTGCTTTCCTGTTTAATTTTATTTACTAATGACATTTTTATTAATGCAGGACATATGCAGCCACCAGAAAGCTGGCTACCTTGCCCTCCAGGGGTTTTCGTAAAGAGAGTTGAAGTTGAGAAAGATGATCAAGATTATCGGATTATTTGTTCAGAGATCAACAAGTCTTATCGTACACCTTTCAAGAAAATGCCGTTGTTACAGGTTGACAAACTGAAGATTACGATTAGGAAGGTAACTGCGTTTTTATTGTTCGGAACGTGGTTCATGTTCGCTGCAAAGATTTATGAATTAACCTCAGAAGCCCAGTTAACTAAAAAATATAGCATTCCGTTGTGTCATCTTCATCGGTGGCATTCTCTCTATACTGTGCGTTGCCATTTCCAAAACTCTACTAGCAGTTTGAGTCTCGGGTTCGTTGCAGGCTGTGTGTAGGCTACAGTTCAGTAGGTCAAGATCCACCTCCACCATTCACGTGAGCCTTGCTTGTACAATCAGTCTCCTCCAGCTTCTTGGGGAGGAGCATTGTCATCAGTTGATGTTTTGTCATTAGATTGTGGTGCTTGATAAATGCAGAGGTAAATGTGCTCAAGAAGTAATTTTATTTGAAGGTACGCATCTAGGTGCACTAGTTTACAAAGGATGACCAGATTGATTTGGGTTGAGAATAAAATGTTGAAACTTTTAATTGCAGATTGAACGTGTTGAGAATCCGCATCTTTACCAGCTCTATCAAATAAGAAAGTCTCAAGTTGAGTTAGAGGTCGGTCCTGGCAAGGCTGTTGAGCAGATGTTGTGGCACAGCACTCCAGCTGAATGTGTGGAAGAGATATGCCAGTTTGGATTTAATCGAAGTCTCGGAGGGAAGAATGGTAAGCATGGACAAGCAGTTACGCCAGCAGTTACATGACATGGCATATTATACAGTTTTCACTGTGGTGGGTCACTTTGGAACTCTTCCACCTTTGTTCAAACTCAGGTGGCGGTGGGAGGTCAGACTGTTGCAAATCATTACTCTTTCCTTGCAGGTTTCATGCTTGGAGTGCCCATAGACAGTTTGTTCTGAAAGAGGTGCTATATAAATTGCCACATTAAAATACAGTATAGCATGTTGGAGTCACCTCACCTTGAAAATGGAGTGGGCAGATACAACTCGGTGACAAATGAAGATCAAGACACAAAGATTTTTGTTGTCTTCCATGATGCCCAGGTTTTTCCGGAGTTCCTGATAACATTTCATAGTTTGTGAAAAGGTTGGCAAGATGTTCTGTCCCGAAGTTCCTGAAGCACGTAGCGTCGAGGATGAGGAAACGACGATGGGCGATGTGATCCGGCCGCCGGTGGCACGCGGTTGTCTCACCGTCCAACAGTTCCTCGCAGATGGAAAGCGACGCGGCGTTCAGATATTCCCCGATCCGAAGGATATACGCAGGACGGACAGGTATTCGTCGCCCGCCGGCCGGTAAAATGAAAATGGAGTGGGCAGATACTACTCGGTGACAAATGAAGATCAAGACACAAAGATTTTTGTTGTCTTCCATGATGCCCAGGTCTTTCCGGAGTTCCTGATAACATTTCATAGTTTGTGAAAAGGTTGGCAAGATGTGAAAAAGGCTAATTAGTGTGAGAAAGGCCAAACAATTTGTGCTTAACCAAAAATATTTTGGTATGAGTGAGTTTAAAAACTGTTAATGGATTTGTTTGCAAATTATTAAACGGTTTCATGATGCTACGTTGAATAGTGGTGAAACATTAATGAAAAACAGCTGTTGGTATTCGATTGTTGTGTTGGCCCATTTCATGTATTTCACAAAATATGTTGTTACTTCTCCAGTTATTTGAGCATTCTGCAGTGGCTGGTATCAGGCCACATGTATATGTGTGTTTGTACCAAGGCAGGGTCTTTTAAGTAACATGAAAGTGCTTAGATCTCATATGGTGTGTTTATGTGATTATTCTCATAGAGCAAAAAAGAATGTTTTATCGTGTGCTGGACCATCATAATCGTCTGCTAAGCTCATGAAACATTTCCATCGTCTCTCAAGTTGCACACTTTAAATCTTTCGTATAGCCGTGATTCATTGCCTTCATGAGGTTCTTAAAAGGCACCACATAAATGTCGATATACATTTGTAATTTGAAATTTGTATAGCGCCTCTTCAAGATAAACTCATCAGAGGCGCTCTCTGCGCTAACGATGTTAATTGTCATTAAAAACGGAACATTCATCCACAAGTAAATAATAATAATAAGACAATTTATATAGCGCCGTAACACGGCCGAGGCCGAAGAAAAGGGCGCTGTACATAAGTTCAGGCGACAATAGAAAATTAACTACAGTCATACGATAATTTAAATAGAAACATTTTAAGCCCTTTCTTAAAGTTATCCAAGGATGGAGCATTCTTCACGTGGTCGGGAAGGCTATTCCACGCAGTGGGCCTGGCAATCGAGAAAGAGCTTTCGCCAAACCGCGTGGTAGACCTTGGAACCTGCAGTTGGTTCCTCGACGAGGACCTCAGCCGACATCTGTTCTCATTATCTCCGACTCCAATACAAAATTCGGAGATGTAGTCCGGCATGAGGCCATTCAGTGCTTTGAAGGTGATCAGACACATTTTGTATGTGATCCGTTGAGGAACGCGCAGCCAGTGCAGATTGTCGCGCAGCAGGTCACTAATGTGATCGGATGGTGTCCGGCCGTAGATGACACGTGCTGCAGAGTTCAGCACTGACTGCACCCGATCTAGCTGACAAGCAGGCAGCCCCGATAGTAGGCTGTTGCAGTAGTCAACCCTGGAGACTATGAAGCTGTTGACCAAGGTGATGGCTGTCGAGGTAGGAATCAGTCTGTGGATGGACTTTATTCGACGCAGTTGATAGAAACAGCCCCGAACAAGTTGACTCACATGGGCTGACCTGGTCAAACAGCTGTCGAAGTGTACTCCAAGGTTGCGGATGGTGTCGGCTGGTCGAACTACTGCTTCGTTGACGGCGAATGAAATGTCGTTGAGTAGATGCTGACGTCGGAGAGTGGTGCACCATAGGAACTCAGACTTCGATGGATTGAGTCTGAGACGGTTGGAAGCCATCCACTCCTAAATGTGTTCAATACACAGCAGCACTCTCTGTTTCAACTCCGCGGTTTGCGATGGCTCACAGAAGAAGTAGAGTTGTGTATCGTCCGCATAGAAGTGGTGGAGGAGACCATGGGCTTGTATAATCTTCTCCACGTCAGCTGTGTATAGCACGAAGAGGAGGGGCCCGAGGACTGATCCCTGTGGGACGCCACAGGTGACCAGTCTAGGTGGTGTTGCCTCCCCGGCCAAGTGGACAGATTGAGTGCGGCCTCTGATATAGGATTCAAGCCAACTCAGCACTTCATCCTTGACTCCGAACGTGCGCGACAGTCGCATTGGTCAGAAAACTAGAAGAGTCACCAGTGGCAAGCTTGCGCACACACGCAAAGCCCAACCAACAGGTTCCCAACTAGAGTTGAATAATAACAGCATCTTCGGAGTTTCTGAAGCAGGTAGCAACGAGGATGAGGATCGACCATGGGCGATGTGATCCGCCGCCAATGGCTCACGGTTGTTCCATCGTCCAATAGTCTCTCGTAGATGGAAGACGTTGCGGCGAGCGGAGATTAATCGAACCATCGGACATGCGTCGGACAGGTTTCGTCGCCCGTCTTTCGGTAGGTAGCTGGACCATTCCGTAGCTGACAGTCGGAGCCGCTCCAAAGACTCTCTTCGCCCTTTTTCACCGAATCCGAGATTTCCCGGTGTTGACGGCGTGCGTGGGTCTCCAGGTCTGAGACTAGATTGTCAAGCTTGAATCCTGTCCCCCTCGGTGGGTGGACCAGTCCATTCACGGAAGGTCATGATGATAAACAACAAAACGTCCGAAACGCAATAATTCCATTTTGGAAACGAAAAATAATTCCACCGCGCCAACTCGGCAACAGAAGAAAACCAAATAGCTAAAATTACCGATAAGATGTTACATTTAGACAAAATAATCCGTCAAAATGAACATGTAGATATCCAACGACCAATATGGCCGCGGACATGCGCAGAAATAATCACACTGATTTAGCCAAGCATTACTTTTAGCAGTATATATATGACTATAGGCACATTCCTTCTGTCACCAGTTGGCCTCTGTAGGTGCCATTAAGCAGACATGATTTTCGAAATTTTTAATATAATCTGACTTACACTTCCCACTCTGAGACACTGCATTCTGTATCTTTTAAAAGGACTGTAACACCACAGACGTTTGGTTTATACTAAAATGAACTTGGTAGGTTTTAATAGGAATGCTTTTCTTATAAACTCAACTTGGTAGAATTTGTCTTGAAAATTCATCTGGTTTCGTTTGAGGAATCAGCCATGGACAGTTTTATACTTGAATGCAGTCACAATGTATTTTGTATATAGTCTTAGAAAATTCTTGTCAATGTCGTTACTTTAATTCGACCTTTGCAATTAATAGTTGATTTTATCCGTGAGGCAGTCTGCAGTGTAAATTGAAGTGTCACTTTGCTCAGCCATTCGACTTACCTTAATGAAATTCACTAAACGTAGAATGCTACCTTACAGAAATAAAAATTAGTCACTACTGGAGTCAAGTTTTGGGCTCAGTTGGAAAAGTACCATATTAATAAATGTTCGCACTTTGTTGTTAAATTTTGGAGATTTATATTTATGTAACACATTGAGCTTATTTCGTTAAAGATTAAGTGACCGTTCGGAGGGAGAATGACCGCCTGACCTCTTACAACGATCTGCAACTGGGGCAACGCGAGTCTAGATTACCGACGCGCAGGCTGTCCTGGAACTCGAGAATCTTACTTTCTTAAGATGAGAGGGGAAGAGCGCAGTGCGTGGTCCACACGTTGGCTAACCTCTGATTATGCCTTGATCAGACATCCAAGCACGAACCAGAGACGCTTGAAAACTCAATTGATGATCTTATAGCAAAGCTATCCAGCGTTAACTGCACACATGCAACCCACATATCTTGTCGCGTATAAGAATGGACAGCTAATCGTAACGTATAGCGATGAGAAATAAAATCTCAATCATATTTTTCGCCCTGAATAACGTCTTTAGGGGCATATTCCCATTCCATGGCAGGGTGAACTCGTTATCCTATTGATTCCACGAATCAATGAATCTCGAATAAAGAACAGCTGGAGAAATTGAAGGAACGCGTTCGTAGAAGCCTGAGAAACGAATCTGGGGTACAAAAGATGGAATATGAACATCTGTAAATCAACGTGACAAGGGTTAGCTGGCAAGAATTTGATTAAACAGAGGATAGACCAGACAAGAACAAATGAAGTCGGTCAACAAGAATGACCGATGGATTCAGACAGTAGAATAAAGAAGCCGATAGGAGATGTAGAAACGACAAATATGAGTATAAATTGCAGAGAACGACCTAAGTTGAGATTGCAAAACTTTGTTTCATAGTGTGGGGGCGCATATGAAATGCAAGAATATCGACCTCGAGACACGAACAAAGGTACATAAAACGGATAAAGCGTCGGTTCGAACGCTGAGAGTATTTAAATTGTTCGAAGCCGATCGTAAAACTTGAAGAATTTATCTCTAAAGACTATGCTAATCGTTCTCGTTCTTCTCCTTCTCCTCCATTTTCTCCTCTTCTTTCTCTCCTTGCTTCTAGTTCGACATAGAACACGCACAACACCTATCGATTGTCGTGCCACCAACCACTTATTCACATCGAGGGATAATGTGTTCTCCATGGAAACTGAATTATTTTTGCAGAATTAATTTAGTTTATCGAATAGAAATTCTCGATGTTTATCACAACGAATCGAGCGGTCCCCGCAACTATAAGTATGCCCCAGATGCAAGACATACGTCGTAGCTTTTGGGTCAGAAGATGAAGCAAGTGTGGCTCAGTAAACAACGGATAGCAAATAAAGGGCATGAGACTTTGAAACAGTTTCTAAGTCTGAATGACTACATATACATTAAAAATAATCAGCCGAGTTTAGCAAGGCTTCCTGCCACTGGTAACGTTATTTTACCTAGGGTGAAACTGGGTTCGGTATAAAGCTCAGATCTGGACGGAAGCACCATCCAGTTTTATCATATCTATGGGTCTTGCAAGGACCCGTACGTGTCCAGGGTTGGTAAGTAGGTAGGTTCAGTAGGTCATCAGCATTGGGCAAGAAGTAGGCCTTTAGATCACAGTCAGCAGAGTTTTCACGCAAACATCTTGTTGCTGCCACTGATTCAGTCACCTGAGTGCCTCAATCGAGTCCCATTAGGATACAACAGAGGATATCTAATAAGTCAACAGTGACAGCTGTTTACCAATGACCAACAAACATCTAGGCCAAACGACAGGCCAGTAAGCCATGGTCGGCGTGAACAAGTTAATGTCAGTCTATGGTGCAAAATTTCCGTTCTAGAAAATAACCCGTTCATGATAAAATAAATATATATATGGACGTAGCACCCTGTTCATATTGGCTATACATGACTGATGTTCATATATTAATCACGTGTAGATAGACCTGTGTGCCGTTGGTCCAATGTTTGTGGAGCGGGTAACAATAGCATCCGGTTAGCTTGACTTGTGAGGAAACAGTTATAGTTGTTAAGCTTTAAGATGCACATCATACTCGAAGTGCTGTGGCTGATCTGTCGCATCCTGTATGCAGATCTCGAAGCCCTCGTGAAGCTCTTCGTTCCTAAGCAGCCGAAGAGCATCCGCGGGAAGGTTGCCGTGGTTACGGGTGCTGGCAGAGGCATCGGAAGGGAGATTGCCCTTGGGTTGGCGAGGGAGGGAGCACAGGTTGCCGTGTGGGATATCGATGAGGTGGGTATCTTCTCCGCCCGTTATATAGCACTTTGAAGACATTATTTCAAAGCAGTTAAACTATGGTAGGCCCAAAGAGGTTATACTACTTACTCTAGAGGGAGTATGACGTCATTTGCTTGAAGCCGCCGTATGAAACGGCCTTGACCGATCGTTTAGACGACTGAATAGCTGTGTGAAAATGTCGAAACGATCGACTTTAAATTGTGTGGCATATGGATGTAACAATTTATTCATGCCCGAAACCAAGGCCGCCGGAATATCATTTCATCGGTAAGTTGTTTTTTTTGTGTTTTTGTACTTTTGTTTAATGCGTAACCTTCGAAATGAAATGCAAACAGTCTCGTTTAAGCCTGTGTGTCGGTCGGTCGCATGTTGGCAAATTTATCGTTTTATCGTCCGCGATATATTTTTTAAATTTTATTTGTGTGTTTTAGTACTTTTGTTTAATATATAAGCCTCGAAATGGAATCCAGTCTCGTTTATGCAATGTCTGTCATGTTTTCTATTGGAACAAATAAAACAATAATTCTAGAAAGTGTTTTTGTTCCATATTTGTGTTTCCATGTTTTGTTTCTGGAACCGAACCCTTTTGCCTATCGATTTTGTTTTGACTGAGCGCCTGTGAATGAGCTGGTCCCCGTGACATGGCTTTCGTTGGGCGCTGTAGAAATTTGGGGATTACGATTACGATTTTGGAACAAACATGGGTCTGACTATTTATTACTAGCAAACAAATCATGGTGCAAGGGAATAACGTTTTCACAATCTGTTATAGGTTTCCAAAGGATCTTAAAACGAGAAAGAAATGGGCAGTCCGTGTGCACCGCGACAACTGGGAACCAACTGATTACTCACGTATCTGTTCCGTTCATTTCGAAGATGGATGTTTCTACAACAGTGGCATGCGCAAGAGGCTATTACCAGGTTTGCCTGTCTACTATGACTTTAATAATATGTGAATATCCTATATGAAATTTGTGGCTTTTTCACTTAATCCCATTAAAGCTTTAGCACTAAGATTATGTCAGCCCAGCTTGCGATCAATAATTATGCAGTGTCCAAATTCAGATAAACTACCGCAACACTGCACCAAAATACTACAACAACATCCCGATATAGCTCAATGTGATGGCTGTGAGATCTTGTGAAATCTTGCATTAATGGTCCGGTTGTAATTCTGGAGGTGTATCCATTTAATAAGTCAATCTAGGAGACAAAGTTTGCGACGTTGTGACATGGTGTGATATAATAAGTCAGATATCTATATCTGTAACAGATAAATGCTAAAAGTATTTTTTGGTTGATCCTGCACAATATTCTTGTTCTTCTTTTAAGGGGCTGAACCAACGCTGTTCAACTTTCCAGCTCATTTGCAGCCAAAGAAAAGTACAGTCCGATGGGTACGCACATCACCCATTGCGAAACACCGTGTTGCTTATGGACCAAATTAATGTGGTAGTGTATATTGCTGGTTTCGTTGTTCGCAAGTTAACAAAACGTCTAGCTTGCAATGATTGTAGAGATGCCCTGTTTTGGAACAAAAGTGGTGATGAGCCATTTCCTAGTGGTTTTGGACTTCTGGAAACCAAAGACTGTGGAGGTCTCCTGCGACCTTCAAATGATGTTGTAATGCTCTGCAAAGCTAGCGAGTCACACTTCAGAAGTAAGATGGGTCCACAAGACAAACCAGTAATTGCTGCAAGTCTGAAAACTGTTCTAACGACATGTGTACTTCGATCCTTCATTGGAAGCAACATTTTTCTGCACTAATGGACCATTCATCTGGGACTGAGCCAATTAGGGATCACCGAGTTCTGCTGATGAAGACAGTTGTTGAAGAATATCTTTGCTGTCGTCTGCACCACCAGGGCAAGTGCTTCACAAGACACATTCATGAACAAACCAAGCGGTCCAAATTAAATAAAGCTGTGATTTTTAGTGGCCAGTAGAGTGTCAGGTATATACACTGATCTGTTACTTAGTACTTAAGATATGAATATTTGGTGACAATGTTACTGTTTGATCCAGTTATTTTGCTTGCATAATTGTCAGTTTTACTACAAATTTCATTTTGGATTCAATTTGATATGTGAACTGTATACATCTAGAATGAGGGTAGAATGCAGCATGCTTCTATTTCCAGGTAGATAGTCATTTTGTCTACCCCAGTGCCAAAGTACTGAGTTTGGTTTTCTTTTATTACTTGTGTCTGTAGCTTCATTTGACTATCTGATGTTACAGCAGATTAACATTTATATTCCAGTTGATTAGCACCTATTGTACAGCAGATTAACATTTATGTTACTCTTGATTAAAGTTTACGTTGTAGCAAATTAACGTTAATGTGATAGCTGGTTAGCAGTATGTTACAGTTTATTTAGCATCTATGTTGCAATTAATTAGCATTTATATTACAGTTGTTTAGCATCCATGTTACAGCCGATTAGCGTTTGTGTTGTGATAAATCACATTCAATAATGGTCTCATTTTGTTATTTTTTCATTTTTGCATGTGTGAACAATTTCTTAATGAGTTTGATATCAAAATTTTAATTATTGTTAGAAAAAACTGATGATTTGAGTTTGTGGAATTTTAAATAAATATTGCTCATCAGAGTTTGTGAAATTGATTTGTTATATGTATATAATCAACACCTTGGTTCGCAAATATTTCTCCGTGGCTGCATACCTGTACTTGCTTTCTTGCATCCTGCAACCCAAATGCAGTTTCATGTGTGGAGTTTTGATTCAGATGAAAAATTTATGCTACTGAGCTGCTTGTCAATTCTCTGGTTCTGCCTTGTCAGGTCAGGAGCACTTCTGACATTTCTTAAATATTTGCACTTACAACTGCTGAGAACTGCCTGCTATATGAATAACAGAGACGTGATTACTACTGTCTGATTTTGTTTTCTTCAGCATTTGTTTTGTTGGCTTAAAGAAATTACACTTTTATTTCTGGGCTGGAAATATTTGGCAAACCTGAAAACTTAATTCAAAAGGACATTTGTTGCAACGGTGTTGTTCTTATATAACCCTGCTTCAAGTGCACTTATGAACTATGTAAGGGGGGCATTAACAAATTTTAGTTGTATTGTATGGTACAATTTACAGCTCTGATAAAGATTACCTAAAGACAAGTAATGATATGTCTCTGTTATATACGAGTTTGGTGAAGGTAGAATGAAGCATATATCTATTTTCAGGCAAACAGTCATTTTGTCTAGCCACAATGCCAAAGCAATACAGTATTTATTCATAAACGTACATCACATCACTTGCTAAATGTAATGGTTACGAATGCCATTTATACATAGGGCTTCGTAGGCTAGTAATATTTTCTAACGTAAATAAAACAGTAAAATTTGCATTTTTTTCTTCTCGCTTTCAAAGAAAATTTGTTACTTTTCTGTACTTGAAAAAATACGGACAAAGAAACAGAATAAATCAAAAGCATTTCATTAGTTTAACGCGGCATCCCATTGTACACACGTGGGCTATGTCTAAACCGCGGGTCAAGGTCGCGTATCGACGGTGGCTTCACAACGCGCAGCGTTATTTGCCGGCTGCGCTCCATCTATAGAGTATATATCATTGGGTAGGCCACCACACACACACACACACTCACTCACATACACATTCTTTTGAGAACTCAGTGTAATCACAGACATCCTCATCATTAACCACTTACAATTTACCATTGCGACCATGATTACGGCTAGCAACAGAAATCTCTGAAATTTCTCAGTGCCAAACAAAAGCTGCATCAGAGAGCAGCTCCTTCACTGGCACTGTCAAACCAACTCCACAACAGCCAGGTCGTTCTTTGTTTATGGTGACAGGTCAGGATCCAAGGGTTGAGCAGGGTCAAACTGATGCTCATGATTTTGTACATTTGATGAAGTTACTGCTTTTGATATTCATTGATGAAGTTACTGTTTCTGATATTCGTTATTGGTATTCTTTCTGAGTTTGTCTTCTAATGTGCACCATATTTGCAGACATCCAGTTTACAGACTTCAAATCTTATCAAGAACTTTGATGGAATAAGCGTGGGGTACAAGTGCGATGTCACCAAACCGAAAGAGGTGGCCGAAGTCGCAGCACGAGTACGCCAGGATCTTGGAGAGGTCGACATTCTCGTTAACAATGCTGGAGTTCTGGTGTGTAAAAACATTCTGGACTTGGAGGAGAAAGATATCCGAAGAACGATGGAAATCAATGCAGTGGCACAGTTCTGGGTCAGTATTTCTCAACACACTTGGCAAAGCTGCAGATTAAATGCCTCCGTTTAGCTGTAGTTTCCTCGTGAAACTGCACCCGTTTGTTTGGTGAAAATGTCTTTGATAATTAGAAAACTGGTATGCCACTACAACACCTCAGTGGTCACTTTAAAGCAAAATTAACGAGTTCCAAACTCTGGATCGTTCTGTTCAAAACTCAGAAGGGCAATCCAGTAGAAAGCAAAGCAACTGCACAATATCAAAATAGTAATATTAATAATAATAATGATAATAATAATAGCCGTTTTGGGTGTTTTTTTAATTTCTCAAGGCATTATATTTAATCCCGAGATCATTTCAATTTCAGGTAAAAAAACAGTAATGGTAAACTATAATAACACTAATAGCAACAACAATAATTGCGCCAGTTATCTTGCTTTGTCCATTGTTTTGGTCTGGTCATTCAACATAAACAATCGTCTATGATTCTGAATTTTGCAGACTGTTAAGGAGTTTCTTCCACATATGTTGTCAAAGAACAGTGGTCACGTGATTGTCATTTCTTCCATGGCAGGTCAATCAGGAAACGCACTTCTGGTCGATTACTGGTAAAAGAAGTCACGTATTTATGTTTCGCATATCAAAGAATCAGCCATTAATGGCATAATCAGACATAACATGCCTTGTGATTTTTCTTCACAACTGGACAAATCACTTGACCTTAGTCTTATATGGAGTTTTAACGTTAAGTACGGTGTACTCTTCTAAACTTTTTAAGGACGGCTTTATCAAATTAGTTTTATATTGTATTTTATTGTCCCATCTTTGGATTGCTGTAATTGTAATCACAAATTTATGTAGTGCCACTTCAGAAGAAACTCATCAGAGACACTCCCGACCTCGTAACGTGAAACCACAAATGTATAATTTCTGTAAGGGCCTGTAAACAAGTGTATCTTTTTATCAGTGGGCGCAGGGTACAAGTAAGTTGCAGGAATCTGGACAAACCAATCTCACTCCTAGGCTGATACTGGCAGGTGAAACATCGTAGTAGAGTCACATCAGCACTTGTGCTAACATCACATGATTCACTCAAGTATCAAACTTGGTTATGTGATTTGTGCTTGATACCAAATGTTAGATCACTTGGCTAGTAACGCAGAGAGTTAGAGTATCAGCCTCACTTGAGACGGTTATCGGCTAGGGACTTTGAGCAAGTCCTTCACTCACAAGCGCCATTGATTGGTTGGTTGTTAGATAGTTGCACTTAATAAAAGCAAAAATAATAATTTGTGGAAGCGTTGGGCAAGTTGCATCTGTCATTTCTCTGTCTCACGGATTCCCATATTGGACTCTAGCTTGCTTTTTCTTAAAGCCAGCCATCAACATCTGGCTCCTGCATTTTTAGTGGCTTACAAGAGACAAATGAATACATGCCGAGATCAAAGAGGCGCCTTTTTCACAACCAGTATTAATAAAACCTTGCAATTTTTCAAAAAATCCTGAGCAATAATAAAACCTTGCAATTTTTCAAAAAATCTTGAGGGATAACTGCTTCCTTGGATAACAAAAAAAAATAATAACAGTTAACTTCTGTGGTAAAACCAAACCAAAACAAACATTTTTTAATTATAGGTACAAGTAAGCAGAGAATTACTCATAAGAAAACGTTGCGAAAATATCGTATAAGTTTGTGCAAAAACAGAAAACAACAAACAAATATTAGAATGATTTATGCAAAAAATAAGAATGAAGAATGTGTCTTTATGCAAATTACTGGAGTAAGAATACAATTTTTCCTCTTTCATTAACATAACCTTTACCCAAGACCAAACCCACTGTGCTCCACTTTGTTTTACAAGGCATAAGTACACGAGTAATATTAATTTATGTAGCACCTTTTAAGGACCCCTCACAGACTACACAAATATTCAGATACATACACATCCAAGTACACATATATACATATCATGCCAATTCATTTTTCTTCATGTTTGGTCATTTTTAACAGTGCCTCGAAATTTGCCGCAGATGGATTCAGCAAAGCTTTATCTGCTGAACTTCATCGCATGAAGAAGACGGGCATAAACGTCACCACCGTTTACCCAATGTTTGTCAACACAAATCTAGTAACAGACCTGGACAACCGGATTGAACTGAGGGACAGGTTAGGAGCTTATTCACCAACTACTGAAACATGTTTACGGCCTTGAAATGGTTGAAGTGAAACAAAGAAGCACTAGCTCTACAAGCTTAGACAAGTCACAGGCTACTGATATTTAGAGGTTGACGTCTCAACCACCATCAACTTGACAACCACCCAATAATAACCAGAAAATATTATACAGCAAACTTAGGTTGTATATTTTTCTTTTTAGCCATTTGTTCTTTAAATTCAAAGCCATCCTTATTCAGAATTTTTTCTTTTCTAGCCAGCATGTCACACCAGTCAAACACCTCTACAATTGTTAGCTTAGAAGAAACTCAGTGTCAGCACATAGTATAATGTACTTGTTCTTTGAAAAAGGTTTAATCCAGTGATGACACCACAGCATGTGGCCAGTGAAGTCATTAATGGATCATTACGCAATCAGCGTTACATCTTCATACCCAGCAAAATGAAACACGTCGGCCTGCTAGCGTAAGCATAAAAATTTATGGTTTAAATTTGCATACAAATACTGATCTGAACTTCAAATTAAATCACAAGAAACAGCCTTTAACAGTGCATACAACTACAATACCACAAGCTGCAGAAGTTTAAGCACAAGAAGATCTAATAATTCAATGGTTGTGTCAACTTTAGAGAACATTTCAAAAAATGGAACTGAGCTAATGCTTTCTTCGTAATAAAATGCATGTTCACCAAACAGTTGGAACCAGAACTACCCAGTCAAATCAGTGCGGTCAACTGTAGCTAGAAATGCCAACAGGTTTTCATGGCTCTGCAGTTAGAGGTTTGAATCTGCACCATTTGGGTTCAATAACGTTTGCAAAGTTTCTCAGCAATCTCTTTCTTATTTTCAGCTTCATGCCAAAGAAAGCACAGACTGCCATTTTGGAATTTCTGGATGTTGGATTCTTTGAGAAGCCAAAATCAAGTTAATCAAGAACAGAGAAAAACAATATTCGTTCACAGGAACAGTTGGAATTGATCAAAGATTCAGATTATATCAAGCATGTTATGTTATTATATTAGATTGGATATTTCTACATAATGCATGTTTTTTTAATTTTTACGGTGTCGGTTTAACCATTTAAGAGTCATATGGACAATTCATGTCCTCTTCTTGGATAACAGAATCAGTCCAGTTGTATCAACTGAAAAGTTGGTGAATATCAATAAATCTTAGAGGAAATTACATTATGTTTCTGATGGAAAATTCAGCATCAGTTCTATTATTCTGAAATTCAGCAAAATGTCAAATCCTGCAGCGAGTGAAAAAAACAAACTTGACTTAGAACTCAGTTACCCGTTTTTTTTAGAAACGTGCAAGAGACTGACAAAAAACAGAAAATGCAGCCCGTTCTGTTGTTCCAACATTTAAAGAAATAGCAAATCATTGTCAGCTGTCGCAGCCAAGAGTCTCTTCTGATTCAGCGTTTCACCAGAGTTTAGTTGACTTGCCGCCAGGGGGTTGTTTTATTCTGGTTTGCATTGCTGCAGCAGCTGTGGATACGGCAGTGTTGCTCGCCGTTTCAGCGTCCTACAAGTAACCATTGCTAACCATCTAAATTAACAGAGAATATATTCACTTTTGGCTTTTTTACGCAAGCTGTACTTTAGAAATAATATCCTGTTCCAAAAACTGATTGCCATTGAAAGACTGCCAATCGTCAAACAGAGTTGGTATCAGCTTTGGCTTGGGGTCAAAGGTCCTTGCATGGCTGCAGGAATGTTGGAAAGAACGTGCTTGAAGTAGGTGTCAGGTCTTATTGGTCGCCAGATGGCCACTGTGGTAAGTAAGTAAGCAGTGCCTATCATTTAAAAATTTGACTAACCTTTTCATCTTCCTCCTCTTTGGCCGTAACTTCTTTAGATAACTCGCCAGTTATTGGATTGTAGCCTGCAAACATAATCCAAACATGGACAAATTCAGCTATATACGTGAAACATCTGACTTAATCGCAAGGCTGAATTTATGGGGACTCAAACCCCCAGAAAACTTTTCCAACTGTACCCTCACTGAATGGAAAATAAATAAAAAAATAACTGCATAAGGAGACAAATATCAAAAAGCACGGAAAATAAGGACATCTGCTCAGACTCGCTACTTCGCTTTTGCATGATTCCATCTTGGCCCCTAGCGAACATACAACCGCGCCTCAGATGCAGGTGTATTAATTAACATTGCGTGTGTTATAAGCACTTTAAATAAATAAATAAAAATGGTAAATTCTAAATTGTTGCATCCTGAATTGCACGTGCAGCATGTAAACGACTACTGCACAAATGTGAAAGGTTTAAAACAGTGCTGTAACATAAACCTGTCAAAAGTAATGCATTTAAGTAGCACCATTTTCATACTTTTGTGGGCGCTATCTGCCTTTGCCATCTTGATGTTGTCTCTTCCAAATAATCGGCTCTTGGTGTCCTCTTGCTGGAATTGACCAGGCTTCTTTGTTGCCTCCTTATTCTCATCCAAATTGAAGATGTCAGATGCCTGGCGATTCTTGCACTTTGCTGCTTCAGACTTGAGACTTTCACCACCGAACACGATACTGCTAGTGCCACCTGGAGGCTGGACGCACCTGAAAAACATAAAATTGCAAGTCTTTAACTCGGCTTAGCAAAAGTAACTTTTACCTCAAGTTGAACAAACGCAGCTTAACTTTTTAAAGTAAAATACATGTAACACATAAGCACTGGCAACGCCATGTGAATAAAAGGATGGTTTAACATCACCAACTACAATCCTGGTATAAGTAGATGGCAAGAGTATGTACGCAATGTATGGATGTATTTGAACACTTACGTAGCATCTCTCAAAACTTCACAAAGACCTCATTACACATGTGAGGCATGAAAGTCAGTTTAAAGGTAAATACCTATGTATATTGACCTATCATTCTATTTAAAAGAACCTTGTGGTATTCAGAAACGTTCAACCCCGGCTTCTGTTAGTACTGCCACTGCATATAACTCAAAAAGGGTTTTAATAATAATAGCTTAGTGGTAAAATTATCAGTGGAACAATCTTCGGCCCAGCAAATCACGCCCAAATGGTCAAAACATAACTTCGTTAAAATACAGCAAAGACGAACATTAATGTGCTGGCAAATGTCACAACGTCATATTTTCGTCACTGATATTTCTGAATAGCTTCAGACTATAAAATAATCACGCTAAATGCAATTTTCGCTAAATCCTATAGAAAGACTGCTTGAAACTGAAATACGAAAATAACGACGACACATACATCATATAACATTCATATAACATTGGTGGCTACAGGCTAATATTCTGCTGCACTCATACAAAAGCGCGCTACAATGACCTCATTGAAAAATCAGCAGGGTCGAGGTCATACGGTCGCTATATGAAACAATTTACATTTACTTCTTTATGTTAGTCTGGTCTCCAAAAATGCTCTGCGGAATCGTCGTCTTCGACATCGTTCTTGAATTTTTACGTATAAATTACGGTAAATAATTTATCACACCAAATAATATCCCCAAAATCAGACTTTAAGAACTGAAATTCAAATTCGCCGCCAACTCAGTCGAACTAACCGGAACAATTGCAATACGCATGCGCAGCCGCTGAACCTTATTACGGATTACTGCGTCTAAAATCAACGACCTGAAAGAAAATGTGAACTCTGAAAATCTGAGACGTTAAGAATTTAAGAACCATATAATATCAAAGACGATTATAATAATTTCCGCGTAATGTCACGTCTTATCATGAACATGACAGGACATAATAGAATCATACTCATGGCATCGTCATGTGGCCCCACCTCACCACACCAGACAGATTTCCGAAGACCTCCACATATTCGGCTCTTCGCAGTTTATTTACAGAACTGATGCAGATTAATTTTGTTGGCAGACACTGAAGAAAACCTCTGTGAATAATTTACGCGTCGCTTCTCTTACATGTTGTATAAATTTGCTTAATTACGATGTTGGTATGGAGGGCAGTTATATGAATCAACTTAAGTTGCTTAAGTTTACATTGTTACATAACTGTATATCTGTAGATTAAATTAATCTGAAATTTGGTAGTTGACTCGTGTTTCAATGGGCACTTAATCTTCCACGTGGTTTTCCGCGTAGTGATTGGCTTGCCTTAGATGCCTAAATAAATGTTGATATTGGTTCAATCATCTTGATTTGAGTTATTGTTTGGACAGCAATCCAAGATTACTGTGGACAGCGTGGAAGAAGTTCAGAGACCATTCAACATTTGACCATAAGATGGGCCTTGTCTTACTTGCTTACTTATGCTTGAGTCGCGTGAATTTTGACAATCGCACCGGTTGTGGTCAGGTAACGCTGTGGCTTATGTTTTATAGCCAGTTCTAAATTAAAAGCGTGTCAATCAATGTCTCCTATATTGCAATGTCCAAGGACTTCTAGCACAAAATCCGGAAACACCGAGTGCGATTTGGTTGTTACCTATTTGTGGACGTGAAGACCAAGAACAAGAACAGCTATGTAATCTGTGTGACGGGGTGGGATTTATGGGAAATCCGAGCGAGAATGAAATGATGCTTGCAATTTAACGCTGATTCATGATATCATAATACGGACTGGTTTACATGGGTCAGTATGTCGCGCTCAAGAAAAGATGACAATCGTTACCAGTCGCCGTCGGGTCCTGGGCTGCAAAGTTCACCCTCTCGCGAACCACACAGTGGCGCTGCTGGGTTTCTCTCCCCCGTCGCCAGCGGTCATAACTACATGCGATCCAAAGGTTAGTTAACCATTCAGTCAGATGCCCCATTCCCGTACACATGATTTTCTTTCTTATGGAAACTAATTATTTACGCAGGAGTGCTAGCTTGCCCTTGACGATACTGCGCCTCTAGGTATTGTATAAGCATTTCGTCAGTATTTTCTTTTGAGGGATTTACTTCTTGTGAATAGCGGTTTTATGTATCAGTATGATTTTGATGATTAGAAAATTGTGACTGGAAAACGTGTAAACTTTGGTCGACTAAACTGTTAAATGTTGATGATTGGAGTAATGGAAATTCTAACTGAAACAAAACTGTAACAGGAAAATATACATGTCTGATGGAAGTAGGAATTTAAAAGAAGTACAGTATGCAGGCTTTTGAATTTACTATTCATTTGATTGTGCAATCGCATAAGCAGTAATAGAGAAATAGTGGTTTCAATAGCTACAACTGTGGTACACCAGAACCTTCTTATAAAGTGCTCATGTAAAACATGAGGTCTGACATTACATGGTCGGACACAGATCCCAAATTTAATCATCCTTCAAAAATGTGACCTTTGTAACCTATCCTTGTTACTTGAGGTTATTGTCATGGCTCCCAAAGACAGTGTTATAAGACATTTCCCTGTACCTAATTCCTGTGACCCTTTTAAAGATTTAACCGTTTATGGATTGTCGTGTTGCAGCGAAAGACAGAGACCGAAGTGGTTACTTAGCAAAAGACAGGGTTAAGAACACGAATCCAGGTGATAATACTGAGCGCTACTTTGCACCGGCCAAGCAAGCTAGCTTCCGTAGTCCTCCTCCAAATAGTTTTCCGTGTTCTAACGATGTTGCCTTGGGACGTGAACTGTCTTGGGCGGACGAAGTTGAGCTAACTATGTCTAATAACAGCTCACAAAGAACTGATGCTAATGCTAATACTGGAGGCACAACTCCAAAAATGCCAAAATCACTGGAACAGGGCCAAATGACAAAATCACCGGAACAGGGACAAATGACGAAAACACTGGAACAGGGACAAATGACAAAATCACTGGAACACAGCATAGTTGAAGCCAAGTCGTCTGTGCAGCCAAGCAACTCAAATCAGCGGCCTGTGGATGAAAAAGTGGCAAAAATGTTGCCAAAGAATGCTGGTGTGCAGCCTACGGCCATGTTTAGCAACGGGAAAACGAAGCCGAATTATGATAAAGAGCACGATCCAGCCAGCTTCAAGCGTGCTAACTGTCCACAGCTGAGGCGAGGTTCACGGAAAAAGACTTTGTCCTTGAACCCGGAAGAAAGAGAGGCGTTGGAGAGCCTGATTGAAGAAGTGCTTATGGATGGAGCCATTGACAGCGAAAGTGCATCGTCCGAGGAGGAAACGGAACAGTCAGATGCGTGGAAGAACGCAAATGCAGAGCTGAGCGGCAGTGGAGCAAATGCTGGTGTGGGTGGAGAAGGAATGCACAAAGCGAGAGGTGATAAGGGGAAAATGGGTCGAAAATACTATCCGGGTCAGCTCAAGGTGGCGCTGAAGCACATGACGGAGCTGCCTCCGCGTTTCAGTCGAAAGCTGAAGAAGGCTGAAAAGTACCTGGAGCTCAACCAGATGCGTGCTGCAAACTCAACGACTGGGAGAATCGAGGAGGAGGATGAAGAGAGCGTGGCCTTGGCAAGAGATGACAAAAGAATGTCCCTTTCGCCGCGCCCTCAGGAACGAGAGAAAGAAAAGGCCAAGTCAAAAGAACATCACGTCAAGGAATTCAAGCGTTCCATTCGAACGCTTCTCACGGATCTCGACCAGTACGTTGACGAGAAGAGCGTGTTGTCGAACTCGAGTTCTGCAACGTCGATCCATCCTCCGGGGGCGATCATCTGCGAGGATCTAGAGAGAGAGTCACTAACCAGACAGCATCTTCAAAGCTCAGACATGACTCATGAAGTGCCTTCCACTGTTCAGAATTTGCTGTTGGCCGCCAAGGGCTACACGAGCATGGCTGGCAACCAGAGCGGTACACCGCAGGAAGTCTATCAAGAACAGTATCTAGAAAACGAGTCAGTCTCTTCTGGAACAAATCTTGCAGGTAAAAGTTTCACCGGCACGGAACTAGCGTCACAACAGTACGCACGCCCGTACACCGTGCAGGAGGCAGCCGATGGGAGCCAGTTCATGGTGAACGTGCCTGAGTTTGTTCCGAAGGGAATGGTTGTGACCTCGTACCAACCACAGGAAATGCTCAGTCCTGCTGAGCACCACCATTACCCAACATCACTGATACCAGAGCTGTCTCCTGGAAGCATGTCAGGAAACGTAAATGATCCCGGTCCAAGACACGGCATGACACCTGACCAACTGGTGATCATGGGTCAAGGTTCCCCGCTCATGAATGCCAGTTCTGCCCCGGCTCAGCCACTGTCTTCCACCATGATGGACTTTTCCAACTCCCTGGTGTCCCTGCCGCCCACGTTAGGCACTCAAGGAGGTTCAATGGGCGAGAAGATGCTATCGCCGATGCCTCCAGTCTTTGTTTCAAGCGGTATGCCGCTATCCAATCTTCCATCACCTGGCAGCCTACCATTCTACCAGTTCCAGACCCAGAATCCACCACCACCTTCCACCTCCTACAATTTTCCAGTACAGGTGCCCTACTCTTCCAGCCAGTACTGTTACATGCCACCTGCTCTGCCACCCCAGTCCCTGCCCCTACAATACTACCCAAGAGACCAGGTTCAGTTTGCAGACGGTGGTATGCAGTTTAAAACAATGGTGCCTGATTGGGGCTACCAGAAACCCAAGCATTATTCCAACAGTGTCTCCACCCTGCCCACCTACTCCGGTTTTTCCAACCAGACAACGGCCCTGCCGTTGTACCCAGGAAGCGAGCAGGGTGCGCCTGGCATGAATCATCTGAATTTCCGGCAGAGGAAGAAGCAGCCAGGCTCTTCTCTGAGTCCCCGGAATGTGGGCAGCATGTCTTCTAACATGTCGGCTGGAAAACTTGCCTTGCAGCGAACGAGAGGCAACGAGGGTCCTTCTGCATCAAACAGACTGAGTCTTCGTCCCGGTCAGGAGAACACAGATTCTTATCCCTATCCGGATGCCAACATGACGATGCCTACCTACGGCGATGCTGCAATGAAAAGGTAAATGCTTTGGCAGTTTTATGTGTTTATCTGAGCATTTATCTTCTGGTTTCTCTGACCTATCAGAATCCGACCCAATTCTCCAACGGATTATGATTTTGGATTGTAATTTTGACCTGAAGCGGCCATCGACTGATGCCTCGGGCATTACGATAACGGCGCTATAAAAGTCATTAGATTAGATTAAAGTGCCTTTTGTGAACCTTTCAAAAGCACTTATTGCTAGTCTGACTTATCTAAGAACACTAAATGAATGACAATTTGCCTTTGGAAGGACACATAAAGACAAGTGATGCTCACTTAGCTGGAGTGGCATATACCGAAAGACTGATGTATCCCATCTATGGTTGATGGGTGACATGTATTCTGAGACCCTGGTCCGACAATACAGCAGACTGTCCTTGTGGGGTAAATTGTGATATAACATAGCCCCAACTTATTTCACCTTTGCAACAGGATTTCATTATAAGGCAAAGTGCACTGTATCACAGCATTTAATACAGCTGTGAAAATCAACTATGAAGAGGTTCCAGTACTTGCAGTAACAGTCTTGCCATTCGGTAGAAAAATGTATCAGGCCTGATTTGGTTCGACCCTCCACTGGAAAAATGGTCACATCTACGTTGAATTAAACAGCTGTTACAATTTAAGACTTTCACATTCTGCTGATTTTATTCAAAATTGAATTTATGCTCAAATCTGTGGCAGAGTAATAGTTATGTATATTCATGTTTTTGTGTTTATAAGAAATAAGCATATAGGAAAAATCTTTGAGTAAACAGAATTAAATGGTCGTGTTTCTAGGCTGCCTTTTACCATGCGCAGCCGAGGTTCTGCTGATGGACAGTCTGGTTACCCGGGTCGAAGAGAGAATCGGAATTTTGTTTCCGAAAAGTACGCAGTTCCAAGAACCCTTGCAGGCGATGGAAAGAAGGAGGCGCGACACGTGACACTGAAGCCGAAGCAGTCGAAGCCAAACCGGAGTCTGGGTCGGTCCAGAAATGATCCAACAGTTGCTCAACTCCATCCTCTGAAAGCATATCATCCCTCTGATTTGTCGGAGGAGGGGCTAGAGAGTCCGGACAATTTTGGCGACGTGGAGAGCGGTGCGGATGACTGGAGCACGGATAACTACGACATGGAGGTCTCCAAGAAAGGAAAAGAAGCTGTGGAAAATAAAGATGTGTTGAAAGATGTTCACTGTGCAAGAGAAGACAACATTCAGTCGATGATTTCGACGTGTGCTGCAGATGAAATTCAGGCACTACGGTCTGTGGAAAAACAACCAAATGCAGTACCAGATGATACGTGTATCAGTGAGTATGGATTGGGTAACTCACCTGAGTGCTTTACTGAAAACTGTAGTGCCGGGGACACATCCCAAGTGAACAGCTTGATGCCCGAGTGTAATAGCCTGGAGCTGGCAGTGAGTGAACCATCTGCAAGTGTACCTGATGCTTGTTCTGTGGCTGAAGATGTTCAGCATTCATCTTTGGAAGTGCAGTCAGGTAAGACTTGTGTCTCTCATGTGACTGAAGATTCACAGCTTCAACTGGAAATTGATCGCTCCATCCTCAGCTCTGAAAACGTGAAAAGAGTGGCAGTTCTGAAGAAGATTCGGATGTCTCTTGCAGATCTACAAGTCGGTTCTGATGTTGCTTCGGCTCGTCCAAGCGTTCCTTCACCCAAGGTGGTGGAGCTGGTTGCCGAGCGTGATAGTCCTTCTCTGGGTGATCGTTCAGAAGAGTCTGTGTGTGAGTTATCTTCAGAACCTCCAGTCATTGTGAAGGTCAGTGCAGAAGGCATCCATGGCCAAGTAGAATTATCTGGGCATGGTTTGGCTGATATAGATGTACCTGGTGAAGCAGATGCCGAGGGCACATGCAGGAGTGAATTGGAAGGCATGAACGTGATCCTGGGATCAAACTTCATCAGTCAGCTGATGAATCTGTTCAAGCCAGGCCAATGCACAGGTATTATTCTTCAAATTGTAACTGTTATGTTGAACTTTTACCAGTTCTAAACCTAGAATGCAAACTTTTGACCACTTAATCAGATGAAGGAAATTGAATTTCAGAAGCAGCGATGTGACAAACATGGCACTTGATGACTCTGGATTTTTTTATTCTTACAGCAAACACGTTGCCTAATGCAATACTCTCCAAGGCTGGCAGTTTCTGAACCAGATACACCAGAGATTCCTTATAACATGCTTCATTATGACATGAATTCTGTTATAGGACATGGACCCCAAATTTAGTTCAGTTATAGGAAATAAATTCATTTTATAACACAGTCTTATTATAATTTGTTATTACAAATACAGTGTTAAGTTATTTTCAGAAACTTAAATATTATGATTTTGGTTGGTCAAACTTTTGTTTTGAGGATTTTTTAAATATTTGCATCTGATTCTGAACCTAAACAGAACTAACTTGCCTCTATATACAAATTCCTTAGCATTAGGATTTTCAGAAAAATTTAGTTTCAAGGATTCGTACATATGTTTCATGTCTATAACCTATGGACTGATATGACATCACTGGACATCTTGTTATGTTTAATCTTTTCAGATAGTCTGAGCAAGCTCTCACCTGAGGCCGTACATCTAAGTCAGGCTGTATTGAACCAGATATACTTGGAATACGTTGCACAAGATCGGAATTCTGGTGACTGTCAGAGCTATACAAGGTAACGGCATTACGGCATTATGTTTTGTATAATAGAGTATCACGGCATAGTGTTTCATTTAGAGTTTCATTTAGAGTATATGGAGTATGCTTACATTTGTATGATAGCTGACAATTGGTAATAACAGGGCCTATTGTAGGTACTTTTCTCATCTTCGAGACCAATACGGCTTCAATTTCTCAGTGCAGAGTAACATGAGGGAGTAGTAACAACATACAGCGGTGCGGCTTTCGTTGGGCGCTGCAGAAATCTCGAAATTACGATTACAGTTACATTTAAACTTTGTTCTAGCTTAAAGCTGTGCAAAGAAGCACAGTATTTGCTTACTTATTGTAATGATTTACTTGTTTTTGTTTGTTTATTTATTTATTATGATTGTGTAAGGCAACAAAAACTGTACATATATAACAGATTTTAATCAGTCGAGCTAACTCAATCTCATTTTGTTTTGAACGATGTTGGCTTCTCAAAGCAGCCTTGGCTTTATTATGACTTTTGATTAGGTTTATAAGCCAGGAATATTGCATGCAGAGTTGTTATTTTGAACATTAGGAATGCAACATGAACTCATGGAATACATCTGATACATGCGTTGGTGAATTCAAATCACAGTTCAGTATTATAAGATTGGTTGCAGCTTCCTCAATTATTCAATAATAATAATGATGATGATAATAATAATAATATTTTTGTTATTAATATTAATAATAATAAACTAATAATGATTATTCTAAATGAGTTTGCTGAGAATGTGGTTGGACGTACATGTGAGCATTGTTGTTTGGGGTTTTTGCTGTTGGGCTATGATTCTCCAGCTTCAGTTAGAGATTCTTAAAACACTCTGTACAAATATCCAGATACATACCATGCATATTCTTGCCACTAGGTCATCGGCAGAAGATGTCAGCAACCGGCCCGTGATGGATGCATCTCCTGAAAGTCTCGATACGAACTTGTCATCTCCTTCAGTCAATGAAAAATCTTCGGATACCGTGACAGGATGTAGCACTCATCAGCAGCAACTCTGTGACACTTCCTGTCATCGTGACTCCACAAGTGACGATTGCAGAGCAGAGGACGTAGTGTTAGACAGCCACACCAAGTCCACCCACTACGCCCACTGATGGCCTATGATATGTGTGCGTGACCAAACTGAATGCTTTGCATCCTGCACAGAGTGAGCTCTCTGTGTCTGGATTCTTAATCTTTGCCACGTCGGAGTAGTGACTGAGGCAGTACAGTTTTGCGACGTGACAGCATTTAAGGATGCAGTAGCCGACGACATTGCTGTAGCTTTATTTCATGAACTGTGTGTATATCCTTGGCTTGTGCCTCTTAGCTAGAGTCATACGACATGTCTGTGGTGATGAGCGTCTGATGCCATTGCTGTATTTGCTTATGCTTGTGGTAACTTTGTACTGGTGATGCTGACAAAACAGTTCCGTTAATTATAGAGTACGTAATTTCATATTTCAGGTGGAAAATTTTGCCATTGCTGCGAGGCTGATTCAGTTTGCTGTTGAAAGCACTGTCGCTTTAAGAACTGTTGTTTGCTCTCCATGGAAAGATTAGTGTGCATCAATCCATTTACCTTTATATCGTTTGCAGTGTTTGTTACGTGATTTCAGATTTTATAGTGCAAACATGGACAGTGTGATTTAGGTTGCGTAGAATCTGCACCAGCAGAAATGCACCATCACATTTCCTGATAAAGATTCTTTATAGTTGAACTATGTACACTGCTGTAGAACCAGTTGTTCCTGTAGCCAGCGTCTGTTGACATTCTGTACAGCAGAATATTTAGCCTTGGAGAAGGCCGTATTTGCTAGGCTGAGGTTTGAACGTGGTTTGTAGTTTATTATTCCTGTGTTACTTGATCATGGAGCCATTCTTTTGGAGTTGCAGATAAGATCCATAGGTTTAATGACATGGTATCAAAGGACGCTGATGTTGATTTACCAGACAGAAGATGCTATATATTACATTATGGACTTACATTTTGCTTCGTTTAGCATTAACAACTTGGACTAGTGAAATTACAAAATTAATGCAGATGGAAACCTTAATTAGAAGGATGTGATGAAATTGTTGAGATGTTGTTAAAAAGTGAGTTGCAATTATCCAAACCATTACCTCTAGAGGTAAAACTTATTCTTCATAATCTCACGTGAAACCCTTTCCAGTTTAGTAAGGAGTAATGAAATGACATTTAAAAGTTAAACATTTCTGTCAAATTCTGAATTTAAGAACACTAAAAGGTGGTCATGGCATCAAACTGCTGCAGACAGAAAATTGCCTAGAAAATGTAACCATTTTAAGTATAGCAGATAAGCTGAAATGAGTGTTTTATTCTGGTGAGTGAGGCGTTTTCAGTTATGCTTTGCATTGTTTAAGTTTACATATACTGTCTCCATGTTGTAACGCTGGTTATGCCTGACTTGAACTGGTGCTTCATGGCACATTCAACAATTATTAAATTAAACTGTACGTTTTTCAATTGCAGTCGCTAGATTTTCTACAGATGCTTTTGGAAGCTTTGTGCATGTTGATGACAGTTACGTTTATATTTACAGCACCGTATTTTTGTGCGCTGTGTACACCAGTGCGACCAACCGTAATGAAAAATGCTTGCAAGGCCCTATGTACTGATGTATGTACGTACTGATGTATATATTATTGCTTCTGCATTTAATAAATGCCACTATCTAATAGCTATGCATCAGTCAATGGTGCTGAGCAATTGTGAGTGAAGGACTTGCTCAAGGTCCCTACACAGTAACCACCTCAGAAGAGGCTCAGACTCGTATTCTCCACGTTACGAGCCGAGTGCTCTAACCAGTCGGCCACCATGCCTCCCATATGTACTGATGTATGTATGTATGCGTGTATGTAGCTAGACTTGTAAAGCGTCTTGCATAGGCACTGAAGCAGGTCTAATTAGGTGTAACTTCAGATATGTTTCTGATTTGTTAGATTTCTCTTACTTAGCTCAATGCTGCAAAACTTTTCTGTGGACCGATAGCGAAGCAACGACTTTTGGAGAGGCTGTCCGGAGACACTTTAAAAACATCGTGAATCACAGAGGCATAATTATTTCAACTTTCTGGTGTTTGGTTAAAATTGATTCCTTGGTCTCTTTCAGTTATACGGTTCAGATTATAAAAGGTTTCTCTAAGTCATCAACACATGTTAAGTGTTATTCCTTGAATCTGAAATTAGAATATGATATCATCTACAGACTGATTCATTCTTCAGTTGTTTTATCGAGCGATTTTTAAGTCTTTCTATCTCCGAGTGTAGACATCCTCATTTAATAGATTCGTGCTTTATACAGCTTATCACGGAATAGTCTGTAAATAGGATTTAGCCGATTTTGACGCCTCATGTTTTGAAGCTTATCGTTTTCCAATCTTTCTGGAATTTTTGCTATTTTTGGCTTGAGTACATGCTCTGATTACCGCCATTTGTTGATAGTATCGGCGTTGAATTTGATTTCTTTTTTATAAAGCAAATATTACTTTGTCCTATCCGATAGATTTTTACAAGCATTTCTCATAGATGTATCGTTGATGATTGTTTTATGTGGAGTTCTTAAAAGGTGGGGATCATACGTGTTACGGTCTTCGATGTTGGTTTGATATATGGCTAATTTGTTCAATAGGTGTTCGATGCACCCTGGTTAGCCAGACACACAGAGTGACGTAATATAAGTGAAAGTTTATGTATAGCGTCGTTACTAAGATGAATTAAAGCGAAAACGGAGTCGTATTCTGTTGATTATTTACCCTTTTGTCGTTCCAAAGGGTTGCAAACTTCTCTGTAGTAGTTCCAAAGAAGGATACTTAGCATACTTTTAGGGTACGATCTGTGGTTGGGAGAAGTTGGGGTAGACATCTGGTCGGAAGCATTATGACTGGAAAAAACGCATCTTAAGGGGTCGTCCATAAAGGACGTCCGTAAACTGACCTACTTTGAACCCCTCCCTCCTTTCGACCGCATTTTTTTTACTCTCCCCATTCCACTTTGCGGGCGTCTGCACTTCGTCGGTGTAAAAAGGCGTAGGTTAGGCTCATCTGTTGATCGTGCAGGGCGACCCCTACAAGTTGCACCTTGCGCTCTTCATGTGATAAGGTCTTTAGGCCCCCTAATGAAACTTCCTCAGCTCCGTGATCGTTTGACATCGGCACTACGCTTGCTGAGTAGTTTCGAGAGAGTTGTATACAAAAATGCGCTACGTCTTCATGTTCCTGAGAATTCATCACGGCTGATTGGCTTGTTTTTAAATTCCGTAGTTTATAAGATAGAAGTTGATGAAAATAAATTAGCAGATAATGTAATCTAGTTATAAAAAGTGCTTTAACTCTGACTTAATGGTTACGAAGTTCAAATTGTATTCGCTAGATGGCGTGCTGTTCGCCAGATGGCGTACTGTTTACAGTATTCCATATCACTCTTAATCCAGTAACGGTTTGGTGTTCATTCTAAATGTAAATGAACGCGTTTTTCTACAACGACTGTGTGGCCTGAACCCTGCTCATTGAATTTATCAGATGAGATCCTTCACCACTGCTGCCCGTTTGAATGGGTGCCACGCCATTTAAGGTCCCCGTGTTTGTGAAGTTACCTTAATTATCTGATCCATAATACGAACTCACCAACACTTCTCTTGCAGTTTCTGCACTCGTCTTTCACTCAAACCTGGAAACATTACTTTTCCAAAAATCTTATCCTGATTCTTCCTCTTCCCCTTATCTCTCTTCTCACTTCGATTTCATACACCGTTGCCGTCGGACTGTCCGCCTGCCTGACTCCGGGATGTTGAACTGGAACCGAACCTACCTTGCCTATCGATTTTATTTTGACTGAGCGCCTGGTTCCTGCGACTTAGCTTTCGTTATGCGCTGTAGAAATCTCAGTTTACGATTAAGATTTCAAGTTAGGACAAGGTAAGTCTGGTGAGGTAAAGTAAAAGCAAGGTAAAGTAAGGGAATGTAAATTCACTGTTAGTAAGATTACTCTGGGACGGTCCTTCAATAAATCTGTTTTACAGTCTTCGCTGTTCCTCCAACACCGTTGCTATTCCCCCTATGTCGTCTTCGATGATCTATTACACGTTTGTTTAGTAAGCAAACTGCTACGTTGTTATTACAAATATCTATCGTAATCGTAACCTCGAGCTTTCTACAGAGCCCAACGAAAGCTAGGTCGCGGGAACCAGCTTATTCACAGGCGCACAGTCAAAACAAAATCGATAGGCAAGGTAAGTTCGGTTCCAGGTCAAGATCCAAGAGTCAGGCAGGCGGCTAAGGTGAGTGGTGTTTGGAATCTGAGCTGCAAGATAGATAAGGGGAAGACGAGGAATCAGGATAGGATCTGCGAAACAGGAGTGTTTTATACCTAGGTCGCTTTCAGACTCCTCGCCCTCAGCCACCAAAATAATGTTCACACTATAAGTCTATGACAGGTGTGTTTGGCTGATACTGGGCAAAACTGAAGAGGTGTTTATGTGCAGCTAAGGATTTAGATCGTGTATAGATCTACGCATCGTTGAACGAATTCAAGTACAGTTCCCAACTGACGCTATGCAATTTCGTGGATGAGTCACACGAGGACACGCACCCCACAACTATACATAGGCATCAGCCTACATATATATATATATATATATATATATATATATATATATATATATATATATATATATATATATATATATATATATATATATATATATATATATATATATATATATATATATATATATATATATATAAGTGCACATGCGTGATTTACGTATTTGTATATGGCTTCAAGCACCCAGGCTGAACACGACAGCACCTAAAAGAGTTCTTTGAAAATGAAGCGCGGGTATAGGCCTACATGTAGGCCTATAGGCAACGTATGGTTATAAAAATTACGGACTTCGCAGGCCTGCTGAAGAATAACAGGTCATCATTGAATATTGAACAGAAAAGCTGACTGTTTTGTAGAGGGATTAAATTTCGGACAAACATTAAACACATCAACTGCTTAGGATTATCCATTGCGATCACAGTCGAGCGTCGGGTATTGCTAGCGAAATGTCATTTCCTTTTAGGTAAGTTAAAGCCTATTGAGAACGAGGAAGTAACTGCGGAATATATCGACGCAGACCCAAGAACTCGCTCTGTAGCTGATGGTGTCTTCGACCTTATTAGTGTAGGAAGACGGAGAAGGGCTTGTGACGGAGTGTGGGCGGGTTCGAAACTATTGTGTTACTGTTCCACTGCTGGGCCAAGCGTGCTCGGAGGACACTCCGTTGAGATGTGGAAGAAGCAAGAGCGAGCAGAGTACGTACATGTAATCGTAATCTCGAGATTTCTATAGCGCCCAACGAGCTAAGCTAAGTCGCGGGAACCAGCTTATTCACAGGCGCTCAGTCAAAATAAAATCGATAGGCAAAAGGGTTCGGTTCCAGGTCAAGATACAGGAGTCAGGCAGTCAGACAGTCGGACGGCTACGGTAGATGGTGTTTGAAATTGAAGCGAGAAGAGAGATAAGGGGAAGAGGAAGAATGTAATCGTGCGTGGATTGATTTTGGTTAAGTAGGCCTATTTATGCCTGGACGGGTAACAGGATCGGGCCCAGTGCAGAGACCTTCATACACAACTGAATCGACTATGATTTACGAGATGATTTATCGAATGCATGGTTTACGAGTTTGCCAGAGAAATTGCATTAGTGTTAAATTAATTAGCAGATGTTTGGCCTTGCATGTAGCCTATGGTTTGCATGTAGGGCCTATAGCTTTTAAGAAGAGGAACAACAAAATAGAGGCTACACGTAGCATTGACTCCCGAATTAAGAAAACTGGGGCTGACAGACCCAGCATAACTGTCTAACCCTTAGAGCATGATAAATGTAAATGTTTTCCTACAGGCCCTCTAAATGTTTTTCTGTAAATGTTTCTCTGTAAATGTTTTTCTCTGTTTTTTAAAGCGATCGTATGGCCTTGACCTTGCTCATTTTTCACTGAATTTAAGGGGTGAGATCCTTCACCACCGCTGCCAGTTTGAATCTATGCCACGCCATTTAAGGTCTTCGTGTACGGATCGTGCTAGCCCGAGATTAAAATAAAAATGTAAACAGGAAATTTAGACGATCTAATGTATTTGCAATACATTAGCAGTGAAATCAGTGGCGGATGCAGGTTTGCTTACACGGGGGGGTCAAGGGCACTTCCAGAGCGGCGCCACATTCTGGCAGTCAACCATGCACAGGTCTGGTCTGAGGGGCACCGGTATATATTGCCAGTGTAGCACCGTAGGTTAAAATCAGTTTCAGATTTGGTTACCAGTAAACAGAGAAGTGTTGATGGCTGTTACATTTCCGCTGCATTGCTTTGGGATTTCAGATCTCTTTATTACGCAGAAAACCTAAAATATCAGTAAGTAAGTAAGTAAGACATTTGTTAACACGCCATATGTCCATCGGCTGAGCGAGGAATCGTAGGCGTGGATGAGTCACTTCGGTCAGACAACAAAAGCAAAACGGTACAAATAGGTCTTAAGCCGCTTTACGAAAATGTCTAATGAAATGTTATTGTGAGTGATTAAAACAGGTAGACTGTTCCAGATGACTGGTGCAGAATTGCTGAATCCGCGTCTGGAGAATCCAGACCGATAGTCACGGATGTCAGGAAGGGACAACCAAATATTGTTACAAATTAACTCAAAATTCAAAAACATTTCGGAATGAGACAGTCGATATGGCAGGCAAACACTTAAGCTTTTCAAGAGTAACTAAAAGTTAGCCTACTATTGAAATGTTACAGTTTGTAGGCATGCGTCTGTTTATGCTAAAAGTTTGGGAATAAAACTAACTCGTAAATATAAGCACCTGCCACAACGCGGTAGTGGTTATTATTTCCGATATTTGAAACTCGGGCTAGCACGGTCTGTACACGGGGACCTTAAACGGCATGGCGCCCATTCAAATGAGCAGTGGTGGTGAAGGATCTCATTCGATTAATTCATTGAAAAGTAAAGTGAGCAGGGTCGAGGTCATGCGGCCGCTATAGAAAACCGTGTACATTTACAGTTACATTTACAGCCGTGTAAATTGAATGGATTGACTGATTGTCCACGTGCAAGAACTGTTCGTGTTTGTTTTAGGAACACAAATAGAAATGACAATGGTAAGTAAAACAACAACTGCTTCCAGCCATTTCATTTCTATCAGTCGTCATCATTGTTGATGCGATGGTGATCTTCTTGATGATGACAACGACGACGACGATGATGGTGATTATTATGGGCGTAATTCTTAATATGTGATCTTGATGAGAAGATAAACGTTCAGTATGATGATGATGATGATGTTGTTGTTTCTGATGATAATGATGATGATGGCGACGACGATGGAATGATTATAATTCATGATAATGAGCAGAAAAAACTAGGAAGTCAGTGGAACCGATCGGGCGAAGGCTTTATATGACTTAATCATATCGTCGTTTATAACAAGAGAATCAAAATCAACAACAACAACGACGATAATAATAATAATAATAATAATAATAATAAATAATAATAATAATAATAATAACAATACTACTACTATTACTACTACTAATAATAATTTAATAATGCTGTTATATGTTTTATAGACTATGATGACGATCAGGTAGGATATGACAGGATTGTTAATTGAAAAGAGCATAAAATAATCATGATAATAGAACCTAAAGATAGACCTAATTAGGAATATTAGTCGTGCAGTTAGTAGGCCTATATGAGACGTGTGCGTGACATCTTAATTGAACGTGCTCGTGATTACACACTCGAAACGAATGAGTTGCTTTAAAGCTAAGCATATAACACAAGTTATAATGTATGTATGCACGAATGTATGTATGTATGTATTTTTGTATGCATGTATGTATGTAAGTAAGTATGTATGTATGTATTTATGCATGTATTTATGCATGTATGTATGTATGTATATATGTATGTATGTATTTATGTATTTATGTATGTATGTAGGCCTATGTATGTATGTAGGCCTATGTATGTATGTATGTATGTATGTATGTATGTACGTATGTATGTTTGTTTTTATGTACACCTGTATAAATATGTATGTGTGTATAGCAGACAGACAGACAGACAGACAGACAGACAGACAGATAGACAGACAGACAGACAGACAGACAGACAGACAGACAGACAGACAAGAAGATTGGTAAATTTGCACCGACTAAGGTCAGAAATCAAGAATAAACCGTGCACGCCTCAGTGATAGGCCTCCGCTGTCGAGAACGGCAGGCACTCAATGGTGAGTCACATAAGTCACGAGGCATCACAACGCAGGCCTATCTAGAAATTGTTATACAACGCCGTAGCAGAACTGCAAAATAATAGCCAACACGAATAAGTATAAGGCACGGAGCCAAGGTTTTAGAAATTTATCCATGCCCAAAGGTAGGGCCGTCCCTATAGGCCTACTGCACGTTACTGGCCTAGTTATTTACATTGGTTAAAGCCTACGTCAAGGCGCCTCTGTGGGGAGGGTGCCGGTTCGCATGCCGATAGTGTCTATATTCAGAGATTTGAATCTCGGGCTAGGGTGGTCCGTACACGGGGACCTTAAATGACGAGGCGCCCATTAAAACGGGCAGCGGTGGTAAAGGATCTCACCAGAAAAATTCATTGAAAAATGAGGAAGGTCGAGGCCATACGGTCGCTGTAGAAAGACATGTACATTTTACATTTACACGTAGCCCATAAATGCGCAGGATTATGGATTTGTAGGCTAGGCAAACACCTACACACGCATACATATTACACATGTTAGATTCCTGCTTTTGATCTATAAATTACACTTGCGTGCTGAAAGTGTTCATGATTGGTTATAAATTCTGTCAACATAACTCACTTCCTAACCTCAAGTGTCTTGGTCTTTGCACAGGCCTATGAGAGGTCTATATTTACCTATAGGTATGTAGTATATCTGTTTATTTGATAATGTAGACCTATGCAGATTTCTGTTTTTTTCTGTGTGCCTGTTTTTGCGTGTGTCTGTGTGTCTGTCTGTGCGTCTGCCTGCCTGTTTGTGCGTCTGTCTGTCTGTCTGTGCGCCTGTTTGTGCGTCTGTCTGTCTGTCGGCCACTGTGTTTCTGCGAATCTCTCATTTCGTGATTTCTAAATTCGGTCGATTCCTCTACATGAACTGTCACGCCATTGCTCATAACGGCGTGCAGCCGCATGGGATAATTCTGCACCTGATTAATAAGCAATTCGTTTCGCTGAAAACCGACTGAAGAGGGCGCTGTTCGACTTCTGTTTGCCGGGATGCGCCTCTGAGAATAGGACTTTCTGTTTGCCATCATTAGGCCTATCGAACCTTGTTTACAGACTTGTAATAATCCGCTTTTCTCTGCAGTACTTTTGAATCGATCGCAAGGTAGCCGATTGGTTTAGAGAGCTCGGCTTGTATGTAGGTCACGGTAGCCGATTGGGTTAGAGAGCTCGGCTTGCATATAGGTCACGGTAGCCGATTGTTTGGAGCGCTCGGCTTGTAATGCGGAGAGTACGGGTTCGAGCCTCTTCTGAGACGGTTACTGTGTAGGGACCTTGAGAAAATCCTTCACTCACAATTGCTCAGCGCCATCGATTGATGCTAAGTCATTAGATAATGGCGCCTAATAAATGCAGAAATTGCAATAACAATCCAAACAACAGGCAATTTTCCTAAAATACCTAAGCTAATATTTCATATTCTTTAAGATATTCAGTCAAGAGTGAATCCGGCCAAGGCCGCCATCTGATTTAGATGTATGGCGCCATTTTATTGGTATTCAGCGGGTTTGGGTGAAGGTTTCCTACAAAATCCGTAAAGTAAGCAACGGCCAAGATTACACCAGGCAACAAATACGTGTGAAAGTAAAAAGGCCATGAAATTTTTTTAGGGAAAAGAGGAGAAAAGAGAAAAAGAAGTCGGGGCAAATTCATAGCCACGGAAATCTAGCAAATACTTAAAGAGGTTCTTAAGGAAGGTTCTTACAGATGACTAAATAAAAGGTCATCAAAACATCTGTCTAAGAGATCTAGAACGGTATGTGCGACATTAGACAGGTTGAAACTGTTTCTTAAGCTGTCATCGATAGCTCGGATAATTTCCGACGGGAGATCGTTGGACGAAATGGACCTTCTTGCCTATCGATTTTGTTTTGACTAAGCGCCTGTGAATAAGCTATTTCCCCCGACTTAACATTCGTTGGGCGCTGTAGAAATTTCGAGTTTACGATTACGATTACGATATGCCTATAACAAAGATTTAGTCTCCCTCTGTGGACACAGTTAGTTTTTGCAATGTAAGGATTGATTGCATGACAGCTTTTAATTTGGACTTATATCGGCTGATGATTGTAAGAACCTCTTCCTGCTGTTTGTAGGATGATTACGAAAACGCTCTCGAGTCAGGTATAAGCTTATGGTTGTGCTTACTCAACGCTCTCATTTCATATAATAGCAGTTTTGTATTAACCTCTTGTTGTACAGTAGACTTAATTGTAATAGAACAAGCTGTATAGCGACGCTTTAAGAGATAGTAATCAGAGGCGATTTATCTTACATCTGTTTTACTTTACAACCATAGTCTTTGTCGAGTTCTTTACCTGCACCGATTGACATGTTTGATATACCTTCTACTTTCATTTTACAGTTGTTAGTATATACCTCATTTTATTTCGATTGAATTGTATATACCTGTTGTTGCGATATAACCCCCTAACTTTCACTTTACTGTTGGCAATATACCTCTCTTCTTTCAGCTCCGAGACGGATGAAGACGTTACCTTCGCGCGCTGAAGTCGAATATACCGAGGACGATGAGTTTGAAGACAATGGCGATTACGAGGAACTGCCAGACATAGATGGTAATACCTTACCTTACTTTACATCACCTAAGCCACTTACTTACTTACTTATGACATGGATGGTAATACCTTACCTTACATTACTTAAGTCACTTGCTTACTTACTTACTTCTCTGGTGGCCAACTCAGCTGAGCGTAGTCGTGTCTACGATGCGACACCACGCTGTTCTGTTCTGTTATGTTCTGTTTTACTCTGTTCTGTTATGTTATGTTTTGCTCTGTTCTGTTCTGTTATGTTCTGTTTTACTCTGTTCTGTTATGTTATGCTCTGTTCTGTTCTGTTATTTTTTGCTCTGTTCTGTTCTGTTATGCTATATTCTATTTTGTTCTGTTCTGTTCTGTTATGCTCTGTTCTGCTCTGTTCTGTTATGTTATGTTCTGTTCTGTTATGCTATATTCTGTTTTGCTCTGTTCTGTTCTGTTTGTTTTGCTCTGTTCTGTTCTGTTATGTTATGTTATGTTATGTTATGTTATGTTCTGTTATGTTATGTTATGTTCTGTTATGTTCTGCTATGTTATGTTCTGTTATGTTATATTCTGTTGTGTTCTGTTCTGTTATGTCATGTTACTTTATGTTCTGTTCTTTTCTTTTCTGTCCTGTTCTATTCTGTCCTGTGCTGTCCAGTCCTGTTCTGTTCTGTACCTACTTACTTATGGACTATTCTGCTATTGCCGTTGTCTGCAACAGCCAACATTTGCAGCTTGTCTGTTAATTATGCGCGTTATACTGTAAATACCCGCCTAATTTATTATATAATTAAACTTTTTGTTACTGTTGTTTTGCTGGTGTTGGTGGAGGTGGTGTTGGTGGTCATCCTTTAACTAGAATATAACAGGATTGCCTTACGTAAGATAAATCAACGTAAGTTAAGTGAAACTTAGGTAAGGTATGTTAAAGTAGGTATGACTGGATAAGGTAAGATAAGTCAAAGGTATATCTGTGTCTATTTCAGAGTAGGTTGTATGTATAGTATGCTATAGTAGTTTTGGCGTGTAAACAATAGTTGTATTGTAGAGCCGATCGTTGTTCCATCTCATCGTCCCCCGATGAGTTCAGCGAGTTCATCTGCACACGGTTCAGCAGCATCTGTCCATCGCACGTCTTCATCCTCCGCATCCGGAAACTCAGCAGCTTCCGGAGACAACGATGATGAATATCCAACCAACAATGTTAACCAAGGTACTTCTGATCATTAACCGTTATTTACTGGCATCATGGCATGCCAGGAGATTCTGAGAACTATATTGTCTGCGGCACGACTGTCTATTCTGTAGCGCACCGGTTCTGTATATCCCTGCGGCGATGTATCCCTGCGCTGATGACACGCCCGACAACTCTTAGAACCGTTGCCGACGCTCTTTTGTAAAAAACTAATACTGTTTACTCTTATAGGCTGCTCTTTTGAGTAATAAATTAATAATAGTAAAAATAGTAAAAGCTACGCTTTTGGGATTAAATTAATAGTATTAGCATTTAAGCTACGCTTTTAAGGAATAAATTAATAATATTAACACTATGAACTACTTTTGAGTAATAAATTATAATATTAACATTACAGGCTAGGCTATTTAGGAATGAATTAGCGTAATAATCTATTTAGGAATGAATTAATAATATTAGTAATAGAACAGTGGCTGATTTAGCTATAGGCGTGGGAGGAGCTTGTTAGCCTCCCCGTCCCTCTTGCTTATATGCCGGCGCACCTCACACCAGACCCGTGCGTGGTGGACTGCCAGAATGTGGCACCCTCCGGAAATGCTCTTCCCCGCGCAAGCAATCCTGAAGTCGCCACTGTTTTAGAAGCTATGCTTTTGAGGAATAAATTAGTAATATTTACTATTATATAAAGGCTTTTAAGTGATGGCCAAATATGAAAACTGTAGGTCGTCGGGTGTCAGATGGTCAGCCGGTGAGCGGCGGTAGAGGACGAGTGGTGGTCAGTGGGTCTGGGGTTCGACGCAATAATTCATCATCTGGCGGGGTGACGATCGAAGACGGATTAAACACGGCCAAGATAATTAACATTAAATCGAATCTCAGACCAACTGCGTCGAAAGCCTTCGAAAAACCTTTCAACAAAGGTAATCAACATAACAACAGGCCTCTACACAAGGGGCAGCTCCCTCCTCGTCTTCTTCCTCCTCATTCTCCTCCTGCTCCTCCTATTCTGCTTCTTCCTCCTCCTCCTCAATAGGATCATCATTATCATCACAGTCGCCGTCATAATCTTCTTCTTCATCATAATCATTGTTGTCATCGTCATCGCCATCGACATCAAGCACCGTCATCATCAACATCAACATCGTTGTCATCATCATCATCGTCGTCGTCGTCGTCATCGTCATCATCATAGTCGTGATCTTAATGCCTCTCTCTGCCTGACTCTTGGATCTTGACCTGGAACCGAACACCTTTGCCTATCGATTTTGTTTTGACTGAGCGCCTGTGAATAAGCTGGTCCCCGTGACGTGGCTTTCGTTGGGCGCTGTAGAAATCTCTGGATTATGATTACGACTCCGTGCTTTAGGCCTATTGAATTTTTTCTTCTGCATTTGGTTGCAGAGGAGAGTAGCGGTGCTATTCGGGCACCTGCTCTAAGACCCATCAACGCCGGCGCTGCCTTCACCACTTCCGTTGGTGCGTCTGAGAAGCGGTCACTTGAGAATTCTCGTTCGGCGAACGTCGTCAGGAATTTGTCTACCAACGAGGTCGGCAATGGCCTTAATTCGGTTCAGATCAAAGACCACATCTCCCGACTAAGACCCGCCTTACCAAAGAATGACAACAACAACAACAATAACAACACCGAACTAGCGAACGTCAAATCAGGTATAATCGTTCTCCTGTCTCTCTGTCTCTCTCTGTCTCTCTCTGTCTCTCTCTGACTCTCTCTGTCTCTCTCTGTCTCTCACTGTCTCTCTCTGTCTCTCTCTGTCTGTCTCTGTCTGTCTGTCTGTCTCTGTCTGTCTCTGTCTCTCTGTCTCTGGCTCTCTCTGTCTCTCTGTCTCTCTGTCTCTATCTCTGTCTCTGTCTCTGTCTGTCTCTGTCTCTGTCTCTGTCTGTCTCTCTCTGTCTCTCTCTGTCTCTCTGTCTCTCTGTCTCTCTCTGTCTCTCTGTCTCTCTCTGTCTCTCTGTCTCTGTCTCTGTCTCTGTCTCTCTGTCTCTGTCTCTGCCTCTGTCTCTGTCTCTGTCTCTGTCTCTGTCTCTGTCTCTCTCTCTCTGTCTCTGTCTCTGTCTCTCTCTGTCTCTGTCTCTGTCTGTCTGTCTGTCTGTCTGTCTGTCTGTCTGTCTGTCTGTCTGTCTGTCTGTCTGTCTGTCTGTCTGTCTGTCTGTCTGTCTCTCTCTCTCTCTCTCTCTCTCTCTCTCTCTCTCTCTAAGTACCGCTCACGAAGTTGTTTTCATTGCTGTCTATATTGGCTCGGTGATCACATAACAACGATTTCAATTCTCATCCCGGGTAATCAGCGCTCGTGAATAAGCTGGTGTCCTGCGCTTAGCTTTAAAGTAGCGCTTAAAGCGATTTTTCAGAATAATAATAATTAGCAACTTCTAATTCGCCAGTGTCTAATGCACAAGGCATCAACCGATGGCACACCAAAACCAAGCCACAATCAGGTCGATATCCAGGAGGTCAGTCCGCACGAATACGATTACGAGTTTTTAAACCTTAAAGAAAGGCGCTGCTGGTTTACCACCCGTCCACGAAACTGAATGCATGGATATATATATATATGCATTTATGTATGCTTGTTTGTATGTACGTATCTCTCTGTATATCTTTATATGTATCTTTGAAAATTTTCTACTAGAACCACCCTTTATAGAAGTCCCGAGGAAGGTATCAACAGCGCAGAAGGTCCCCTCTGCTTTTCCCGCAGCCAAAAAGAATTTCCCATCCAGTGGCTCACACCAGCCGCAGCTCTGGCATCAGACGTCCAAAAGTCCCTCCGTTTCGCCTTCTCCTTCCCCTCCTCGTGTTCCTATTCCTACCATACCCAAATGCCGCAGTGAGTCTTGCACGAATCTGAGACAAGGAGACCCGAGGAACGACCAGCCTTGGAGCAGAGGCCCCCGGTCCGGTGGGCCGTCGGATACACCGGTCAAAGTAAGCGTTAGTCGAACCCAGACTCAGCAGCCGACTCAGGTGCCAAAGACGGGTCATGCTTCAGCGCTTAAACTTGCAACAGGACGTTCCGCTTCGGTGACTCCATTCGTCGAATCTGTCAACGGCGACACGCATGGCGGAGCTTTCCAGAAGCAAAGGAGTTTGGATCATTACGGCAAAAACACCGGTATTAAACCATCATCGTCATCATCGTCGTCGCCGTCGTTATCTTTTTAGTTGTGTTCTCATAAAATCATGTTGTCCTTACACTTATGGTAAATTATTGTATCAACATATTATGTATAAACTAAAAATAAATATTTATGTATACATGCAACTTACACTTATGCTTAATATTCTTAAACTAAAAATAGATTGGCCTATGTATGTATATGTGGTTTGCGCTTAGGTATGTAAACAACCACAGCCTTAGTCGAGTCGGATTTCGCTACATCGGATTTTGGCGATATGGTTCAATAAATTATAATCAGTTAGTATTCAGTAAATAGAAACAGCCAGAGAAAAACAAAATGGCAATAGCGCTTATATATGTTCATTGTGATTTGCAGCAGGAATAACGAACAGCAGAATCGTCAGAGACTTCACTACTTGGCAGGTAGGTATCTAACCTATCGCAGATTATTTAGGTATACTTTGCTGCCATAGGCTACCAGCTCACCAACTCTGCCCCTCTTGCATTCTTTTAGTCGAAACTGAGTGACCCCTACTTTCAAAAAGAATTCCCATCCAGCGGCGTAGAGCAGTCGCTCGATGGGGAACTGAGTAGGCCCCTACTTTAAAAAAATCCTATTTGAGTCCTACTCTTTGCACGAATTCTCTCGCCGCTCCTATTCCAAACACCACCAACCTACAAGAAAATTACACATAAGCAGTAAGACCTTAATGTACTGTACTTTAATCCAGTAAAGTAGCACTTTCTCGGATTGACACCTTACATGTTGTAGGAGCCGAATTCTTCGTTGAGTTCTCAGAGTTGGTATTTCGGCAAATTAGAACGAGATCTGTGCGAAAAGAAGCTCGATCGTCTTATCAATGAGGTTGGGACGATGACGTAATTCATAGCATACAAGATAATCTAATCTAATCGCATATAATCTAATCCAATCCAATCTAATCTAATCGCATATAATCTAACGCAACCCAATCCCATTGCCATGTAACCCAAACCAGCCAAATTCAAACAGATCTCACCAAATCTGATCCCATGATCTGACCTAACTTTCACGCATTGTATACTCCACTTGTGTTTAGTCGTCAGATCCACAACACAAACGAAATCTACGGGATAGGATCAGGTAGGTGCGACACGGTTGTCTATTGGTAACGCATTTGGCCAGTGATCATGCGATTGCGGGTTCGACTCCGTGCAAAGACCCTGGGCAAGTTGTTTGCATACACCGTGCCTCTGTCACCAAGTGCTCAGTATAATTTGGTGCCCGCGTAAGCTGGTGAGTCAATGGCAAGTCCTGCGATGCACTGACCCGTGTCCAGGACCTTGGAATTCGTCCATTGCCGGCATAGAGGCATAAGAAAAGGAGATGAGCGCCTCCCCTACGTTTGTCATGGGATGGGTGGTTTACTTTCTAAGGGCGGCGTCAACGGCCTTAGCAGCCACAATTAAGATGTCGTTAAACATTAAATATTACTACAACCGCTAAATCCGCTGCATATCTTCTCCCAGTTTCCCATGCATGCCCCAGTCTTGAAGATTATAAGTGCACCGAGCTTTTGTATAGGATGGTTCTTACGTGGTCCGAGACAGTCAAAGAGGGGGCGAGGACAGTCCTTACGCGTTGTCGATTGTCTTCAAGAGGCACATCTATCATCTCAACATCCGACAAAGACCAGATGGAAAGTACTCGATCGGCAAGTCGAAGCCCGACGAAAAGGTAGGAGTTTCCCATCCATAACTTTTCCGATCTTTACCGCTACAATATTGCAGGACATCTTACAGAAAATCTGACACTTATTTAGCAATACTGCGAAAGGTTGGAGTTCCAGTCTGAAATTTATTTGATCTTCACCGCAGCAAATTTGACATTCTGCTGAATCTGTCATTGTTATCTTAGCAAGGATGCCGGTTCGGTTCCCGGTCGTGGCTTATTTCAGAGATTTGAATCTCTGGCTAGCACGATCCGAACACGGGGACCTTAAGTGGCGTGGCACCCATTCAAACGGGCAGCAGTGGTGAAGGATCTCACCCGAAAAAGGAGCATGGTCGAGACCGTAAGATCGCTATAGGAAAACGTGTACATTTATTTAACATTGCAACGCATTGGTTACAAAACGTTCACCAATAATGCGCCCATGTCTACAGAGACACACATTAGCTTAACCCTACGGGTGAAAACTGTACAAATATTTTTCCAATCGACGTCAACAACCTTTGATGCCGTAAAGTGTGGTTAAACATTGGAATCTACCACTCTATAGAGGCAATATCGTACCGGTAGGCCTAAAAGCGATTGTTCTGTGTCAATTGCAGGTATTCAACAGCGTCGTTGAGCTGATAACGTTTCACCAGAACAACAGTATTGAACTGATCGGAGACAGTCAAAAGAAAACGCCGTCTGGAAAAGTTACCCTCAACAAATGTCCCGCGAAACGCTGATCCGTTGTGCGCGACTCTCCGAAGATTTTCTTCATACATGTGTATATACAGGGCGCATGCAAATTTTGGCCTAATTTATCGTTACGTATTTATTTTACTATAATCGTAACATATGCGCTGTATAGTGTAAAATACATGTAAAGCCTATGTATATATATATATATACATATATATATGGTATACCTGGCCATACCATATTAGGGAACTGTCGCCGGATAGGAATATGCTGTATATATGTGCATGTACTTATACTAGACCAGTGATCCTATCTAAAGATAATGGACCCTAACGACTGCCTGATGCGAAGTCTCGTTATGTCGTCATGTACAATATGGTGCCAAAACCACTTCAATTGAACAGAAAAGAAAAAAATAGACCGCAAGTGCTCGGAGGTTACTGTTTACTTTGTCCCGGCGTATGCGATGGGCAAACGATGATAACTTTCATAGATACAGTTGCTACGTTACTGAGATAAGATAGTTAAGGAGATCTACTGTACCAGTTGAGAGAACTGACTTTTGACATTAGGATTTAATTTCCGTTCAGTAGGCATATAGTTTGTTGCCTTTTAAAATAGCCGGTCTTTTGTTCTTTGAATTTTATCAGTATAGACCACTGGTGAATCCAGGTTTTGGGGAACGGGAGGGGAAAAGGCAAGTAAGTAAGTAAGTAAGTATATTCTTTATTAACCAATAGCTAATCGCACATCGGTTTACAAGAATTTAAGAACATAAGAAAACTTAATATGCATACAACATCCTAATGATAAAACATTTACGCGTTAAATTATCAGCGGGAGGAATAAAACGATCACGAGTGTGGGTCGTAGGGAATAACTGAGGGTTTTAACTGGCGTGAGTAGTAATGGATGGCAACAATTTTTGGCCACCGTTTTCATAAAGACACTTAACTGGAGCCAGTTTTATGCTTTCGAGAAGGCAGAATTTCCGATGACTCTTTTTTTAAAAAGTCGTTCTTCTTTGCTGCCCTTTACCTTTACCTGTTTTTTGTCCACTTGTACACATTTCTAACGACTTCCTCGCTACGGTTTTGCTATTTTCCGCCCTTGTATTGTGTAATATTATTATCATGACCCTTTTACTTAACAATTTATTTTGGCCACCCTCGCTTGGGAGGCGACTCGGTATCCTTGAATCCACCCTTGGTACACAGCATTAACTCCCATGGCCCTCCCCAGTGGTTCAGCCTATCGGACACGGATGACTGATTTCCCCGTACACCATTCGCACCTGCGCATAGTTCGTTTCCTCCACTGGTTAACTGGACCCAGCCATAACTGCCTCATCAATTTTTTTATGCACTGAACGCTTGTGAATAAGTTGATTTCAATCAACCACGGCGTGGCTGATTGGACGCTGCAGTCTGAAGAAATTCAAGAATTATGATTGTGATAAAAATAGCAGCTCACTGTAAATGTAAATGTACAGGGTTTTCGATAGCGACAGTATGGCCTCGATCATGCTAATTTTTCAAAATAATTCTTCGGGTGAGACCCATCACCACCGCTGCCAGTTTGAATGGGCGCCACGCCATTTAAGGTCCCCGTGTACGGACCGTGGGCCATCAATGCAGACAGACATAAACAGCCACGTTCTTTGGGCCAACATTGCAGTGACGTAGGCCTACTTGACATTTTTTAGCAAGAGAGGATCCGCTACCTGGAGAAAAATTTAGGGGTCCGGGGAAAGCGAACCCTCTAACGACTAGGGGCCCTGGGAGCGTTTAAGCTTCCAGCGGGGTCTGGGGAAGAGCCCCTTCGGAAGCCAACACATTTAAAAACATTAAGTGTGAACTGAGCACATTATTTCAGGCTGATTAAGTTAATCAGCCAATATACAAACAAAGTTTAATTATTTTCTTTAAAGATTATCAAAATGAAATATCCGGACTGTCTCATCGCCATAGTCAAACTCAAACTATACATCACTGTAACAGTACACTTCCCTGCCCTCTAACGAATAAATTAAGACGTGATTGGCTCACGGCGTCGACCAATAGCAGTTGGGGGCGGCAGCGAGCGTGAACTGACAGACACTTAGACAGCGTGCCCAGCGGGGCAGTCACGAAAAGTAGGTACTCATGAACACTAGAGATACACCAATACACTTCTGTAATGACACTATTAGTGTAGATATAATATAAGATTATAACCGCATTCAAGGTGTTGCGTTTATGAAGGTCGATACCTTTACACTGCTATCTATTGGATAACAGTGCAGTGATAGTCGTTATAACGATTAACACAGGCAACATGTTTATGACTTATATTAGCCATGAGGTTCATGGATTAAAATAACTGAGGTGGTTTGAGACATCAAGAGCCGAAGACTCGAATCCCGTAAACGAATAGAGAGTCTGAGAAGCGTCGTTAGTTCCCTAGCAAGGGTCGGGGCAAATTCCTGTGAGGAAATGCCTTTTGCTGAATTAAAACAGACCAGGAATCGAATACCTGTAATCGGGCTGGAAAATACCATTTTATTATACCGTATGACACTCGTATTCATCCACGAACAGACGCCAAGAATCACCGAACAGGGTGGGGGTGGGGCCAGGGGTGAGGGTAGAGGTGGGTTTGTGGGGGTGGATATGGGGTGGGGTACGTGGTACACCTAAAATCTCATCAGTTCTACACGAATCCGAAGGTTCATAGTCTTGGTCTAAGATGGGTCCGGACCCCAGGACCACCGGGCAGTTACGCCACTGCTAAATGTAGGCCTACATTGGATCCGCAGATGCTACAAATGACACAATGCGGGCCAGCTATGGGCCCAACGAGTGTGGTTGTCTGGGACTGAAGTTCTACACTTACTAACATCGCCACTATGTTTCCAACAATTGAATATGACCCTACATTTATACTAACTTAAGGGAAGCATATTCATCACAACGGTAATTTATATCGGCATATTTTGCCGCGCCTTTGAGGGACGGTATAGCGCTGTTAATCAACAAAATTTATATCGTCTGGTTGGAGTTAAATCAATTTCTGAAGATAACTCGTGTTTCTCGTTTAGAGTATGTGTCTCTCTTTTAGCAAACCATAGTAGTTAGATGTTGGAATAAAATTCTGCCTCAACCAACGACTTATGAAAGATCTCGTAATCGATTATAGATTTGCTTACTTACCAATGGTTAACCCAATCTTTGATATTTGTTATCGTTTTTATGTATAAAATTGTATCACAGTGCGTTTCCGGTGGTAAGAAATTTGTCCTAAAATTATGTTTTATATACTAGAAAAAGATACTCGTCGCTTTTGAGGTCATTATGTTTTCTGGTGGTTGCTGAAAAAAGCTTGGATGTTCTTCTAAAGAATACGCAGGCCCACGTTCCTTAGAACTTAAGCTACTGCGCTTATACTGTCCCTGCTTGGCGTATTATGTTGTAGGCTGCTTAGCAAACGACCGAAAGACGAGTGTTGTAGCTACATATTTTAATCTTATCTTTTAGTCAGGTGCCTTTTAAATGTTGTAAACTTAGCTATATGTACCTTGTTACATTGCTCTCACTGAACTGAAGTGTGCCTAAAGAACCGGGGGTAGTTTCTGAGAAACGGCCGCTTGCGATCGCCCTACGTATGAACAACATAGCCACCCGAGACAGCGAGAGAAATTAGAACTACCAGAAGGACGCCAAATAAATACGTAAGTGAATAATCTGTGAGTGGTTTCCACAACGACGTGCGCAGAGAGATAAAACTATTCGTGAGTGTCGAATTACGCTTACCCAATTTCTTAATTTATTGATACCAATAGCAGTATTTAAAAACTTTGTGTTACTGCACAATTTCTTCATTTGCTGACACCAATAAAAATATTTTAAAAACATTGTGTTAGTCTGTTACTGATTGCCCACTTATTTCTTGGAATGTGTTTTACCTGGTATCAATGATTTATGTACATGATTATCCATTTGAATTCAGTTGTCTGATTTTTCCAGGTGAATCATGAATGTTCAGTATTAGGCATGCATGAAAATGCTTTGAGAGGTTGAATTTACACTTTTTATAAAGTTGATGTGTCTTGAATTTATCTGTGTAGTTAGTCTTTACTAATTAAGTTTTAATTATTCACAATGACTAGTCGGCAATAGCTTCTGTAGCTTCTGCTGGGTAGGTATGCTCTGTGCAACTCTTATTAATGGTTGAAGATTTATTTTTCGCAGAGATTGGGCTGGTATTGCTTGTGAGTTGATCTTCTGAACGGGTGCTATATAAATGCTCTCAATAAACAGATGAATGAATAATTCCTGTTTGCTGAAGTATTTAAATCAGTTGCAGAGCAAAGAATGTTTTAGAAGGGGCTATATAAATGCTTTAGATGAATGAATAGCATTCCTATGTTTGCTACTTAATTATGAAGCACTTGCGGAACATATATGTAGCAATAACAATTTTAAGTTTCATGTTTTAAATCACAGTGTTTTTGTTCTTCTAGAGCTGCATTATACTGAAATGTCGGACACCACTGACAATGCGGAAGCTCTGAACTCTTCGGATTACGAAATTGTACACGATGACCAAATAAAAAACACTATCAATAAATTTTTGCAAGATGACGTAGATTGTGACTCTTTATGTGGGACTGCACTGAAAAGGAAAACTTCCAGTTTGCGGAATGAAACTACCGAGGAAACAGGTTCGCAGAGTGAAAGAGCAGGAACAGAAATCTCGGCTGATGATGTGAGAGATATACTATCAGAAGAAAGCCGAGGAAGTGAGTTTTCTCGTAACAGCGATGAATATGACCATCGGCTTACAAACAGACTGAGCACTGGAAACCAAAATGTGATAAATGGAGCCTGTAGTCATGACAACAGCATAGCAAACCGAAATAAAAAGTCAGAAAAAGATCTTAAGCTGTACAAAAAGTCTTCAAATACTGAGCATAAACCTCGCCATGACAACAGCAAGTCACTTCACAACGAGAAATCGCATACTAACGATAAGAAGCAACATCACTCTGGTCGTTCACACAATAGTTGCAGGAATTCACATCATGACGGAATTAGCCGGGAGAAAATTCACCACAGTGTATCAAATCATGTTGATAACAAATCTTTCACGAATGATGGGCGGAAACTGTTAGGACGCGAGAAATATGTTCAAGGAGAGGTTAAAGGTGGCGTCCAAGACAGACGCACGCTGAGTGAAAGTACAGAAACTGAGTCAGTTGCGGTGAATGTCAGAGATGTGCTATCAGAAGACAGCCAAACTAGTGGGCTTTTGGATGACTTTGTTTTTGATGATAGTCGGCAGGGTTGGGGCGCTGAGACAATGAGCATTGCCAGTAGGAGTAACACCGATGAAAGATCTAGCCCCTGCGATAGCACAACAAGCCATGACATGAAGAAGTTGCAACATAAGGATGTCAAAAAGTCATCAAACTGTGAGCGAAAATCATGGCCTGATAACACGTTGTATCACACTGAAAAATCACGTGCGGTTGATAACAGGTCACAACATGGTGATAAGACATCCAGTTGTGATAAGAAGTCACATCATAACAAATCGAAAACTCTGGACAGTCGTTCAGGTTTTGACGATAAGAAATCACAAAAATATGGGAATGCATCTGGTAACAGCGACAGCAGGCAACTGTTAGGTTATGATAAATCGGTTAAGAAAGAGGATTTTCTGACGAAAACATCTAAAAATGAGATCAGAACTGGATCCAAAGCAAGAACTTCTAAGAGCGAAATTCTGTCCGAAGACAGCCAAACGAGCGAACTCTGGGCTGGCTTTGCTCTTGGTGGTCGGAGTCATAGTCGCACTACGGATCGGCTAAGTATTACTAGCAAAAGTGATGCAGATGAAATTTCTAGTCATTGTGGTAGCAGTTCAAGCTACAGCAGAGGAACGTTGCCAAAAAAGGAACGTAAAAAGTTGTCGTCAGATGCTGAAGGAAAATTACTTTATGGCGAGAAAAAGTCCCACCGCAGTGATAAGTCAAGTGAAAGTGGCAAAAAGTCACATCACGGTGATAAGTTACGTGGTAGTGATCACAGTAGTAATGATAAATCGCACCACATAGGTAAGCCTCCTAATAGTAGTAGCAATCTGTTATTGGGAGTTGAGAGGCAATCTGTGAAAGAGGAATTGATTCCAAACGTGCAAGCTTCTCGGAAGTCATCAAAAGGACTGGCTTTTTTTTCTAGCTCGGCATATTCGTCATACGGTACATGCTCATCAAGTTATAAGTCTCCGAATGTCAAAATTACCAGCAAGCCAGATGCCCCAACTCAGCTGGGTGATTCACCTCCCGTTTTCACAAAAGTGAAGATCAATGGCGTTAGAGTACTTATTGAAAGACCTCTTCGGAGAGATCCTAAGCTGTGGCTACCAGTAAAGGTCACTTTAGTCAACTGTGACCATGTGCTGGCAGAGAGTCTGGCAAAAGAGCACGAAACTATGGCACTAAGAAAAGACGTCAGCAGTTTTTCATCTGTGAGCAAGGCTTCTTCACGTAACAGCAATGAGCAAAAGACATCGCACAAAGAGAAAAGAGCAAGTGAAAATTCAAGTCATGCTGGTAAGAATAAAAACACTTGTAGCAAAGACAGTGGGTTAAGTACTCATACCAAAGATGGTAGGCAGAGTGATTATCACATGCTAAAGAAATCTTTTGATAAGATGCAGTCTGAAAACAGTGATAAGAACAGAAAAAGCGATAATAAAAAGAGCTCGAAAGATTCTGATAAGAAAACTGTTGATAGATCAAAGTCTCGCAGTGAAAGTAGGTCTCGGGAAAGCAGCATTAGCAGATCTCACAAGAGCAGCGATGTCCGTCACGAAAGTAAATCTCACGACAGCAGGAAATTGCTGCATGAGAGTAAATCTAACCACAGCGGTAAGTCAAAACATGACTGTGAATCACGACACAGGAGTAGTTCACATTCTAAGAGCAAATCTGACCACAAGAATCGATCTCATCATGACAGCAAATCATCTTCACATCAAAGCAAATCGCTGCTCGGCAAATCTGTTCAGAATAGTACGTTGCAACAAAGTCCAAGTAGATGCCAGTCAAACAAAGAACTTAAAATGAACGAGTCCAAGTCACAGAGCGGCTCTCGCGATGAAAACACGTTGCATGCAAAATCAGACAAAAACTGCAAAGGAAAAACTACTGCAGGTGGCAGTATTGCAACTGAACTGTTGAAACCAGCCAAAAAGCGTATAAACGTGTTTCAGTCAGACTCTGATGACAGTGATTTGATGCTTGATAGCAAGGAGAATATTTGTAACAAGAAGCGTGTTATTGATGAACACTTGAAACCAATTTGCAATGAGCCTAAAGACTCCCAAAATGCTGACGATGATCTGAGTCAAATAGTTCATGAGGAGAGTATCAAGGATGCTTTTCTGCCTAGTGAAAAACAACAAAAAGATCCAGGAAAACTTGAACATGATAACAAGACTGAAGAACATCGTTATGCAGATGACAGTAGTTCATGGTGTAAAGAAACAGCTGACGTCAAACGTGCTTCCATTGAGATCTGTTCCATATCGGTAAATAATGAACTAACTAAGGGTACTACTGGATTAAGTGAGGGTCCAGTGAAACAGTCTGAACTTGAAAGTGCAAAGGAAATTTCTGTTCCTTTGCCTGACACTCCATTAGAACAATGCAGATCAGAAGAACCTTCTGGCCTTTCTGCGGTCAAGTTGGAGAACGTCAAAATGAAACCTGAGAGCGATCGCTGTTCCGACTTGGTACAGATGGAACAAGTTGACAAGCCTTCTGTTTGCCAGATTACCTGCAGTACAGGCACCGCCGATGGCAAAGATACTTGCCAGGTACCCCGTTTGAAAAGTGAATGCTCAGACTACCCTCAGTTTTCAGAAGCGTCAAACCCGAACCAGTCTAGTCCAAGCACATTCGAAGTCAAGGACGAAGGCTCGGTGTCCTTCAGCGAGGATCAGCATTCGAGGGGTGCTGGAGATTGCGTGACCTCCAGAGAAAGGCATTCGTCAGATTCTTACGACAGGCTTGTGCCATCCCTTAAAGGTGCTGCCGATGTGTCGTGCGTTGATGATACAACCAGGACAACTGGTACTGAACCTGTAACCAAGGTCTGCGTTAAAACTCCTCTACTTGCTCAGTCCTACGACCTGGAGAAAGTCAAGAAAGATGTTCGTATGCAGCCGTTTGTCAAGTTGAAAGTTCTTGAAGAGTCGTTTTTGAAGAAGTTACTGGCCGACTATGAAAATTCTGTCAGGTAACACGTTGGACTTCATTTAGCTTTTGAAGCTGCTGAGTGATGATTATATCAGTAATCGTTTGATGACTATTTTATTTGTTCTGCTGATTTATTCTGAGAAATGTTACACCGGTATGATGATGGCAGTAATGATGTTTCATTGTTTTTGTGCCTTTTAGAAGAAAATCATTGGCTACAGTGGCTGCTAAGGATTTTTCAAATCTATCAAATGAGGACAGTGTGCCGCAGGGCCAGCCATCATCCTCTAGCATCAGTTCTTTAGGTATCTGTACTTGTCTTGCATATTTATTTGGCATAATAACAATTATATAATGTGATAATATGATGTGATTCCTTATATGACTGTCTGTTTAGTTAACAGATTGAAAAGTTGTGACTTAAGAATAGTTTTTGTATTATACACTTGAAGAATGGTTGTTGTTATGCATGTATGTATGTATGTATGTATGTATACATTTATATAACACATTTTAAGAACTTCTCAGCCATGGAAAAAAGCAGATGTGCTGTGAAAGGCTGTTCGAGATTGATGTTATTCGAAGCTGAAAATGTTTAATTAATTCAGAAATTTAAGGTATATTTGTTATTTCTGCTAAGTCTGTGGTGTTCTTATGATCAAAACTAAGGCCTAATTAGTGAGGTTGCTTTTCCCTGGTGGGCTTCTCTTGTCACCAGGGACTGAGCTGCTGGATATTTTCCTAATTTTTCTTGTTGCTGAGTACCTATTGTACTATGCCTTTAGGAAAAAGTGAAATAAAGGATGAGCCTGTGGAGAAAAAAGTGCCACTTACAGGAGACAAGGAAGCCAAGGAGAAGAAGGTCAGTTTGAGTGTCTTTATGTAATATTTGTTGCTTTTATAAATACCAAGTATGTTGTGCCCTCAATAGCATAATGTATTGTTATTATTATTATGGTTATGTAAGCTATAAAACTATGAGATGCTATGTAAATGTTTTGTTACATTGTTACATTATAGTACATAATATTAAATCTGCAGTGGACAGCTGTGGACTATTAACGCAGAGATGAGGGTGATGGTGATGGTAGTTTTATGTAAATTTTGCTTTACTGTTGATGTTCTATGTTTTGTATGTTTTTGATAGAAGCGGAGCTGTTCTTCCACTGTTGACGTCAGTGCAGCCGAACCTCCAGCCCAACGTCTTAAGCTTGATGGTGATGTGAAGACGGAACAGTTGAACAGCAACAGAAAGAAGGACAGCAGTGGCGCATTGCCAGAGACGATAGCAAAGAGCCTGCAGAAAGTGAAGGCTGAGTTCAAGAGAAAAGGTGGCTATCCCAGCGAAATGGTGCGAGATGACGTTAAAAGGCACAGGATGGCTGCAGAGAAAGCTGACTCTAGTGTGGTGCAGTGGTTGTTGAGCGAACAAGACGAGAAGAAGATGAATAGCTTAAGCTTTGTGATTCCTAAGGTAAAACCTGGGGAGAAGCCCGACAAAGCCAAGAAGAAGAAGCCGCAGGAACAGTTGAAGGAGGTTTGGATTCCTCCCCCTGCTCCTGCGATTTCTATGCCTCGAACGCCAAAGCCTCCGCTGCCACCCAAGACCCTGACGGAGGAGGACAAGGGTCGAAGTGTCCTGGCGAAGCTCGAAGACATGTCTGCAGAATGTGAGAACATGCGGTGGGAGACGAGGGATAACAACAGCTGGAAGGGAAAGACCGCAGTTTCTGGTAGCAAGAGGCAGCCGTTCAACACTGCAGAGGACCAGTGGAAGATGTCTGGTCAAAACGGTCCGCGATGGCGGAACTTTAATTCTGGCGCACCGAGGAATGCGGTGAATGGAACAATTGGCTCTGCTCAATTTCAGCGTTGGAGCGCACGGTCGAGTTCTGGATACCCTCGGAATCGTCACAGCAGCAGTTTTAATGTCCCTAGGCAGTCGGCCTCTTCTCAGTGGCAAGGTGTTCAGCAGCCAGCACACAGTGTCACTAACGAAAAAGGTCTGTCTACCTTTCAACTATTTTTTAGTATATATGCGTATGTGTTAAATAATCCAGTAAGTCTGATGAAGACTGCAGAGCTAGAGACAAAACTGGTAATTTGTTTCTGCATGCTGGGGATGAGAAAATTTCGTTACCAGTACCTAATTCTCTAGAGACGAACCTACTTTGATTCTGTATTGTGAATTTCTGTACGTCTGTGCTGTATGCAGGAGCCTCCTCGTAACATGTTCTTTACGATAAAACTTCTGACAGAACTCAAGTTGGAGCTGGACTATAAATTTAACTAATTTTTACAATATGACTTCATAATTACATAACCTTGTGAGGTTCCTTAAAAGGCTCTATATAAATAGCCAGATACATACATGGTTAGATGTCCTTGTGCTGCAGGTGGTTCATCATCTAGAGATTGGGTAAGACTGTACAACAGAGATCCGTTACGATTAGAAGACCCATCGGCCACCGACGATTACAGCGCTGCGTTCTCTCCTCCTGCCGTTGCTGACGATGATAATGACGATGTTCCCAATGACCGGAAAGTCAAAATTCCTTCAAGACAACTGTAAGTACAAGTCAGACTAATACTTCTACTTGGTGTTGTTTGGTGTTGTTTGATATTTCTCTGATCTTTTCTAAGTCTATGTTTAGCACCTCATGATCTACAGTTTGGTTGCAAGTCATAGCAACCATGGTTTGAAATTAACAAAATAAATTTTAAGACGTGTAACCTCAACGGTAACTTTGTCGTACTGTTGAATTGCTATTTTTCTTTCTTATGCTTCGAACTCTACTGTAGACTATTTGATTGAGGCATGCAATTAATCACTTACCTTTCATATCTTACCTTCCTAGATCTTGCCTGTTAATATCTTAAATTGCTTTACCATATCTTACTTTACCACATATTACTTTACCGTAGATAATCTTGCCATAACTTACATTACCATATCTAACCATAATTACCTTACCTTCCAATATCTTACCTTACCACAGCCTGCCCTATCATATCTTGCCTTACCACAATTTTCTTTACCATATCTTTCCTTATCGTAGTTGATCTTACCGTTTGTTTCCTTACCAAGCTTGCCTTAACACATCTTACCTTTCCATGTATAAATTTGCCTTAGGTTAGTGTAACATAAGATTGTTGCATCCATGTTTAGTAATTGTTATGATTTGCATTTTCCTAGGTCAACTGATAATGCAGACAGTATGGTGGAGCATGTCCGAGTGCTTGCCGAGGCGATTCAGGAAGTTCTGGTCGAAGGCAGCATCTCGTCAGCCAGACGTGACAAACTGGTAGACATTTATGCAAAACTGCAGAGAAACTTGAGCTTGCCTAGTGATACATTACAAGGAAGTGCATCGCTGCTGAATGCTTTTTGTGATTCGTCAAACCAGACATTGATGACCATCGATGTGTTCAAAGACCTGATCCAACGTGGTTCGACGCCATCGCAACTGGACAATGCCAGTGCCTTGCTCAACCTACCACTGGTGACAAACGAAGGCGTGAGGAGTGATACCGCACTGCTGGCTGCAAGGGACGTGGATCTGCGTGACAGTCGAAGGGTAGCCGTGGGGTACCAAGATGTCGATCATCGGAAAATGGATGCCCGATGCAATCCGCTTACTGGCTTCGACCAGAGGGTGCTGTCAAGTACTCCTATGTCGTCTTCTGGTAGTCCCAGGTGTCCAGTTATTGGTAAATCAAACGTTGTTCATGGATCGATTCCAGTGCCCATAGCAGCGACTCATTCTTCCGGAAGCTCTGAACTGTGCAGTGGTCGAGGACTTGTGATCAATCCGAATGCAACGTTTATGGACGTTGATGAACGAAACAGTTGCTTGAAAGACATTGATGAACGAAAGACATGGGTCAGAACTTTAGCTGAGAGAGAACTGGGAACACAAATTACCACGAATGAAACCAAATGCTCAGCTGATCTCAGTTTGCTTCAAAAGTCAGGCGATTCCGTTGTTCTTACGTTGCAGCAAAGTACTGCTGGCGTTGATGCTTGTAAAACGGTTTTGGCTCAGGAAGGGACAGTTGTGAATTTTAAAACCGAAACTGTTTCCAGTTCTCCGTCTACTGTTCAACCTGAAGAAACCAAACCTCTTGAAACGAGGGAGGTTTCAAAATCCGAAGAGGTGCTTCGGCAGGAAGCGATTGCTAGTCGCATGGAAGATGAACTGCAGCTGCTTGAAATGCTGGTGACCATCCAGTGTGAGCTGGCATCAGTTAATGCAGTGCCTGAAACATCGAATGACACCCCAGCAGCCGATCTTGTAGATCCAACCCCAGTGCCAGAACAGGCATCCAAAACATCGGATAAGATTCCAACTGGCACTTCCAGTGTCGTTTCAAATTCTCCCATGTGTGCTATGGCCACAAATTCTGTTGTGGATGAAGAGAGTCAGGACAGCGCTGCTCATTTGAGCTGTAAAGGGACTCCACAGGAAAAACCAGACGACGAGGTTAGGACGTTTTATTTTATTTATTTTCCTGCTTACCAAACTTGTTTTCGTTTTTATTGGTGTAGAAGGGATTGTTTATTAGCGATGACACTCATAAGACAGTTTCCATTCATAGAAAGTTAGCTCACAGAAAATTTGCATCTGGGATGAAACATTGTTGTTTAGGCATTTTGCTTAATGGCAATTAATTTATGGGCTGTTGTGGGAGAGGAAAACTCCTAATTCACATAATAATAATGTGATGGTAGCCTTTATCCTGAATGTTATTGCTTGTTATTTGCTGGTTTCTTGGATCTTAACAGACCTATAGAAAGTTTTAGTTGAAAACAGACCCTCTTATGTATTTGTGTTTGTTTGTATATACGTATGTATGTAGGTAAACATGTATGATATCTATCTATCTAACTTTCTAGACATATGCATGTACCCTCTGCATCTGGACAGAACCACTCAAGAGTGGCAGCTTCTTGCTTTCCAGTAGTGGATTTATTTATAGGCGTGGGGTGGCGGTTGGACCCTGCACACTCCTCTTGGTTATATGCTGGTGCCACTCAGACAAGACCTGTGCATGGACTGCCAAAATGTTGCACCCCTCTGGAAATGCTGTTGCCCCTGATGCAAGCAATCCTTGACCTGCGGCTGTTGTTATCCTGAATGATGTTGGAAAGGTGCTTTGTTATAAGTGTTTGGTCATATTGCACTGCATTAAACTTGTGATTTTTGCAGAAGGCAGCAGCAAGGTCAAAGGCCCTTGAAGACCGGGTGGTTAATTTGGCTCGAAATGCCCTGAAGCCTTTCTACCACAAAAGCCAGATAACATCTGAGGAGTTCAAGCTCATTATGCGCAAAGCCATTGCTAAGGTAATTCTCTAAGATGCATGCTTTTTGACTGTCATTCATTCTTTTAATCAGTCGTTTATTCATTCATGCCTACCTTTTTAACATTATTCATTCATTCTGTTAATGGTCAGTTAGTTACAAATGATGTAAGTAGATCTGGCTTTACCCTAAATTCCAAAACGTGTGATATGACAATAGAAACTTTGTTTTGTTGTCTTGCTTTGATGCAAGTGGAATACAGCATTTTCTATTTGTTCAGTTCAGTGTGGAATAGCAAATGCAAAAACTAAATGGTTTGAATTGCAGATAAAAGTCAGAGATGGTGAAGAGCTGAAGGAATCGAAAGTCACTCAGCTGATCCACGCCTACGTTGATAACATAATTCACCGGCGCAAGAAAATGACTCTATGACCACGGAGAGTTTTTGCTTAGGTACAATGTTTGTCAACCCGTGATTCCGAGTTATGTTTAATGTAAGTTGCAAAGAGCAGCATTTATACTCTGCATGAACTAATTAGTAGCTACAGAATTAAGTGAAGATAAGGCAGCCGAGTATTTGCAGTCGTACATTTTTGTAGCTTTTGTTTAATTGCCTTCAGCAATCTAGGTGGCCAAGAAAGTCTTGACAAAGTCTGGAAAGCTAGACACAGATTTTGATTGTACATTGTGTAATATTTTCTTTTCTAAAGCCAGTGTTGGATTGTACATTGTGTAATATTTTCTTTTCTAAAGCCAGTGTTACTAAGTAGTTTTAGGGTGAACTGATAAACGGCACTTCACAGTCTGTAGACCTTTCTCCAGTAACCTGTCCTGTGAGACGCTGTTGCCGATGTAAATACAACCATTGTTCATTTGAAAATGTGACAAAGAAGACAACTGTCTCCTAGTTGGAGTTTTCAGTTACCAATTGAGTTTTCAGTTGCATGAACTCTGATATTTTGAGTATCTCCAAAAGACACTATGTAAATTATGCAAATTGTTACATTACATTACCTTGGTTGTGCAGTCAACCTGGATGGTTGAAAATATGGCTGCATTTACTAAACTGTACACTAGCACTAAAAGAAGATAGCCAACCACCATCTTTATGCACTTGGCAAGGCCCTTTGCTTCAAAGCACTTTTATATGCGACTTGGGTGTGTGAATGTGTAAATCAGGTTTGTTGGAGTATCTATTCTGAACTTTTTCTCTGCCTCCAAGGCACACTATATGAAGTTAGCTTTTGAGTAGACTGACAAATACTAACGAATCAAAGTTCTGTTAACAGTACTGAAAAACGCAGTAATGTTTTCAATAATTAATAACTAATGTCTAATTTTCCTTAGTAGGACTGTGTTTCAAAGCAAGTCAGCAGAAGTCCAGACAAGTCATTCTTGTGTTTATTTTGGCAAAGCAGTTTTCCATTAATACATGCTAAAAACAATAGAAAATGTATCAACAATAATCAGCATCATCATCATGATTATTAGCAGGCCGCCATTCTCTAACCGGAAGTAGTAACACAAGCAGCGTCCAAAGCACCCCATTATAAAATCTCAGATAGACTACCAAGTAATCTTCCACTATGAACAAATCCTGTTAAAATATTATCTAAACCAGTTATATGAAAATGCCGTTCTTAAATATGCATTTAATGCTTAGAACTCTTAGCCTTCATGCAAAATTATCAAGTAGCTCTATAGATTTGCTGAAGTAATTTATTCGTGACTCTACCAAAATTAGTGCCAAGAGGTCCGGGGTCGAAGTACCATATAAATTGCCAAAATAATAATAATAACAATAACGTTTTCATCCAGCGTTTCAACACAATCGCTTTTCACAGCACTTTTGACACCGAACACAACATCACCGAAGACTAACCATCCCATGGCAATGCAATCCATAATTTTTGAAATCCTGAGGGATCATAAGTACCTCGGGTTAAAAAAACAACAACAATAATAATAAAGATCCTCATTCTACATCTTTCTACAACAGTTAAATGCAGTCGTATTCAGGGGTGTGTTTGAGGAGTTGGACATCAGCAAAGATTAGCCATTCCTGGGCTCCATTCTCTTGCATAGAACAGATATTCCACTTCCTCTGGATGTAAATGTATATCAGTATATGGGTTAAATAATAATGTTCTCTATAATTTTGTGTAATTCCTGAAAGATCATTTATCCCTTGAGATAAGAAATAATAAATTAATAATGCAACCTTTGCTATCATGCATGCCCCACCCACTCCTACACTCTTTGCTCAGCTGATGGACATATGATGTGTTAACAGATGTATTACTTACTTACTACTTCACTTAAGCAAAACATCAGTGAAAACAGCCAGTCCAGAACAATGCTCTCCATAATATTTCTCTAAATTTGGAAGGATTATCTTCCTGGGGTAAACAATCGCAATATGGAGATTGTTAACGAAATTTCTAGCCTTTTAGTTGAATGCCATGTAAACATTGCTATTTGGGGCTTCTTCAGATGGTAAACATCATAGACAGTAACTAAAGCAGTAGGCAGACTTATCAAGACTTTGATACATAATTTGATTACCATGTAACTTAATAGAAAATTGAAATGGGACCTGTTTATGTGGCAATAAACAAATAAGAGTAAAACTGTACTATCATGTTACACATTCTAGGAAAATGACGGCAATGCTTAAAATAGCAATAGCAGTATAAACAGTCGTAGCAGTCGTACTTTAAATGGTGATAGCAGTAGAAACACGAACAACACCAGTAACACATGCCACTGCACTTAATGTTTTACAACAAATGAGTCTGTTATTGCTGTGATTCTTTTCACCACCAAACCTTCAAACGTTGTGGGAAAACTTCTAAACAATATTAATAAAATTAAAACAGTAACAGTAAAATACGTTAATAACACGTGTATAATTTCATAGTATTTATAACAAATTAAACCAAATATCGTGAAAGAGAAAACAGCTGACCTAAACGATTCCAACTTTTGAAAGGAAATAGTAATAAAATAGCACAAAATGGCATGTGTGGAATTTCCTATGTTTTTACAGTGAAAGTCAAACAAGTTGACATCTAGTCAAACACATTATGTACACATTCAGAAAATATCCAATTCGTTGTAATAAACTTGACCAGACTTGTAATTACGGTGGTATGCATCTTAGAACAGCAACTTCTCAGCAGTTATCAGCCAGTCATTCAGTCAGTCCATCCGGAATGTGTGAGCAGGGACGATCTTGTGGTTGTTTTTAAACAAAAATTGTTTCCTGCCGCTGAAGTTCACGAAGAAAAGCAAAACAGAAACAGCCGAGCTGGAAAACAAAGCTTTACAGCTACCTTTGGAATCATCTGCATGAACCAACAACGACTGGAAGAGGAGCATCCCGATGAGGGATAGTCTGGAACAATGAGAAGGAAGGTACCTCCTCTGTCACAAATTGCACTGGAGTTCCAGGTATTTCACCCATACCCAGGTTCCTGCCCATGTAAAGTTTGTTGAACTTATCTGAACTCTCTTAGAACCTTTGCAAGGTTCTTAAAAGACGCTGTATAAATAGCCAGATACATACACACATACATACACACATACATACACCTGTACTTAGATACATGCAAACTTTTAAGTCTCTGGATTTTTTTAATGCCAGCTGATTTTCATTAAAAATAACAGCAGTTGCTATGCAGGTATGATAACATCACAAGCAGTAGCAGTTGTAGCATTCAGGTATGATAACATCACAAGCAGTAGCAGTTGTAGCATTCAGGTATGATAACATCACAAGCAGTAGCAGTTGTAGCATTCATTTGTCGTCTGTGTGCAAGTATGTGGCACCACCTGAAATGCAGTGTTAATTATTAACAGTGCATTATCACTAGCAATCAACAAAAGCACAATGCACTAGCAGAAGGTAATGTAGCAATTTAAGTAGAAGATAGTAGCAGCCGATGAGCTACTTAGCATTTAACAGCAGCTACACCAGGTATATATGTTTACCTGCAGTGCTCAACAGCAATATCCTGTATTACGCAACAGCTGTAATTTGACTCAAGATGGCATCATAAAGCAGACATACAACTAAAAATCATTAAAATCTTGGCTTTCAAAGTGAAAAAAAATTAAACAATATCAACAAAACTTTTTCAGGTCTCTTTCAATCAAAACCCACAATAAAATCTCTCTCAATCAAAAACCACGATAACCTCACTCACTAAACAAGGATAACCAGTTCTATTCAATGACTAAAACCAGGATAGCCTCATTCAATCAAACAACAGGATAACCTCATTCAGTGAAAAAATCAGGATAACCAGTTTTATTCAATAACAAACCAGGTTAACTGGTTTTACTCAATAAATCTGAAGATAACCAGTTGTTTTCAATCAAAATCTTTGAAAATCCGATTTATTCCATCCAAAATCATGCAACTCAACAATTTTCTTCATCTTGAATCTGGGTAAACTGTCTATTCAAACACAAAGCACGATACCTTAGTAAAGCCTGTCCCAATGACTTTTGGAATGACTTGAGAAAAACAAAGAATGATTAAACATGCTAGCTAAAAATCAATCAATAATCACAGAGTCCTGCAACCAAATAACCCAACGACAATCACAGATAAGTTTACACTTGTGGGCTCTGACACCCAAAGGGCAAGACGGACACTGCAAGAGTTTGCACAATATCAAGATAAATGCTACAAAAAACCATGGAATACAAACTGAGTAATGACTGAACACAGCCATTTCAAAAGCTTCCAGTTTGGTCATATTCCGCACTTTTGAGGTGAATTCATAAATTAGTGCGACACAAGTATCCGATTAAAAATAATAATAATCTTTAGTAATTTGGCCACTTCAAGGTACACCTAGACGCTCTCTACAACCCATCCACTTCTCTTTTTGTCACTTGTCTTCTTAGCAGTCCACACCTCAAACGCGTTGATGTCCACGTCCGTGCTCACATCCCAAATCTCAACTTGCGTTGCAATGGAGCCGGTTATAAAAAGATTTTCTAGTGTCTGTCCAAACACAAAACAGTGGTAGTCATGCAGCTTAGAAAAATTACTAGAACCAAACGAAAGAGCACCAGATATCGATAAAATCTTTGGCAATATTATCTGAGCTTAAAACAGCACAAGCACAGAATTAGTAGAGAAGCCTGCATTGTCTTCTAAACTCATCACATCTGTTCCCAGACATATATACAGCAACGGAATAAAGTACACAGCTTTACAGCACCCCTTCGAGATATCTACTCAGTACACGTTTGCACTTTTAATTTTAAAATCAGGCTTATATCACAAGTCAGCATATTTATACATAGCACTCAAATTACCGCTCTTGTTTTGGGATAAAAGGCTTGGTAAGGTAAGCTAATAGCTGATTTATTATGCACATCTATAAATCTAGTAGTTCTTTGAGGAATGGTCCCGGGGGGGGTTTGAAGGATGCTTTTTATGATACGTAAAAGCAACACAGCTGGTTATCATACCTTGTGGCTGACCAGTGGCTTGACCACAAACGGTCAGTTTTATGAGGTTTACACCCAGGATATAGAATACAAGGCGACCACAAAACAAACTGAAATTATGTTCAAAAATAACGAATGCATTAAGGTAACAATGTATCACCTCTGGTAAAAGGATTTGTTTCAAAGGTGTTGCTACTCCAATAAATCACATTACATGTATGTGTCAAGACTTAATGCTTGTATTTACCCCAGCATCCGTAACCTCTGACCTATGAGTAACCATAGCAACAGAAATTACACCACTAATGCATCAGCAATCTCAAAGCCAGGATGTCCTACACGCAAGAATGAAGCACAGTTGTACAAAATTCTCATTAACAACCTCACGATCAACAGCATCTACTGTCTATACGTCTACTTGCGATTCGCCGTCGGTCTACTGTACATATGTCTTGGTTCTGAATCGTGTCAAAGAACTAATGAAACAACCTCGGAATGCACATGCAAGCCATGCACCTCAGATCGCCGTGCTGTAGGACTTGGAATGAGCCGTGGCTGGCAAAGTCTCCAGAGAATCTGCAGCCACACTGCATGTTGTACTCGAACTGTCCTCGTGTCCACGCAGTTCAGGATTTGAATCCTGAGCCTGATGGTTGCGCTCCGTCACAGCAATCTGGTAGGCAACCTCAAACGCCTCACCCAATGTCAGGATGATTTCGGTGGCCAACGACTATGGAGAAATACACAGAAACCAAACAGTCCTCCGTAAGACAAATCAGAGTAGACAGATCATTATTTCTGAATTTAGTAAGCACCACAATATAATGATTAAACATCAATCAATGGTGCTAAGCAGTTGTGAATGAGGTCACTATTTAATAACATCTGTTTGACTGCCAACTGAATTCTTCATACAAACCATTAGTTTTTTGCTTCTTTTTTTCTGAGTTTTTTTATATAGGACTGTGTAATGCACCGGACTTCTATATACTTTTATTTTTAGTTTCATTTGTGTACGGATTGTACATAACTTATTTAGTTTGCTTACATAATGATACTTGCTTTGTTTACATTTCGATTGCCATCTTACGTCACTGATGTTAACAGGTGACCCTATTTAAGCGGGACCCTGGTCCCTTCTGGGTTTGCCTTTTGTATCCTGGCAAACTGTATGTTTTATGTGTAACCTGATATGTTGAATTTGGGATCAATAAAGAGTCAATCAATCAATCAATCAATCAATCAATGAAGGACTCGCTCAAGGCCCCTATGCACAGAAACCGTCTCAGGGGAGGCTTATATGCATGCACGTATGTACGTACGCATACATATACATACATAAGTGTTACAATACAGTCCATACATACATACTGGTTACATACAAACATACATACGTACTTGGTACGTACGTATACATACAAACATATGTCTACACAAGCATACATAAAGAACTGGTCACTTACTGTACTATTGACAGTGAAGACATGGCAATAGTGCTTATCGGTGACGAGGTCTCGAGTGATGTAAGCAAAGAAGTTGAGGCTGTCTCCATCTTGGCAAGCGCAGAATATGTTCCCGATTTCATGCTCGCATATGACTTTCTAAAATAATCAGCAATTAGGCACTTGGTAAAAGAAATCATGGACATGTCTAAGCGCTCTAACCAATCAGTAGCAGATTGGTTAGGGTGCTTGGCTTGTAACTTGACAAGTATGGGTTTGAGCCTCCTCTGATACGTTTACTATCTGGGGTCCTCAGGCAAGTCCTTCACTCACAATTGCTCAGCACTATCAATGATGCTTAATCATTCGATAGTGGCGCTTAAAAAATGCAGAAGTAAAGTATTAAACTATCAAATCCTCGGATGTAAACAAGAAAAGACTGAAGCTGTAGTATAACGAAGTTAAATCCTTTCACCTGTTTTAAAAATTACATTAACACTTAAATTTAACATGTTCATTGCCAGATAACTAACCGAAAGGCAAGAAGCCCCAAAAACTAAATTATTTCCTCACACAAAATTGATCATACGCTACATCATAGCACGTTTCAACATAACACGAATTCTGATATAACACGGTCGGGTAAAATCCCATAATTAGATCAGCCACAGAAAATAACCTCTATAATACAATCTTATTATATGGCAGCTCTTGTATTGGTTCTAAAAGCAGCACAATAATGGGTTTCCTGTGTATTTCATAACTCGTACATCACTCTATCATCATTATATATATATATATACACATATGCATATATAAACATACATATATATACATATATATGTGTAGTCCCTCAGCTAAGTGGTCAGATGCTTGAACCACAGTTGAAGGATCAGTCAATTTAATTCACATTTCACGATATGAAAAATTTTATATAAGACATGTGTATTTTTCGTCTAAAAGTGTAATAAAATAACTTACTTTTGATTTTGCATCAATAAATTTAACTCCTCGATATGAGATAGAAAGAATGATGTTAGGTACTTTTGCAGTGTGCTCAGCTGACCTCTGAAAGAAAAGCGAAAACAGAAATGAAAAAACAAGAAATTAAGTAAACAAAACCCATGATCAGAATGCTAAATTACTAAAAATGCAAATATTAAAAAATTATCTAAATAAATAAGTTGTTCACACTGAAGCTGTTACATGATTTCTGTTTGCACCTCAACCAAAAGATCATTCAACCCTAAGAAGACGCTTCTTCTTCAGAGTTTCCACGGACACAGGTGTACATGCGTGTACCCTGACTATACAAATTATAACATTCAGCCAAAATTTCCAACATTATTTACCAGTTTTCTAACGTAGATTTCCTAGCTAATTTGTTTGCCATACAAAAGTCTCTTTTCTCGATGTGGCGTCATATGTCATTAAAATCAGAATTATGATGAAATAATTAAAATGATCATGCAGAAATTGTTCCTATGTAGTTTAAGCCGTTGACGGAATTGAAGAAATAATTTGAAGTATCATACTTTAAATTTACTGATAGATGCCTTCGTAGATTCCGTTCCATCCAAAAGTGTAACCAGAGTCGATCCAAGATACTAAAAAGCCACAATGACCATAATAAGCAAGCTCCAGCATATTTCATTTTTACAAGCTGACATGTTATGGTTAACTTCCTGTATAGCTTAGTGCTGGCAAAACACTTGCCTAAGGTCATAATTTACCAGCAGACAAATATTATATGTGCATTTATTAAGCGCCATTGTCTAATAATCAAGCATCAACTGATGTTGCTGAGCAAATTTACTCGAAAGACATGTTCACAAAATACTTGGACCACACATTCTGTACTATCCAATGTTGTTTGTTTACATCACATTACATTACACCAGCTTACATTACACAGTAAAAACGGAATTTGTATGGCAGCTGGCTAACCTGTACATTGTAATTGCAACAACCCTTGACTAGTGTCTCTGGTCTGTGACACCAGTGACTAACAGATGCTTCTAACGTCTCACTTCCCGCTCCTTCTCCTTCTCGTTCGCTTAAGGCTTTCTGTCCACCTTTGCCTTTAGCCACCTCGACGTATTCAGTTTTGTTCCCAATCTGTGAAATAATTAAATAAATAAAACTTTACACACAAGCTGTAACAGAACTGACAATCACGAATGTAAAAATGGATCTAAACAAGACTGCACATCTAAGCTGGCCAACGGCGTCTCTTCAATATTACAATACAGACAACCACTGATCTGTACAACTTACGACCAGTTAAGTGATTATTTCACACAGGTTTCTTTTTTTCCATAATCTAATATAATGCTACTAACTTACTGTGCTGGGAATTTTACAAACTCTTTCTCAAAGTCCATCTCTCTTGAGTTTAATAAGAAAAATAATTTAAAACATTGCTTCATGTTAAACTCTTCCTCGAGGCACTAAATTTAAATTTAAAACATTGCATCAAGTTAAAATCTTCTTCAAAGCTCAGACGTAAATCTACACTTAACCTGACAGTAAAAACGTCCATCTGTGAACTATGAACTGGCCTGGATCTTACCAAAGACTAGACACAATACACAGATAATCCAAATATATGATAGGAGAGTGCTCAACCAATCAGCCAGTAGGAGCCGAGCACTCGACTAACCAATCACCCAACACATCACATTATATCAAGAATAACAGACATAGCATTTGGACTGGTCACACATGTTTTCATTTAAACTTTTAACAGGTCAGCAAAAGACTCAATGGGTTAATAAAGGGCGATAGTGGTACGGAGGGATGACACAGCAATTTTCACAAACCAAGAATGAACACAGGCTTCTACCTCGTCAAGACCTGAGACTGTCGGCCGCTTTGTTACCCTAGTAAGACTTGTTAGATTTGTGTAGTCTTTGTAAAGGCTCACTTGTTCTAGTTCTTGACTCGGTGTTAAGTCATGCAACAGCTGTGCATTCTGCAGCCAACACACAAACAGAAATTTGCCAGACTTGCTAGAACTATGCGAGAAAAACGCATCAAAAGCACCACCTAAATGTTAAACTTCTACAGCACACCTACTGTATCATTTCAGTGACCACCACAAAGGTTACCAGAATCACCATTATTATTATTATTGTTATTATTATTATGGCATTTATTAAGCCCCTTTTTCTAATGACTAAGCATCAATCAATGATGCTGAGCAAATGTGAGTGAAGAACTTGCTCAAGATTCCTACACAGTAACCATCTGTGGGGAGGTTCGAATCCATACTCTCTGCGTTACAAGCCAAGTGCTCTAACCAAGCAGCAACTATGCCTCACCACCATCACAATCACCACAGTCACCACCACAGTCACCATCACGATCACATTGACAACCACCACTAGAGTGAAGGGAGACTGTTCACATAATCATAATTTCTAAAAGTCCACTATCAGCCATACATCATTATTGGCTTGGTGTCGAAAGAGCTGTTCGCCGAACGATTTTGGAAGTGCCGAATCGGCCAAATGGCTTCGTCGTTCTGCCTCAGTGAAGTGCTTCAGTGATGCGAGAATCCGTTTTCTGTGACCCAGCATCGTAATGTCCAAAATCTAAACATCAACAGATCAGAAATGAAACTTACTGACTTGCAGCAATCAACCAAACCACTCCCATTAAAACTTCTGTGTACGCATCTGTATTGCTTGTGGTAGACCTTTTCTCACACTTTATACATAAGTATGCATCTCAACATCTGTATAGCGCCTTTAAAAACCTATCAAAAGCTCAGCAATATGGCTACCTAAAAGTTCTAATAAGGCACGTCTTAAGTCTAGCTGAAACTGTTTCTTGTGCATCAGCTGGAACAGCTAAGATTTCCAGTGGAAGACTGTTTGCTTCATCCATTCCAACCAAGTGTGCAGCCTGTTCAAAAGTTAATTACAAGAAGCAATTATTTTCAAATGTTAAATTTTTCTTTTCCAGCACCTTTTTATCTGCATCTTGTGGTATCTAGTTATCTTCCCAGACAATCCTGAAGATGAAATCTAATTTTCCAGACAATTTCCTTGCATTCTCTGCTTAATCATTTTAGATCGTGAAGGATCATTGCTAAATTGGGTCAAAAAATATTAAGTTGCTATACTGATTAACAGTATAGCTCTATTTGCAATTTAAAGAGCACGATTAGTAAAGCCAATCATCTGATTAGCTATAACCTAAGCTTTTAAACTTATTACCAGTTTAAGTTTAACATTAATTTAAAATTGCATCTTACTAGGAAATGAACCCCAGTAAAAGCAAAGTAAAGCTCCCACATCTCTAGTGGAATGCAGTGAAGGCGCTCATTTCCAGCTCTTCAACCCTTGAGACGGCAATGGACGAATCCCAAGATCCTGGACACAGGGCCAGTGCATCGCAGGACTAGCCCCCGTTTACTTCCAAGCTTAAGCTGATAGTAAATTACACCGCTTGATAACCGAGGCACATGAGCCAAGAAACCGCCCAGACAACCACAGGACCTTACACGGCATGTCCCCATTCAAACAGCGGTGGGGAAGGATCTCAGATGATCAATTCACTGAAAAATGAGCAGGGTCAAAGCCAAAAGGTCGCTATAGAAAAAGGTGTACATTTACAATTACAATAACACATTTTAAAAATCTATCTACCAGCAACAACTGGTGTCCAGTGAAAGCAGGAGAACACTTACAGAAGTCAGTTCAACTTCCCAGAGTTTTTTAATCCTCTCCAGGTCATGAAAACCGTGCTTAATCAACGTATCCAAATACTCCAAAAGCCGAATAGACTCCAGCCATTCCTTAACCGAATGCTGAGCTACAACATCATAAAAACACATAAACATGATTACATTACGCTTAGTGGACAAAAACAAGCAAAAAATAACTAACTATATATGTAAACAAATAAAGAAAACTATATATCTAAACAAATAAATAAATTTTTTTATACATTTATACATAGAGATAGAGAGAGACAAACAGACAGAGAGATACAGAGAGAGAAATACACAGACAGAAAAAGAGAGACAAAGACATAGAGAAAGAAACAGAATAACAGAGAGTGAGACACACAAACACAGAGAAACAGAATAACAGAGAGAGAGAGAGACACACACACACACAGAGAGAAAGAAATAAAGAGACAGAGACAGACACATACGGACAGACACAAAAGCTGACAGAGCGACAGCGACACAGAGACAGAAAAACAGAGATAGAGAGACAGAGACACATAAAAAAACAGAAAATGACAGAGACAGACAGAGATAAAAGTTTATTCCTTTGTTAATGTTAAAACAGAATTCCAGAGCATTACCCTGTTAGGGCCAAGTAACATTGATTGACTGATTAATTTGATCGATGTGTCAAGTTGATTGACTCTCACTTACAATCACTAAACGGTTTTATTGGCGGAAATTTCGAGGCTGCTTCCAGAATTTTCTGTCGATGAGTTTTGTCTGCTATTCCAATTTCCTCCAGATCGATTTCTTCCAAAATATCAGGCCCCTAGTAAAACCACCCATACATACAACTTTTACAGAAATATGAATACCAGAATAAAATGTGTATTACTGCTACGCATGAAAAAGCATTTATAATTACTGATGCACACATACAAGGTTGTACATATACTATATATATATTGTTATATGCATATATTGTTATATAGATATTGTTATATAGTCCAACCACACTGTACCAGAATTCGTGTCACAACATGGCATATCATACGAAGGCAGCAGAGCATAAATGTTCATTATTAACAAGGTACAGTCACTATAAGCTATTGGAAGAGAGGCAAACAATGTCAAAAAGTAAAAAAGTAAAATTAAAGTATCCCATATCCCACAAGTGATACGTAGGGGAGATGCTCATTTCCTTTTCTTGGCCCTTGAGCCAGCAATGGATGAATCCCAAGGTCCTGGACATGGGGCCAGTGCATCGCAGGACTTGCCGTTAACTTCCCAGCTTATGCCGGTACCAATTTCTACTGCTTGGTGACAGGCACAGCGTGAGCGAACAACTTGCTCAGGGTCATTACACGGAGTCGAGCTCGCAACCGCATGATAACACAATTACCAATAAAATGCTTACTCACCAGAAAGTCCATATCGTCAAAACCATTAGCAACAAGTAAGTTCTCGTACTGTGGTAGGTCGAGGTTCTCCAGCCAGTCACCAACACTCTGAACCCTCACACCATCTGAAAAAGACAGGTCAAAACTTTAGCCATTGAATTCATCCATCCATCCGTCCGTCCGTCCGTCCATCCATCCATCCATCCATCGATCCACCCACCCACCCACCCACCTATCCATTCCTCACCACCAACAAAATATAAGTCTGTGTAACTTTACCCTATTTTGAAACACAAAATAATGAGAGAAACGAAACATCTGACAGAAAGACCATTAAGCCGACAGCAACTTAGTCTACTAGCAACTTTTATTAGAATGGTACAACACAGCCATATATATTTTAATAGCAATCATGGTTAACAATTTTTTAAATTTCCAAAAAATCTTTCTACTCTCCTTCAGTGTAGGTCTGAAAAACGAACATCAACAAACCTGTTGCTAGCAGGACGTTGGACATGCGTTCATCAAACTCCTTCACCAACATGTCTGTATCCAATCCCCCTCCAATCGATGTTATGAGATCTTCAATCTACGACAACAGGAAGCAACTGACATAAGACAACAATGAATGTCAGGAAAACTAAACACCAGAGAACGAAATGAAACTAAAGCAACACGTGGCAGGTCACTAAGTAAGTAAACAGTCCTTATTTATACCTCGCAGTCTAAATAAATTACTGCTTCTAAAGCGATGTTATCCTAATTTTTTAGCGAAAACAATCGACTGTCAATCAGTAGCGACACTGCAATCGGAAACTGTAATCAGGTTTCAAAAACCAAATGCAGAAGGTTTGCAACACGAAACCAAAATGGTGGCAACATGACACAAAATACAGTAAAGACAGCACTAAACACAAGATCAAATACCATGCATAATCCACTGAAATAACCAGGACTACAGATAATACAAGACCTGCAAAGATATATGCAGAAGCAGTTAGAGAAGGTAATAAACAAACCACACAAAATGTAGAACTCAATAGGAAAAGCCTTTCAGTGCAGAACACACTACTGTGGCTCACAGATAAAGATCATAAACATAATCTTTCAATATAAACCAGCCTACAACCAGACACTTCATATCCACCTCTAATGCAACCCAAAAATGCCACAGTATTGTACCTCAGTACAAGTACCAAAGTTAACTATCTGTGTGTCACTTCACACATAACAACAGCAGTAGAGTAGTTATAACAACAGTAGTAACAGTAATAGTAATAGTAGTAGTAATAATAATAATAATAATAATAATAATAATAGTAATAATAATAACAGAACACATAATAAACTCTTTTAAAATCCTGAGCGATCCTTTCTACCTTAGGCCAAAACAATAATAATATTATTAATACTAATCCATCCATACATAGAATATGTAGGTCACTCCAGAAAAAAATGTTGTCTAACTTTTGTAATCCTTAGGGATTTTCCAAGTATCTTGGGTATAAAAAAATAATACTAATAATTGGAGAAGAAGAGAGTTCATGGAGCTTAGCCTACAATTTTGGAAAGTTCTGTTATATCACTTTACAAAACATCAATGCAGTAGACCAACGCAATTATTGTAAAGCAGAGACACAATATAATTAAAATTAACAGCCCAACTGAATTGGTGCTCTGTAAACTGAATCCTATTTAGACAGTTCTACCAGAACATGTAGGCCCAGTGCATTGGTGTAAGGCTGTCTGCTAGTCACGGGTTAGCTGACTGTGATCTTCAGCACCAAAACGACATCAACTGGTCATGTGATGGACAGAGACACCAGAAACCCATTTAAATACTACCTTAGGAGGCTATATCAAGTACTGCGTCATAACAAGACTGAGGTCATATCACAACACCTGACTGTGTTATAACAGAATTTGGGTTATAATGCTGTGTATATAAGGAGGATCCGGTGTATGAATTCAGAGCAGTAAAAAGCCATGTATTTTTTAATAGGAATTATAATCAATGAGTTTCAAGTTTCCAAACCGTCTTTCCACTCTCCTTCATAATATTTAGAATCTGTTGTTTGACCAATTTGTCGTTTTTTATGGATGAAATCGTAAAAAGCACCGTGGAAACACAAATTCTAATACAGCATGGACAAGGGTGCAAAATTTAATCCAGCTTTGCAGCACGACCTCTTTGTAAGCAACATCAGTCAACTTGAGATGATTCCAAAGGTAGCATCTTACAGCTTCCATAGCACCACTTTAAGAAAGCACTAGGCATCAATCGATGCCATTCCAAAACTGCTCCACAATGTGGTCAATTCCAAGCATTGATCCAATAAGACAGAAAGGCAGCCTTTGGATAGGCAAGATGAAACAAAACATATCTTGAGTTGAGAACGCAAAAACACCAAGGATTCAGCAAGCGACCCAATTGTGTGGAAGCGTATTCCAGGAAGGAGGTTCTGGCATATTTCCTCGGAGGTAACGTCTGTAACCAGTCCAGCCACGTGTTAACCAAATCTGTGCTATAACTATGAACACCATAAGAAGAAGGCTACACTGTAATTCTCCCACTAGGCTGCTGAGTGCTTTAAACTCATCCCAACGAGTGTCATGGAGACTTGATCTTGTGGCTCAAGAGCAGTCTACCTGTAGGAAGCCCACATGATCACCATAGCCTCAGGTATCCTTTAACTGAGTTATCTCTAAGGAGAAAATATAGTATGCTATAGACTTGTACAATCACCTCTTCTTCATCAGTGTCGTAATCATCATCGTTATCAACTTAATTATTACTAAAAGACCTTAAGCAGAATGACTCAAAGGTGGCAAGAACCAAGAAAACAGTTACAGGCTGCAAGAGGAAGCTATAATGCACAGAATTAATTTAAGAAAGGGCAGAAATTCAGCTGCTTGTTTAGCTAGACCGCGTTGTCCCTTTTGAGTTTTCCCTTTTGCTCGTGCACTGCAGTCTCTGCATAGATCTAAGGGCTTTATCTATGGATTACCTATGGTTATTAATAAAGTGTGTGTTTAAGTAAGTAACTTTAGGATCTATCCATCATCTTGAGACAATATCATACCAGTCCACACAACCTGAGTTTTAAGAATCACGAAGTCTGTATTGAAAACTGATTAAAATATTCACAGCCAAGATATTAAAACTGGTATTTCAGACACCAATAAAGAAACGGGTGCACATGGAAACAAAAAACTGGCTATAGAGAAATATGACTCTGAAGAAAAGTCAGCTGCTAATCACAATACTTAGTCATGACTTACATCCAACAGAAAACTGCAAAGAAATGACCTCAGCTGGAACCAATTATACGACAGAGCCTCCCACTGACAGCCAGCAAAAAGCAGAACTACACATAACTGACCTCAGTTGGAACCAATCATAAGACAGAGCCTTAGAGTGACAGCCAATGAAAAACAAAACTAAACAACAATGACCTCTAGCGGAGCCAATCATAAAACAGAACCTTGAATGACAGCCAGTGATAATCAGACACACCACATCGCTGAAAAAAGTCAGAAGGTAAGCAGCCAATTATGCGACAAAGTAGGATACATCTGACATAATAACGTCACTAAAGGGAATCAATTGATTTGAGAAACCAGCCAAAATCAACTTTGGACAATTAAATAATATCATATCAACACTTGGGTAAATTTTGCATTCAAAACAGTTTATTTTAAAGAAATCTTGTAAAATATATAAGCAGTTATAAAATGAAATCTGACAGGACCAATTTACAAAGTTTCAGCTGTTCTTGAGCAATATCATCATATCATAAAGAAGCATTTCCAATCTTCATTGGAAGCCAAAGCATAATCAACTGATTTACAAGCTCTAAACAAAACACACAGACACTCATGTATACACATAAGTACAAAAAAGTACATTTAGGCTTATATATGTGGTATGTTTATGTATGCATATGTATATAAACACATGCAAAATTACATGACATTATACACATAAAGCTATGCACATTCAGTGATTTTACATGTAAAAAGTGTCTGCTAGCAACGCAATTAATGGAAAGTATAAATTTATATAATGTTTCTTCCTACAAATACGTAATTGCAAATCCTCAAAATTGTTATGTAGCAGGCTCCAGTTTTGATTATTTCAATGGTATGAAAAAAAAACATAACATTTGCAAAATGTAAACAAATTTCAGTCAGCTGTTCTTCTAAGCCATGGCTGTACCTCGCTAACTAAAATCATCCTTCAGGTGACCTCAAAAAACCTTGTTCACTTCTTTCCCCGGCATTTCTCCTTTCATCAGTGGCATCAGTCTGTGAATCTTATTCAATTCGGTATTCAGATATAGTTGGTTAGACTTTCCTGTTCTAAACTGTCATTGTCTGTTAGTAGGTCACTGCAGCTATTTATGGCTGATGTAACATGGAAATTAATAACAATAAAATCTTCTTCTTCTTCTTTTCTCTTCCATCCGGTGTGTGCCGACGATGAGGTTTCAATAACAATAAAATATGCAAAATGGAATCTTGAAAACCATCTTTCGCTTGCATAACTGTGCCACGAATCATGAACATCACAAACAAAAGGCAAACCAAGTACAACTAACTGTGGGCCAAAACTAAGCAGTTTAGCAGTAAAATAATTTGATTGTTTTAACTTCACAAGCTATCATCAAAAACATAAAATATCAACTGCAAAATGCCTAACTGATTAAACAAATCAAACGTTTGCGATCTGTTGTAAAAACAAACAGTTTGACTAAACACTGGCTGAACAAAATGAGTCGACAGAATTAAGCAACAATTAAAAATTGACTACTCGGGTAAACAAGACCAAGTAAAAAAAGTATAAAAACAAAATATAAAGTGAAATAAAATAATAATAAAGACTGGTAATATTTTGGTGCACAAGAAAAATTTTCTTATTTCAAGATCAAAGTATGCATTTCTTTCTAAACTCATAACATCATGCATCACGACTGGTTTTTGTTTATTCAAGATTACTTACTATTAACCACAAAAATTTAACTTGTAAACAATGAACTGCATTTTCATCCTGATATTTTGGAAATTCATGCAATGCTAATTGCATGAGGTCTTTATACAACTAATATAAAAATTTTAAATCAGTGTCTATTTATCAATAATTTTAAATTAATGCCTATTCATTACTCTATCAGACACTTCAAACTTGATGGAGCAACTAATAAAATATATCCAAAGAACTTTGAACAGCACACCTAGACTCAAGGAAACATTTCCCAGACGTTCAAGTTCACACAAAAAGAAAGCGCTGTGAATCACAAAAACTGGAAATGGCCTTTGCCAGCAAACAATGGCAGACAACATAGATCCTGACGCAGGTGAGAACCAATCCAGAAATGTAATTTGTTGGGTTGCTGCTACTGTGTTTGCACTTCAGCCAAAAGTTCCTTTAGTCTAAGATTCGTAATTATAAACTCAAAATTTCCAAAGTGCTAATTAAAAGGTAAGTGCAGGGCACCAGCTTATTCACGAGTTCTGCGTCAAGTCCGTGGGATTTTCCAAAGATGACAAGTCAAGAACCAAGTCCAGTTGCCAGAAGACCGGAGAAAGAAGGGGAGAAAAGCTGTTAGGGTGGGTTGATTTCAAGCTGACAGAAATGAGAATTCAGCAGACTGGATGGATCAGCATAGGATTTCTTGAAAAGGTGAGACTTCACACCTCTTTGGATCAGCCAACCCCAAAAGGCAGCTGTGGGTATGAAGTGTTAGCAACTTCATTTTCTTAGCCTCAGCATATGGGTGTTGGCGGGTGGCACTGGCATGTTATCTCCCTCGATTCTTATCTGCACTTCCTCTTATCTCACTTTCCGGTTCGATTCCAAATACCACCCACCATAGCTGACTGTCTGCCTGCCTGATGCTTGGATCTTGACCAGGAACCGAACCCTCCTGCCTATCGATTTTGATTTGACTAAGCGCCTGTGAATAGGCTGGTTCTTGTGACTTAGCTGTATAAATCTCGAGATTACGATTACCGACAATGTACTCATTTTAAAGCTGAATTTGATCGGGGCACTACTGGAAGAGAAACCTTGGAACACCTGTCCATCCTGGTAGGGATTTGAACTCCTGATCTAGAAACACGTAAAATTCAAATATGACATGTCATTCATCCTCGGTCAAACATAATGACCAAGACGAGAATTTGGAAAAAGCACAATTTAATTTTCAGCTCACAACAGAAAACTGATCTTTCTCAGCTGAAGCGTCAGTTAAATAATCCCTGTTTTCAACAGGAGCCCCACAGAAGCCCCAGATTAGACTAGACCCAACAACAGCTTGCACGGCCGATCGTAACCAAATGTCCCTTAATGCGTTCACTACAGTTTGCACAGAAACTTAATATTTGTAACTGTAATTGTAATTTACGATTTATAAAGCGCCTCTTAGAGAATAAACTCAACAGAGGCGCTCAGTAAACTCAACAGAATTCTTAAATATACTGATGGTTTCTTAATATGTATGCATTGACTTTGGTCCGGGGTTCCTTTTAAGCTATTTCTGAGGTCTCAGTGTCGTGGTAAAACCACCAATTCAAAACAATTGTATCCCATATACATATCACATACATAACTGTTTATTACCGTGTATATATGTATATATATATAACATATACATGAGTTTATTACAGTGTACATGTATATATTTAGATACTATATACATGACTTCATTACAGTTTATATCTGTGCATATAATATACGCATTATACATTCTTTAAGTCGTAATACATATATGCATATATGAATATAATAATTAATACAATATTGTTGGATACCTTTTACAAAATTTAATTGAAATTTGGGGCATAAATTGTCTATTTACATATTACTCAAGAGAAAGAGCAACTAAAGAAGTGAATAAAATGTTACAAGACATACATGCTACTCATTTCTGACCAAAGAATTACATAGAAATGATAAAATATCATATTTCTGACTTTTAATCTGCAATGAAATAGCTTTAAATCTTTACACGTCAATGCCACAAACTACTTAATCAGATTTGATCAAATCAGTTTAGATCTAACAATATTTCGGTTGGTACTGAATAAAAAAATTTTCTGTAATTTATTTACTGTCTTAACCTGTAAAAAGCAGCTAGATGCGGCAATTTTTGTCCTCGAAACACAAACAGAATCAAACGTTTACATAGAGAAAATTTATTAATTCACATTTGCATACCACAAATCCTATTACAGCCGTCTGGCAAATTTCCTGCTACGACACAACAGACCATGCAAAAAATTAAGTACAACACAGTCGAAACAACATCATGTGCTCAAATAATAACCAAACTTTGAAGTTAGTCAGCCCAAAATGCTCTCTAACAAACTCCAGTCAACATAAAATATCAAATCAGAACAAAAGGAACAAATGAATCAACCACAGTCATTGCTACCAAAATTTTTTAAAATGTATTTAACCAAACAAAAATTAAATTTTCTTAAATATTTCGACAATTTTAAGAATCTGAGTCGTTGAGGAAGACGTAAAACAATACGTTCGGATTAAACAACACTCAGCTCATACTGTAAGCGATCACAGAAACCCAGATTCTTCAAAACCTGGTTTTAATGAAACAACAAACTGTAGTTCGCTTACAAGCCATCAGCGCCTCTGCCTCCACGAGGTGCTTAACTATATCAAGTTTCGTGATACATACAACGTACTATCACATTTCAAAGTTGTTGGCAAGGATGTTCAAGGTTTAGTGATGATAAATCACTTAGTCACAGCCAACAATTCAACAACTTGCTGCTTCATTTTCTACCAAGGCATGCATACAGCATGGCTGTCTCTACTTAATGTTCACCATGGCAACACTCTTTCCTGTATTTCTGCATTTCATTTGCATCGCATTTGTATGAAAACACGGGAAAAAACGTCAAAGCAAAAACCTTCAAACTTTCGAGCTCTAAACATCCAACTGAACTCATGCAATCTGTATTACCTTTGCCCATTCCTCTGTCTCGTCGGGGGTTGTGACCTTTTCTTTGCTTTCCACAATGAAACTTAACTTTGTCCGTTGCGGCTGCGACGCTCGGCTGGAATGACCTTCCAGAACAGGCCGAGAACCGGTCTGAACCAGCGCAGTCGTCAAGGCTGATTCCTGTTCTTCTGCACGTTCAATTACAGGGTCGAAGGTCGTGACCCCAGGTGGGGCAGAAATGCGCTTTAACCCTTGGCCATAAACATTGTCCAGTATCTGGGATTTAACACGACGCTGACCACTGGCCAATGAAGATCCCATCGTCAGACCTAGAAGAAAAGACCAAACCAAATAAATCCAACTTCCAACTGTATCCATGTAGGTAAAAAATGCTATAAAAACCCTCAGATACATACATGTGTACACCGAAGACTTGGTACAACACGCTTCATTATAACACAGATTCTGATATCACACAGTTGGAGAAAAAGAACGTACATTTAATTCATTTATAGAAAATTAACTAGTTACAACACAACCTCGTTACAAGGCTGATATGGCTTTAAAAGATAATGCTCATTATACAGAGTTTCTCGTGTACATGCATACATACACCTGTCTATCCGTGACTACGAAGGACCATGCCAATCACCCAGACAACACAACATCAAGGCAGACACAGGAGAGAATAAGACAACAATCCCTAACCCAACCCCAAGACGAAGCTTTGGATGTGAAGTGTTCGTGACTTCACTTTCATAGCCTTGGCACACACACATTGTCTGGACGGTCAGTCCTCTCCCTTGACACAAGACACACGTAAGGCCACAAAAATACAACACAGAAATAAAACACAAAAAACCCAAAACAGGAAAAAACAGAGCCACTTTACATGCACATATGCATGCTAACAAACCAGATATTAAATAAGTGGCTCGAAAATGGTAACGTGATCCAGAGGTTCAAGAGTTTTGCTTTGGCAATAGTGTCTTAGTAGCTCTGGTGCATATGTAAAAGAAAATAAACGAAGAGCAACATATACACAGCACTGAACAGGCAAGAACACATAACACATGCAACACAACACAACATAGCATGACAAACATAACATAACATACACAGACAACAGAACATGGCAAAGAAACGTTAACATTACTTAAGCGTAAGAAATTGAGCGTGCTGCAGGTTTCATTACAGTGAGAACTTACGTATTCTAGGCAGTGGTCCTACTGTCAGTGAAATTGGAGCAAAAAACACAGAAAAAATGTCTCAACACAGTTTAGCAGGCTTCTGCTTCAGTCCAATGCATTGTAAATTAATCGGAACTTGATAACAGGCAATCAGACAGGAGAAGTATATTTCAAGGAGCTCGGCTCTCACTCTCAATTCTACAACAGCGGTCTCTTTTCTGGTATCCTTTCCCACTTGAACAATACACACTGTGAACCAGAACTAGAGTTTCTGGCAAAAAATAACGGTTCTTAGATAACTAATAATTGCAAGAATCAAATCTGGTTTAAATTATTCTCAGAACTTTGCAACTGGTTCTGTCCAAAGGCTTGTGATTTCAGAATGCAGTTCTGCTTAGAAGCAAACATTATTTGAAGCTTTGGGCATAACGATAATGGCAGTACAGAAGTTTCCCTATTAGAACTTCATACATACATACAAACATACATACATACATACAAACATACATACATAAATACACACATACACACATACATACATAAATTTATTCTTTCTTGGTCTTTTTGTATTTCAATTTGTTCAAATTCTGACTGTTATTTTTCAGTTTGATCCTGTTTATCAGTCGTCATCTAGTAATAGCTTTTGGTATAGGGGGGACCCTAATAAGCGGGACTTTGGTCCTTTCTGGGCTTTCCTTTTGTATCCTAACATTATTCTGTGTACTGTGCTTATTAATGCTTATTTGGTTTTTTGGATCAATAAATAATGTTCATGTTCATACATACATTCATACATACACACCACACATACTGTCAGGACCAAGGGGTGGGCAGGTCCCACTTACTTATTAAATTTTATATACAAGGGGCAGGATGACAGTCTAGAGAGAGACTCGAGTTATGGGAGTTGGGGATTACACGAGGAGAAAAAACGCGTAAAAAGTTGTGTTGACTTTTTCTTCTTAACGCTGACTTTGCGACTAGCTCGCGACACATACATACATAAATAAATACATATAATCATCCACACATACATACATAAATAAATACAAATAATCATCCACACATACATACACACCACACATACATACATAAATAAATACATATAATCATCCACACATACATACACACCACACATACATACATAAATAAATACATATAATCATCCACACATACATACACACCACACATACATACATAAATAAATACATATAATCATCCACACATACATACACACATACCATGCATGGGACACTTTACAGGCCCTGTGCAACAAACAAGTCAGTGTACTGACCTTGATATGGGTTCTTGCAGGCAACAACAGTCACGTCACAGCCTTCACCAGAAGGACACGGTCGATTGGACACACTTGAATCAGCTGCAGAAGATGATTTGGTTGCGGCTGCGGCTGTCACGGCAGCGAGATACTCTGTCTCCGTTATTGTCTCCATGTCACGTGATCGCCGCCGTTCCTATAGCAACCAAATGGCATTAACAACAAGGCAGCTAACGAGTATGCAAGTAAATTTCACTGCACTCTTATCAAGCTTACATGCTGCGTAAAAACAAGAATCTTCAAAGCAAAGAAAATGCATAAAATCTCTGTATATTACCATCAAGAAACAGAATAAACGATACACATTATAAATAACTGTTCTGTTACAAAACAATATATCTGAACATTTATATAGCACCTTTTAAGAATTTCAGAATAAAATACAGTAAATTTAAGCTGTTACATGCCTATTCATCTCAGTGCTTCCAAGATGCCTATAAACGACACTATGTATGTGGCTATTTACGACAGCACCTCTTGAAACCTCACAAATATTCAGACAGATAGCTTTGATATCTATTTCTATTACGACCAGATAAACTGCGTTAGTTTTTCTAAGCAAACCCAACTACCCAACAGGGAGTTGCAGTAAGTAAGTCAACTTGGTTAGTCCATACAAACATTCACAGACACATGACCGCATTTAGAAATTTCCAGACACGTGATCAAAAAGACAAAGCGTTCATACTTCAGGCAAGAGGCTGCTTAGGAAAAGTGATCATCCAAGGCACAATTCCCGGATCTCCAGCTCAGGGAAGACCCAAGATGAAATGGATAAACAACATCACATCATGGACTGAAGTATCATTCAACCAGTTATTACAGGAGACAAGGGACAGAAGCAGATGGTACAGAACTGTCCATGGCGCAGCCAACCTTCGGCTTGAGGACGGTTGAAGACAAGACAACACAAGACGTTATTATGACTTACTTTTGGATTAATCTTTTCCTGGATTCCAAGAATTGCAGTCATAGGGGAGGGTGGGGGATGTTCAGGGGTGGGAGGTTGTTCATAATTCGAAGGACTCAGCGGAACGTCTTTGCACAACGACGACCTCTTTCCATCAGTTCCATTAAGGTTCAAGGTTGGGGGCCTTGCATTCACGGGCAGTTGATCTGAAAAATTAAACATTTATTAGTTATTAACATAATACGTACATGACATAAACAATATATTAAAAATACATGCAGAGTAAAGTGCAAAAGCTAAGGCAAAATTTTAGATTTAAGACTGTCAGCAAAGAATTAAACCACACATTTGAAAATTATTAATACCAAAAAATATTCTTATTTCCATCCAAGTGAAATCTGCAACACATCACAAAGAAGCAGACATTCCAGCAGATGTTTTTCTTAATAGCTATGACGTACTTGCAGTGTAGGCTGGGTTTTTCCACTCATCAGAATGCTTTGTGACTCCGTCTTGGATTTTGTCGCTGCTCACAACGTCTGCTGTCGATGTCAACTCGTTGTTGTTGTCGGCACAGTTCACTTTATTGTTGTTAACGTGTTCGTTGTCGGCTGAATTGGTTGCCACAGATGACAATTCGTTGTCAGTCTTGTTGCATGCTGAAGACAACATGTTGTGTCCGGATTCAGCAACAAGTGAAAAGGTCAAGGACAAAGCTCAACCCTTACACACCATAGGGGCTTAGCCATCTGGGGTGTAGGCCTTACAGTCAAAAACAAGGGTCACTCACAAGATCTATGCAGATCGTAAGATTTAGACAAATCTGCTGAATTTAATTTGGCGAGGTAAAAAGGACTCATGTCCCGAAAAACTCGAGCCAGCAGGTGTTTGAGAGTGATATAGGGATACACAAAAATGATGGAATGGCTCAACAAAACTATGGCTATGCCCTTGAAAGATCCCTCAAAGTTGGTACGGCTCCAAAATATGTAAGATAGCTACAAGTTTCTGTTTTTAGGAAGCCTTGTTCACCAGCAGTGTTTTGGTGGTCATGAAGACCTGCTGTCCTGCGCTCTCGTCTAGCAACTTGGCACGCTGTGCTTTCTCAAGCATTTGACTGACCTGGAACAATCTTCCACCTCAAATCCTAACTGTTCTGCCAAAAACTGCTGAAGAAACATTTTCAGCTTGTCTTAAAAAGAGCAAGTTTACCCCAACAGTGACCAATATCAGCAAACACCGCATCGGCAGCATGTAACGTTGTCTCAAATTAAGGATACTTTTCAGATCTATCAGATTAGCCATTTCAGAGGACCTTCAGAGGTGCCTTATAAATATCCAAACATAATATGATACATACAGCTGTATAATGTAATGCAGATGTATGTAATCTAACTTGATATTTTATACAGTGTCTTTGACGGCCTCATAAGCAGCCGAATATTTATAACATTGGAATCAATCACAACAAAGTTACACAACGATGGAGGGCAAAGACTGAGACAAACACAATGGTGAAAGAAAATTAGTGGACTGGAGAAATATAGTGACTGGCACAAGAAACAAAGTGGCTGGTAAGAGAAAAAAGGGTTGGCAAGAGATTAAACGTGTAAGGCAAAAGAGATAACAAATTCAAAGAAATTTTGCAAGGAATTCAGAACAAAAAAACTGATATTTTAAAACACATTTATTAAGTAAGATAATGTAACTGGTCATTTAATGTAACTGGTCATTTAAAACAAGCCTCAAACAAAAAACAGTCCCTCTAAGGCTTGATCCTCAGTTACAGCTTATACTGGCTTGACAGCTGGTTGATAACATCATGCAACATCTTAAGATTTGAACTCTGAGCAATGCAGTCAAAGGCAGACATGTTTAAAAATCCCGCAGAAGATTAACTGACTACTGAGCCAACGTACGAATGTCAGTGGAATTGGAATTTGACATATTCGTTGCGACACATGTCAACGACTCGTTGACCAGACTCGCTAATGACGCCGAGTCAGGGCAGCTGCCATCGGTAGACTCCTTCTTGTCAGGAATGATGCCGGTTTTGACCGAGATGCCCTGTGGAGGTCGCTTTCTAGGCGGCTTCTTTGGAGTATCCTACAAAATTATCACAAAGAAATAAATGCATGTTCTGCAATTAATAATGTGTTACTACAGCACAAAATACACGTAAGTGACCACACTGTACTAGCACATTTGCAGTCTATTTAGCGCCTTTGAGGAGAATTTGGTTACATTAACTTGAGCTTTATAAAACTTCTTATAACAACAACAACAATAATAATAATAATAATAATAACAACAACAATAACACTAATCATAATAATAATAACAATAATAGTAATAATACAATACAATGCAATGTTACATCATACACATAACGTTGATGTCCCAAGACCACAGCAAAACGCAGCATAAATACACACGTCACATAACATAATGTAGCACTACCTGTTGGAGTTTAGCCAAATTAAGCCAACAGTAATAAACATGCTGTAATGTAATCCTGCATATGGCACCTCTTCAAACTCATTAGGTCTTTGAAAACAGTATCATCATAATGTAAACTGCCTCCTATATTAATGTGAAAAACAGTAGGGATTACTGCATTATGTGCTACATAGTAAAATCCATATATACAGGATCCTTTTCACAAAACTGCATTTGGGAACCACAATCCAGTACTACGATAAAACTGAGACCGCACCACTTCAAAATTTCTACCAGACACAGTGCAATGCACCAGTGCAGCTGAAGTAAAGAAATTTTAAACTCTTTCATTTTCATGCTGCTCTTCAAAGTATTCGCTTTTATTTTTCCTTGACTAGACTGACATTTTGAAGCCTTAAGCCTCGCAGAACTGAACAGATCAAAACGACCGTCGTTAACAAATATAATTATCTAATAGCTTAATTCAGTGAAAAATTTGAAATAATAGTTAACAGGAAATTTACTGAAAAAGGGACTAATTAACTCATAGATAAACAGTTTCACTTCACAAATGACCATTATAACATGTACTAATGAAGTAATAGTTTGATTTATGCTTATCTGTGACAGCCAACTATGGCAGTACCAGTAACCCACGTGCGTGCACGAGCCATGCCGGTTATTTCCTTATCAAACAGCAACCCCAAATTCAGTTTTACATTGGTATAATTACCCTTTGAGTAAACGGAAAAGTCAATTGTGGGTCTAATAAACCCACTCGGTTGACCTAATTTTAATAATTCTTCTGCCACAGTGAATTTAGTTGGACACGCTTTATCTGACAGTTCATTGATGAAAAAACTAACACATTAATTAACCACTTGAGTATACTAATAAATATAATTGTTCACGTTATGTTATTATGTAAGGTAACAGTAGTTTATAGACGAAAAAAACTAATGCGTATTAATTACCCACTTGAGTAATACTAATAAATGTTCACGTTATGTTATTTAGTAAGTTAAATAACTGATGTAATTGAGAGCAGAATCAAACTGACCGGTGACTTAGACGACAAGTCGTTTTTGAAAGACGAACTCAAACCACCGACCTTATTGTTAAGTTTGCTCTGAAATGCTGAACAAAGAAAAGAAATGCACAAAGAACATTAACCAACATCTTCAGCTGCTATGCACCAATCTAGGCAACTTGTACCGTTTAATAGTGATTCTACTTGTTCGGGTCAGGAGCGCCCCTGTTGAGTTTATCCTCTAAGAGGCATTTAATAAATTTTAAATAATTACAATTACAGTTCTGTCTTTGACTTAATCTTATCTAACGATTTATTCGATGGCACCAACATCATAATATATATGGCATCAATCACCGGTCACCAGAAGTGCACATTTCTACAGCGCTCGCTAGCGATTGGTACATTCTAAACCTTACAGGTCTAACACTTCTCCACACGACCGATGGATGCAATGTGCTGGTTAATAAGTTGGTATCCCTGACGCGACTTTTGTGTGACGCTGACAAATTTTGGAGTTTACATTTACACTACACTATGAGACTCAAGCATCATCACAATCAAATACATTGCAATTTACACAAAAACAAAAGGAATTTGAAAATGACTCCCTTACAGTACATCAGAAGACTGGCATCAGGAAATGCTATGGAAGAAGTAAATTCAGTTTTGAGGTGATACAGAAGGTAGAGGATTTCGCAAACCTTAGGAGGTAGAGAATTCCAAATGGTGGGACCCTGAATAAGTGCTGGCCAAAGACAGGACTGGGTTTAAGGACACTTCAGCAAAACGCTTTTCTCGTGTTCTCAGCAAACATGACAACATCACCAGTCCAGCAACTGGACAAACTTTCCTTATGCAGGTACGTTTACCAATATAGATCACGTTTCATCGCTATCATAATATATCAGTATGTTATCGCTGTTATCATATTATATCAGTATATTATCATAATCATTATAACACATCAGTATATTATCACTGTTATCATAATATATCAGTATATTATCACAATATACATCAGTATATTATCACTGTTATCATAATATATAAGAATATATTCACAATCATCATAATACTTCAGTATATTATCACCACTATCATAACATATCAGCATATTATCATCGTTATCATAATATATCATTATACAAGGTATTTTGTCGGCTGACCTCTTGGGAGATCATAAATGATTTCATCTTGATCTGCTGATGTTTGTTGGCTCATAGAACTCTCTGTACTTTCCTGACTCGGTAACCTAAAAGGTATTTGTAATTGTAACAGAGTATTTCTAGTGAACTTCTCTGCAGCACCAGGGAAGGCAAGGTAATACCAGGCAAAATAAGGTAAGGTACGTTGAGGTGAGTCAAGGTTAGGAAAGGTAATAACCAGTTTGCAATACACTCTCAGAGGTTTAGTAATCTACAAAGTAATTGTTATTTACAGATTCGATTACAAGGTAGATGGCCTTAGAGGTAAGAATATTAACTTAGCACCATAATGTTTCATCAGATACAAATGCCTTCATCCTGTGATGACTCTCACTTCTCCCGTCTGCTCTCACTTCTCCCTTCTGCTCTCATTTTCCCTTTCAACTCTGACTTCTCCCTTCAGCTCTCACTTCTACCATGCAACACTGCTTTCTCTAATTGTGCTACCATCAATCAGGACTGGATTTCCTCCTGGTCTCAGCTTTCCAATATCCACACTTACTGGGTTAGGAATATTTCCGATGAGAAATATTGACTAGCAGCTATATAAATCAATTCTTACATTGACAAATATGATTTTTCAATGCAGCCAATGGCAAACTAAGACATGATGAGAAGAAATCAGCTACCTAATCCGAAATCCATCATTATCTTTAATTGGCTGAGAACCAGGCAAATAGTCATAGTCAAATTCACTTGATGTTGACTGACGAGTATCGGACGTCTTGATTTGTGGATTTATATGATCTGAAACAGCAAAAAACTAAAATAGATAGCAAATTATTTTTTAAACTTAGAATCAGTTTTAGACAAAAAAATATCTGAACAGTGTGCAAATCTGCTTGCTTTACAGCTTTTGGAAAACCCACACGGGTGACTGATGGGCATAGGCATATCCACAGCTCGCCCCAGACTAATCAAAACTTCTTTGATCTAAATTCCAGCAGCACTTTTGTAATTCTTTATTTGGAGTGCACAATATCCCTTTCGACTCTCCGTAGCTGGACAGCATTTTGGGAATCTCTCGTTTCGTCTACCTGTTTGTTCTGCCGAGTTAGTCTACGTTATTTTGATCTCAACTCATGACCCACTGGTTTTTACTAGGCCTTAACACAGGTCACCTTCTTGATTGCTTAAAATTTCTGTTATATTTTTTGTGAACTGTAACTTATTCTTTAGTGATTATGTGTCAGTTATGTAATGTAATGTAAATGTAATACAAAACTCCAAACTTTTCAGTGCCACACAAAAGCCATGCCAGGGAGGCCAGCTTCTTAACAGGTGCACTGCATCTGTCAGTCATGCATAAGGTCCGTAAAGGTTAGAATTTAAGAGTAGCCAGCAAGCACCGTAGAAATTACTGGTGATTGATGCCTTGTGCATTGGTGCCATGGAAGAAATCATTAGATAAGATAAGGTCTGTGACTGCAACTAGTTGGTAGCTCAATGGCACAATCTCAAATGACATTCAAATGCGTCATTGCAGCATAGGTGGCTCTAGGTACACACTCACAAATGACATCCCTATGCAGTATAACAACTATATTGCCCAAGTCATACAACTGATTAAATTAATTAATTAGATTAATTAACCTACCCTCAATGACTTTTATTATTTCAAGTGATATTGGAGTATTTATATCATTCAGTATATCAACAGCGGTCTTTCCTTCGCTATCTTTAACGCTAGCGTCAATGCCTAAAACCACACAAAACCGTAACAGTTAGAAGAGAACCACATCAACAAAGGGAAGGCGGCATGGTGACCAAACGGCTAACACGCTGGCTTTCGCCTCTGCGAACGGGTTCGAATCCCAGGTCAACATACGAAATCAACGAAACGTCGAACTGCATGAAACCTAGAAGGTCATCATCTTCAGTGTGACTGCCACCTTGAATCCAACACATAAAGTATCCGATATCCCACATGTGAGACGTGGCCCTTGAGCTAGCAATGGACGAATCCCAATGTCCTGGACACGGGGCCAGTGCATAGCAGGAAACAACACATATAAAACGACAGAAAAACAGACAAAAATGAAAAACACTCAATTAACTATGAATAGCAGCTGAAAGAGAAAGAAAACCAGAGGCAGACGTTGAATCCATGAGAATGAGCACAGGTAAGGGGCAACCAGCCTGCCATGGCCAGCACCTGCAGAATACAGGAACCAGCAGCCACCCAGTCAGATATATGGCAAAACAACATATCACCTCTAACAGTGAACTAAACAAACAGCTGCTCATCATAAGGGTATCGTAGATATTAAAAGTTAAAATTACACGTATCAATTAAAGGCTGGCCTAACTATAAATTGCGCATCAGTACAAGTACCTTTTTCCAGCAACAACTTGACAATCTCTAGTCGGCCGTACATAGAGGCTTCATGTAAAACCGTCCCATTCGTTGTCTGAAAATAGTTTCATCAGAATGTAAACTCCCTCAGACATAACTGTAACAAGAACTGTTAGGAAAACAATAGGCGTTACAACATGATATTCTTTACAGTGTCATCCTTGTAACATTAGGTCATCATTTAACACTAGCTTTGCAAAAATAACAATCCCTTAACGTTGGGACCAAGTAAATGAGTGTGCTACCTTTAACTAAGTTACCTATATTGGTGGTGGCCCTGACTGAATGGTAGTGGTGGTTGAAAGTGATTGGCAATAGTGATTGGTGGTAGGGTTGTGATAGTGATTGGCAATAGTGATTGGTGGTAGGGTTGTGATACTGATTGGCAACAGTGATTGGTGGCAAAGTTGTGAAAATCATCAGATTTTGACTCAGTTTCTCTAAGAGATTACAGGTCTTGACTTGAAACCTGTTGATTGTGACCATAAACTCAAAATTTCTACAGCACCCAATGGAAGTTAAGTCGCGGGAACCAACTTATCCACAGGTGCTCAGTCAAAACAAAATTGATAGGCAATAAGGTTTCGGTTCTAGGTCAAGATCCAAGAGTCAGCAGATCCATGATGCAAGCATTTCAGCAACAGTGCTAAACAAGTCATCAGATGTTGGATCAGATTGGCGGTATTTATTTCACTTAAATTTTTACACAGGAAACTAAACTACCTTCTGATTGATGTTGAACCCAGCATCTAACAAAATCTGTAGAACTTGCTTGTGCCCGCTCTTAGCGGCCAGAAAAAGCGGTGGCTTGTCTTCAGACGCCAGGTCAAGGCCCTTGACTTTTGCAGCACTCAAAAGCAGCTGAACCGTCTCCAGGCGACCATACTGGATCGCAAGATCGAGTGCTCGCTCACCCTTGCTGTTCTTGATCAGCGGATCGGCACGGTTCTGGCAAACGTAAGAAAATAAAATGTTATCATAAAATAACTGATTCCTAAAAGAACATGAAGGACAAGCTCGATTCCTTACACAGTGACCAGCTCGTGGAACCTATAATCTGCAATATTATGTATGTATGTTCGTTTGTATGTATGTATGTATGTATGTATGTATCGGGCTATTTATATAGCACCTTTTAGGAACCTCACATGGCGCTATAAGGCAAACAATCTGCAAACCTGTATTTGTTTAACAGATTACGATAACATCCTGGTGCAACAAATATTTCTACAAAATAAAAGCATTGCTCAACTCTGTACTTGGCCTCTGATGGACGCAGCTCAACTTAACCAATCGACAGGACAGGATAACACTGGTAAACAGCTAGACTACTAATACACCAGTCAATAACTAGTGTAATAATAGCACAATAGCTGTAATACAGATGTTCTTAACTGCCTGACATTAATCACATCGTATACCTGTCAACCAGCAGAGTTTTTGTTACTAACAGGTAATTACCTGTTTCACTTTTCAATACCAGTCAATGCAAGTCTTGCTGACATGTATGCATCATCTACAGTGCTGGTATATTTAAGCATATTGGGCCATTCACTGGCAATAGCAATATACAAGTTTATAAGCAAATACTAAAGAGGGCCATAAAATGAATATTTGTGCATCTCATAGAAATGCTCTGTATAATCAACCAGATAAAAAAGCATGCATTAAAAGGACACCAACACAACAAGGACAGATTACACTGGAGGCCAATGCACCAAGGGCAACAAAGAAGTGAGAACAATGCAACAAGGACAACATACAAGTGAGAACAATGCAACTAGGACAACATACAAGTGAGAACAATGCAACAAGGACAACATACAAGCGAGGACAATGTAACAAGGAAAACAAACACTACAGGCCAATGCAACAAGACAACATACAAGTGAGGTTGGTGCAACAGAACTGGATGACTGAGCTGGTGTGGTAACTGGTAATAAGGAATGGATACAACACAACTGAACTACAATACATCGAGTCTCGGCTTAGAGACAAGTGAAAATAAAAATTTAGCAACACATGAATTCAATTATACACAGCAGCATATACATAAAATCTACACACTAATTATGTGTAAAATAAATGAAAGGCAAGTTCCTTAAAAATTACCTAAATTACATTACTTTGTAAACGATTTCCTTAAAAATTCCCCAATAAAACTATCTGTAAACAAGTTCCTTTAACAGCTCATCATCATCATCTCAGTATTATAAACATAATGTTCTGAGGCCTGGCACAGCCGTGCATGTGACAATAAAATAATGGGACAGCCAAAATAAGCAACGCGGCTGTTAACCAGGTTACATACTGAGACTAATGAGGCCTCTATCATCACGTCCGGGTATGAAATTATTAATCGATTCCTCACAGGTCATTAACAGCAATCTATTAAAATTGTTACATGACAAATCATCATATGATGAAGACTGTGATGTTGATGATGATAATCGTGACGAAAACAATGCCCAGGGGAAGAGATGATGATTGCGACAAAATGACCATGATGAAAATAATAACACAAAATGACTATAATCATGATGAAAATGACCATGATGAAAAAATAACACAAAATGACTATAATCATGATGAAAATGACCATTATGAAAAAAATGATTACAATCATCATGAAAATGATCATTATGATGAAAATGACCATGGTCATGATCAACTCCAGCGACTCTTGAGTCTGCTACCACGAGGATAAATTCTACTTTAGAACAAGGAGAAACAATTTCTCTTCACACAGAACTTCAGCAAACGAAATTCCATAAATATCACGAAACCAGAAAAAGTCTACAGTAACCCCACAAAGTCAGTCTGACACTTTGAAATTGCACTGCATAGAGTCACTGGCCTCCTAGAATGTCACCTTTCTTAATGGAAAATTTTTTCTCCAGAAGAGCGCACAATCATATAACCATCCCCTGGAGATAAATCTCTCCAAAAATGCCAAGAATTCAATGCACCACATAAAACTGGTCTGATTAGCTACATTGGTTAACGCATAAGTCAAGAAGCCTCTGTGCGTGAGGATGCTGCTCACATCCTGGTCGTGGCTTATTTCAGAGATCTGAATCTAGCATGGGTCCTTAATTGCCGTGGCGCCTATTCAAACGGGCAGCGGTGGTGAAGGACCTCACCGGATAAAATCATTGAAAATTGAGCAGGGTTGAGGCCTTACATTTGCTATAGAAAAACATGTACATTTAAGATGGCTACAAAGGACAAAAGTAAGCCGTAGAATTTTGACTGTAAAACTACAGAAGCCATCGCGGACGCTCACAAAAATACACATTTGAACAGAAGATGGAAGCTAAAAAGATAACACCAGTTTTTCCAGATGACTGAACAAGATGGAAGAATTCAATCAGCAGCGAAGACAGTTCCAGAGATGTCTGGCGCCCTGTATTACCCCAGGACACATAAAAACCGGTTTGGTCTCTGATGATGAGCCCAAACGGGTCCCTGAAGATTTAATTCTCTGGAAGCATCTGACCATGGGATTTGCAAGCACAAGATATTTACGGAAGCTGACAAACCGATTATTTACTACAGTCATTCTAATTGCAACGCGAATGATAAAACGTCTGCATATTACACACGCTTCAATACTAGTTTGCATGCAGCCACTGAGTTTAGTGGCTTCTGTCATGACAGATCTATAGAGGTGCAACCGAATTCTGTCATGCAGTAGTTGTCATGGCAATAGAGGTGCAACTGAATTCTGTCATGCAGTAGTTGTCATGGCAATAGAGGTGCAACTGAATTCTGTCATGCAGTAGTTGTCATGGCAATAGAGGTGCAACTGAATTCTGTCATGCAGTAGTTGTCATGGCAATAGAACTGAATTCTGTCATGCAGCAGTCATCACGGCAATAGAAGTGCAACTGAACTGCACCTTTTGCTGCAATGCACTGTTGGTCAGTGCTGGTCTGGTGTACAGAGATAACACTTTGGCACACAAACAACAAGGGTTAAGGTTAGGGTTCAACATACGTATGTTGAAACATTTCTGATACGTCACAAAGAGCCATATCTCAGCATCTTTACGAGAATCTTAAAATGTTCTACATACATACATACTGTACACATATGCATATATACATACACACATGCATACATGATGAAGCGGTGCATGAAATGTCAAGTATCCAAGTCTGTATTGTCTGCACAGCTCAATACAAGTTGCTGTTGTCATGATTCACTCAGATACAAGTAAGTTATAATACAGTATAACAGAAATGTGACCATGTTCCTTTAGAAGTAACCTAAGTGGTGCAGACAAGATGTTTTGTCATAGTACATCCACTTCTACCTAATTTTTAACATTTATGTTTATTATACAGCCTCAAAATATGCCTTGAAAACTAAAAAAGCTTTTGAATTCTGCGTTAAGGATTCTTCACTCAAAGTGCTGCATGCTGACTTTTCCAGGTAAGATGTGACCCTGCATGACCTTTGTTTCAAGGACAGCATTCCCCGATCAGGTACGCCATCACACAATGATAATATTTTGAAAGTAAAGCCTCAATATTTTCTAACCAGTTACCTGAAGAAGCAAATCGACAACTTGATTGTGGCCGTACTGGGCAGCACTGTGAAGAGCTGTATCTCCTTCAAGATTCTGCAAGAATAAACAGCGCCTGCGTTATTCCTATGACAGAACAACTTCAAAGTCAAACATTAAAATGTTCCAAATCTCACCACATCATGCAATCATTCCAAAACCCAAAGATTTGATACTCAACCCAAAGAAAGCCGATAAGCCGAGTCTCCAGCTTGGTGCACGTTACCTGGCTTACAAAGCATGCAACAACATCGGACAGATCTTTCCATTAAGTTCCGGATAATGCGGCTGGTATAACAATTCCGTTGAGCCAATACCAACACAACAGCTCTGTCGCATTCCTCGATAAACAATGTATCACCACAGCTGGCCAATCAGTTGACGGTATCACCAAGGATGCCAAGCCAGGCAGCAAATCAATAATTTACTGCCCAACTACAGATGACCATTGACTGACCATCATGTCCAGCGATTCTGGAATGCTCCATGAGTGAACAAAAATACTGAACAGATCCACAGCGGTAACATTCAGCCATGCTTTGAAAGTACAAATATTCAAAGGAAATTTCCAACAAAAAATTAATCCAAGTAAAGTAGTTCTATGTGGACAAAAAAATATAAAAAAATGTTATTCCATCTGCAGATTAATTTAACTAAGCTAATTACTAACAGAAAGAAAATGTAAAAATGGTAACATAGAGATCACGGATGTGCTGCAGTGGTACAGTACTGGCAAAGAGGAAATGTTTTTAAAGAAGAACTTGGCAACAGGGAGAAGCACTGGTGACAGGGCACATCTCTGAGAAACAACGTCTCATATGCAAAACATACTGAGAAGTGATTGCTAGTACACTGCAATGTCACAGATGAAGGCGTGCTGGACAAACATCTGTATTTTCTCAACCACACTGTCAATTTCTAGCCAACTTCTGATGCAGGTCCCAATCAAAGTGCCTGTAATCGTGGGAAATCTTTTCAAGCACTTAAACTCCAACATATTGTACACTTTGAAGTTTTATGTTTTAAACAGTTGTGTAATTTATTCTCACATATTCTTGCATCAACAAGATTAAAATTTTCATATCTACAAAACAACTGGCAGAGATGGCAAATGCTAGACTGATTGGGATTTTAGGCTGTCTATCAAGAAAGCTACTAGAAATAAGTGTGTAAGTAAGTAACGCATCTGTCAACACACCATATGTCCATCAGCTGCCTTTCCCTCACGTACTGCATATGCGTCATCACAATGGCATCCAAGGGCAGGACAATGTTTTCAAATCAGGCTGCAAAGCTTAACAGTTTATCAGAAGAGGATTTAAACTTCAACACAGATGAAGTACTACCACTATACCAAACACAAATCCAAGTACTTCTAAACCCATACTTTGTAACTGTACTTGCTAATTTGTATAGAGCCACTTCAAGAGAAACTCATCAGAGGCACTACTCATCTGACAACACAAAACCCTGATCGAATAAAACGGTTTTCACGTGCTTACAGAAAAGACGCAAATGCACAGCAAAGCACCATATAGTATATGGTTTATGTAAATCACATACGATGGTATTTTGCCGTGCATTTGCATCATTTCCATAAGCACTTGAAAACCATTCTACCCTTTCAACAAAACCACTCAGAGGTCTTCCCCCAAACAACAACTAGCAAAAACAGAAAGTACAGAATGCATAACAGCACTTCCTCTCATAAACTCAGCAGATCATTCAGTTCAAGTGTCCATTTACACAGTTTCAATACAGTTTCTGTGAAGCTCTGATAAGAAAAGTAGCTCTAGCAACAACATTTCCAGAAAAATCAAAACCTCCTGAACATAGCCAAAGGTTGAAGCGAGGAACCCTTCTGCTTCCTAACCTTATCGCAAAATCATTCGCCCTTAATTAATGTCAAAACTTGAATACTTAATAATCAGTCTGCAGCACATCAGATCAGCTGCAAAATTAATCTGAATTACGGACATCACTAAATGATCTGCATTATCTAAATAACGATCATTAGCCTGTCAAAATGATGAAGCAGATTACACGAACTCGGACCGGTTGGCTGGCCGGCTAGCTGGTCAAATTAAGTCCACAAGTGAGGGGCTGGCTGGCTCACTGGCTGGCCGAATTATGTCCATAGGTGAGTGGGTTGGTTGATACATGAATGAGTAAGCAAGCAGGCACATCAGCCAGCCAGCCATTCAGTACAACAAAACTATGGACAGCCTAAGTCTGTAGCCTTCAACAGCAATGTTAAAAATTTTTTGCCTGCTGACCAGCAAAATGATGAAGCAGATGACTTTCAGCAAATGACTGAAAGATTCAATGCAAGCAGAAAAAACAGACACATCATGTTTCATAGAGATTTTCCTGAGTAACTGGTTCTTTGCACGTGTTCAAGCAAAGCTTTATGGCTTCAATCTGCCTTCAGAAATGGACAAAGGAGTGACCCAGTGACCTCAATCAAATCCAAAGACTACAGACTGCAAATAATCTCAAAACTGTAGTGAACACATGCTCACAGCAAATATAGGAAGTGTTAAATATAGTGACTAGGCAGGGCCCTTAGGACTTCCTGTTTGACTTTGTGATGTACTGCTAGACAATGAAGGTGTTAAGTGGCACAAAAAAAAGTACTGCACTGTACTAATGAAGAAAGTGACTCCATGCTGCCCTGTGATCAGAGGACCTTAAAAAATAAGACTTCAGCACATAAATCAACACTTAGCATGTAAATTCTCATATATATATATATATATATATAATATATATATATAATATTATATATATATATATATATATATATTAAATACACATTTATTTTACAGATCCTCTGATATCTATCCGTATGTGTGCATGCGCGCGTGCATGTGTCCATTTACACAGACACTTATACCAAAAGGCACAAATAGCTGGCCTATGAAGTAGGTACTCAGGAACCTTATTATCATGCTACCTTTTGGAGCCACAACAAGTATTATGCCATAATTAGGCTGTGTAATAAATAAGTCAATTAAATTTCAGATCCCCATATCCCAAACCCCATGCACCCTATCAGACTTTGCACTATAATCAAGTGAACACATGCTTACAGCAAATATATAAAGTGTTCAAAATAGAGCCTTTAATGAGGCATTTATATATTCAGAGCATTTATATAGCGCCCCTCAAAGATACCTACCTCAAGGCACTCCCAGCCCAGCTCAGACCCAGCGAAAATAGGGAACAGTTTTCAAGTGTTTGTGGAAAGTGCATGAAAGAACATGCAGATCTAAAGGGAGGCTATTCCAGGTGGATGGCCCACCCACTGAAAAGCACAAACGTGTGCAAAAGGAACAATGTTCACACATACAAATACAGCAGATACTTATATAATTAGGTCATAAAATAACCTAATTATAAAACTGTAAAATGATCTAATTATAAAATGGCCTAATCAGAAAAGTTAAATTGACTTTGTTGTAATCATAACTTCATCGTAATGTGATTCTTGATATGCCTCCCAAAAACACCATTACACCGGGTTTCAAATGTACCCCTGCAACTGAGAAACTTTCATACAATAGAAACAATGTCTACAGATGAGGCTGACCTGAGCGTTGACCTTGGCAAGTGAGGGACCATGCGACAGCAGGACCCGACAGACGTCGGCATTTCCTCTCCAGGCTGAGAGGTGCAGTGGATAGCATCCTTTCTGATCTGGAATGTTGGCCGATGCCTGCAACTTCAGCAGCAGCTCAACGACCTCCCTAGAACAGAACCGTGCAGATTAAGCAAATCTGATTGGATAACATGCACGGCGCTAAACCAATCCATTAATATTTCACGTGTCATTCATCGGCTCAATGGACGGGAAGAGACAGACAGACAGATAGACAGACAGACACACAGACACACACAGAGACACATACACTGACACACAGAGCAGGCACACAGAGCAGAGACAGACCCAGAGAGAGACAGAGAGAGGAGAGAGGAAGAGACAGAGAGGAAAGAGAAAGAGAGGGCGAGAGGGACAGCGAGAGAAAGTGGGAGAGAGGAAAAGAGGAAGAGAGCGAGAGATAGAGGGAGAGAGGGAAAGGAGAGAGGAATAGAGAGAGATAGAGGAAGAGAGGGAGGGAGAGAAAGAGGGAGAGAGGGAAAGAGGAAGAGAGCGAGAGATAGAGGGAGAGAGGGAAAGGAGAGAGGAATAGAGGAAGAAAGAGGAAGAGAGGGAAAGAGAGAGAGAAAGAGGGACAGAGGGGCAGAGAAAGAGAGAGGAACAAACTGAGACATGCACATACAAATGCAGTGGCATGAATACGTCAAGCGATAATCCATAACGAATGCATAAATACTTCGCCAGACAGCTTGACAGGCAGAATGGCCGACCAATAAAGTGATGTAGGGCTAAAGAAACAGAAATCTAATCTCACAGCTTCAATAACACACAGACAATCAACTGATTACAATTACAACAGAGCAATATTCAAATATAAAGCAAGACAAACTAATAAAAAGACACAGTGGTTGATTTTTGTTTATACTGCTGTATAGCTAAAGAAAAAGAAATCCAATCTTACAACTTCTATAGCACTATTTTAATAACACACCACTTAGCGGCCTGAGAATGCAGCGTTTGAACAGAAAGCCATATACACCCCACACAGTGGACAGTTTGTTTAGAAATTCCCAGGTTATAATGTGGATAGCACAGGCTCAAGCCGAGCAAGAACTTAAAACAAGCATTAGCTTAATATTAGTTGTCTGTTCTGTTCATAAATGGTGTTGCTCCATACGCACCAACAAAATAATAACAATATTACAAAGAGTGCAAAGTTCAAATACAAACATCAGAGGCAGACACAGTCAGACACACACACACAGAGACAGACACGGTCAATACAGCATATACAAACAGCAGGAGACAGGCCAACAAAAATACTGATAACCCAAGTGACAGAGACAAATGCTAGAAAACAAGCAAGCTTATGCAAACAAACATACAGATAAGGAAGCATACAAGAAGACACACAGTCAAACAGCAGATAGAAAGAGTCAACAAAGCAGAAAAACAACATGAAACAATACAATGGAGAGAGTAGGACTGATATGCAGAAACTGATCATCATAGGCAAACCATCATGTCCCAAAGGGAATCCTCAAAGATAGGACACACACACAGTGATATACAAGAGGAGGAAGACACCACATGAACAGCCATAAACAGGCAACAGCCACATAAACAGACAGACAAACATATAAACCAATAACAAAACAGGTGGAGGAGGTAAAGCTAGCAATTATTTGCTTAGTATGTAATTATCAATTTGAACAATTCAATACACTCCAAAAATAAACCTTGCAAATTGCAGCTCTTGGGTGAGGTACTTAAAGACACTACACATGAATCAAGTGTCCAGATAGATACACACACACACACATATATATATGTATATAGATATCTCTGTACATATAATCATTTGTTATGTATTAAGTGTCCAGATACATACATATATGTATGTATATAGATATATGTATATATGTACACACCCACACACACACACACACATATATATATGTTTATGACCTTATAATTTTCATAGTTAAGATTTAAAATGTATATATAACAACGTGGTCACTGGTATTGCATATTACTTGGTGGCCCTAATTAAGCGGGATTATGGTCCCTTCTGGGTCTAGGGCTTGCTCCGGATAACCTGACAACGTTTCATGTTAAACTTGTATATTGGTTGTTGTCAATTTCTTTTGGGATCAATAAACAGACATAATGAAATAAAAAATAATATACAGAAAGACCTTAATGTGGCCAAAGTGCACATAAACATACACAGTTTGGCGGGAAACATGGCCTTAAGCCAGGAAGTCAGTGTGGTTTTTTATGCCAGTCAAATAAAACAGTCTGTTTTACTGTCAGCACAAAAGGCAATATTGCACTACCAAACAGTATGTGTCAAGAAATCTTATGACCACATTTGTGGCTGCTGTTACTAGATATTGTTTTTCAATTGCGCACAGCAGATGCTTTCACGTGAACCAAAAACTCTCAGCTGTTTGTTTCACAGAGCTACAATTTCACATAGATAAAATATTTTTTAAAGTCCCTACACATTCCACATCCTGATTTCTAGTAAACCTACCAGCTAGACTTCTGTAATAAGTAAAGTATCCCATATCCCACAAGCGAGACGTAGGGGAGGTGCTAATATCCTTTTCTTTAGGCCTTTCAGCCGGCAATGGACGAATCCCAAGGTCCTGGACACGGGGCCAGTGCATCGCAGCGCTTGCCGTTTACTTCCCAGCTTATGCTGGTATCAAATTCTACTGCTTGGTGACAGAGGCACAGTGTACACAAACAACAAACCTAGGGTCATTACACAGAGTCGAACCTACAACTGCATGATCATTAACCAAACGCATTACTGACAGACCACCGTGCCGCACGCTTCCGTAATGGATGATAAATTCTTACAAAGGTTTCACTTAAATTGACCATTGACAGTATCTTGTGCAATACGATAACAGCACTAAAGTCATCAGATTAGATAAGACTAGTTTAGAGTCATTTTAGTGCTTAATCAAATCAACTCTGTGGCTTCTAAGCCCCTGGAAGTAATTTTAACCCAACAGAAAGTATGTCCTTAAAATCAACAGCGTGAGCAAGATTATGTTTTAGAGTCAGAAACTTCCTCTTTCTATCTGTATTCCTCTTTCCATCTGTATTCCTCTTTCCATCCGTATTCCTCTTTCCATCCGTATTCCTCTTTCCATCCGTATTCCTCTTTCCATCCGTATTCCTCTTTCCATCCGTATTCCTCTTTCCATCCGTATTCCTCTTTCCATCCGTATTCCTCTTTCCATCCGTATTCCTCTTTCCATCTGTATTCGTACACATGCAGAGAAGCAGGCAGGCAGCCCATCACACAGGCAGACAGACTGTCATATGTGCAGACAGAAACATTGTTGTCATTTGAGGCTCCCTACCTAAATTCCCGTACATATACAGAAATGCAGCTACAGAGTGACCTGTACAAAGTCTGTGTTAGTTGACCTTTAGGTCATGAACGAAACTGATCTCTTTGTGGAATGCATTTCCACCAAGTTTTTCTCCACGTCTTCATGGTTTATCCTTTTTGGTTTTGACTGGACTCATCCAGAATTTCTGTTTTACTAAGAATCAACCATTGATTGATGTCTTTTGCATTATTACGCACTGCTATAGAAGTACACACCTGAAATGCTTAACTAAACTGCTAACTTCTATTAAGCACAATTAACATGCATTAGGGTGGTAATTTATTGCAAAGAACTTCATTTCAGATTGGTTATTATTTATTTATTCAGATAATATATAGGTCACCTGGGTTTTTCACTTAAATCAAGCTGATAAATGCATAAAATAAATCTTTCTACTTCCTTATTCCCTCCACACATTACGATGTTTGGATTCGCATCAAGTAGACCTGAAACTGTATTTGTTTGATAACATTATTACGTATCAAACTTCCGAGCAATTCTTGCACAGCTTCATTCACAAGCCCCACAAGGCTGCCACAGGTTCATCAAAAAACCTTCTTCCTGAAAGTGATTTTGGCTTCAAGTATATACTAAATGGAGGGTCAGTAAACACCACAGCATCTTGTAAGGACGTCTGGCTTCTCGTGAGTCATTAAGAAGTGCTATTTAAACATTCTAACACAGGCGGACTGTTTTGCTGTTGCCATGTGAACTTTATGCTGGGGAATTCCAGACTGGAGCTTGCCTCCTGATTTCACATATCAGCAACCATAATAATAATAACAGTAAAACAACTGAATTCGTATACAGACAGAGAACCAGGCAGGCAGCCAGACTGTCATATGTGCAGACAGAAACACTAACAGGCCAGATGACAGAGATAGGCGCTAGAAAACACAAAAGCAGACAAATGGACAGAAACATACAAGAAGACAAACAGTGACACAGTAGAAAGAAAACAACCAACAAGACATAAAACTAAACTTACACAATACACAGATTCCCTGTAGATTAGACAAACTACTGTCATGTTTTTGTGCTTCAGCCAACAGACTAAACGACTTTGTTATTGCACATTTCTACAGCAGTACAGCTATTAATGGTGTGCGATAAATGGACATTTACCCCACCTCACCTTAATCACAAACATCCATACACAGTTTTGTTGCCTTTTCTCAAATGTATGCTGTGGACACCCCAGGTGAAGCTCAGGCATGTTGGAAGAGTTTTTAATGGGACTTCATTCCAACTCCTGATAACTTCCCATCTCCAACTTTGATATGTGCTTCAGTACCAGTAAGAGGTCCTTATAGAGGTAGTATATAACCTGTTTTGTCACATTACATTATACTAGCTGAGACTGTTGCATGAATAAAAAACAAAACTGTTATTTCACTGAAGTTACAAATCTAACAGCAAAGAAGTCTTTGCAAAACTTAACAGAATTGCTGATTACTTAAGAATTATTACTGATAAAAGCACAGCTAATTGTTAAGATTTCTAACTGATAAAAGCACATCTGATACAAATTCTACCAATAAAGCAACTGTTGATGAAGTGCTGCTGATAAAAGTACAGCTGAAAGAGGTACAGCCCCACGGTTCAGTAAGCTGTACATCACAAATCCATTTTCATGTGGAACCAATTGGAGTCTTACTTGTGGCCATTGAGTGAAGCATGATGAAGAGGAGTTTCCCCATTGGTGTCCTGACAATTAGGGTGGGCACCTTTTCGTATCCTGCAAACAACAAAGCTACCATCCGAAATCGTCATGCATTATCTTCCGTCAAAATCCTCCCATCATCACAACCACAACCATTATCAACCATCCTATCACCATCGACAAACATCAACCTTAACCTTTATCTATATTCTATTCATACTTTTCCTGCTATTATCAACTATTACCGTCATCATTTTCATCATCACCACCAAAGAACCATCATCCTCATTCTCTTCATCCTTTTCTTACAGTCATCAACGATCGCCACCATCGCCATACCACCACCACGCCGTCATCATTCAATCGTTTTTAACAGAACTCGATTAGCGGCCTCAATATGTGGCAACATCAGAGATACTTACTGGAGAGCTGGTAGAGGAAGTGCTAGGGGACCGGCGGTCCACTTTCGCTGACTGAGTATTTTTTCGATTAAAGCAACATTTCCCGATCGGGCAGCGTCTAAAAGCTCCTGCTCTTTTCCCATCACGTACAGCTGGCGCCTACTAATTTAATTTTCTGCAAAATACAGAAATTTCGCATGTTTTCATGATCGACGCCACTACTAATATTTATTATTATAACATCCGGTTAAAAGGATTCACATTCCCGGAAGTCAGTTGACTTGCAAAGGCAACGAAGAAGAGCGACTACTACAGCGTCCTCGAGAATTTAAATAAAATCTTTAAAAAGTCGCTTCCAAGGAACCAGCCAAATTTTTTAATCACCTAATTTATTAATCAACAAAACTTTTAAGTTATAAGAAGTTCGGTGCAAGGTTAATTTTCAGAAAATCTAGGCTAGGCCCGTGGCATGCAGAGCAACTGTGTCACGATACACTAATACGTGAAGATAATGCGATAATAATTGCAAACACGATTGTAAACACTAGTTTAGCTTATTATTGCAGCTAAAACAAACTTGCTAAGGTATAGATTTGACCAGATTCGGCTCAAAGTTACGATTAATAATTAACAAGTCTGTTCAATAACATCAACTAAACCTCGGCATCTACAAAGCCAAAATCAATTAATAATATTTTATCATTTTAATACCTTTTAGGAGAGTTAGTATAACATGCGCTATATCGAGTTGGAAAATCAGCATGCTAGAAAAACGTAATAGTGTGCAGTTTTCTCAACCATACACCATTAAACTAGTGAAACTCAATATAATATTATTTAACGTGTTAAGCTTACTAACATGCAACAGGTAACACAAATTCCATTTAGCGAGTCCTGGCAATTTTTTAAAATTCAAATCCTGCGCTACATAATTTATTTTCCATTTTGGTAGACATTGGAAAAGCTATGAAATTAATGCTATCTCTATGTCAACAAAGTGGTCTTATGATTGCTGCGGTGGGTGGGCCGCGGAATCTGGGTTTCAAATGTCGTCTAATATCTTGCTAAAAACACAAAAGGAGTAATTTATTTGCATTCAGAACGATTTCAGTGTGCATAAAGTGTAAAATCATGCTTGAACGCAAGGTTTGCATATTTCCGTTTAAGGTATACCGAGTTTAGCAAATATTTCTTCCTGCAATAAATATTGCAGTTTGCAATTTTGAAAGCCAAATAGTGGATGTAACTGGTTTTATTTTGAGCAGTATCCCAACTAAGCATTTCTAAATCTTTGATCCGAACATGCGGCTACAAATCATTGCGCCTTCGGCTACCTACATTGCCGTATGACGTTCCTGGAGTTTGCAGACCCATAATCCAAATGATGCCACACACTCCAGCTTGAATGAGGTCAAATTCTCACAACTTATTACAACTAATGAATAGAAGTACCCGTGATGAAATAGTGGGATTAACTGGCACGAAAAGTAAATACGAGAACATCATACGTGACCTATACTTTCGGCGCTCTGGGGTGTATGTGGGTAGCGAGGGTATGTCCCTTGACGATATTCGCCCCAAGTTATGTCACCTCATTTCAGCTGGAGTATGTTAATGCCTGTCTCACATATGTGCTGGATATTCGAATCATTTACAATCACTACAATACTCACTTTACCATTTATATGAGTAATTAAGTAATTCGAATAGCAACATTTTGGAAACTTAGATGAATGAATGCGAATGTGCATTATGTTGTTTTGTACAGATTTCAAGCCATAGATAGGGTTGAAAAGACGTTTTCAATAAAACAACATCATTTGAATGTAATTCTGTGTTTGGTTTCAGTTGCCACTGCAGACTGTTCTTTTCATCTGCCTTTTTGCATCAGCCAGCAGCATTCAAGGTATGCATTGTGAGAAAAATTAAACCCCAATGACAGTTGACTACACTACAGTTCTCTAAATCACTTAGATTACAGTACACTGGATTACATTATGTAAAATTACATTATGACTTTTAAATATGACAGAATACTAATCAACACTTGGCAGCTTGCTGTTTTATGTTTTAAAGCTTCAAGTTTTACTTCTGTTAAGGTTTGATAAATTTGTATTTTTAATTGGAATATTGTTATTGGTATGAAATTTCTATGTTTAAAAAAGTTGCAGTTTTTCCATGGAATTTTCTTTGTGACAGGTAACTGACATGAATTTATGCCAAAGAAATCTCTTCAACAATTTGCTTGAACATATGTCTAGAGGTGTTGTTCTGGTCTTTACAGAATTTTCCGCCTTAGATCACATCGGGACAAAGACGCCACCATACCGACAAGCAGTTGCTGTGAAAGAACTGATCAGACGCCTGATTGGGGCAAGATCTGTGGAATTTGATGTAGAGGTGGATCCAAGCATCGGCCCTGCCAACAGAGACACCTTTAAGGTGATTATGCAGCCGTGGTTTAGCTATAGTTTGTCAAAAGTGAGACCTGTCTTCAAACATGCAATAATATAAGACAAATTCTGATATTTCACAGTTTGGGACATGAATCCCAAATTCTATTCTGAATTGGACATTACTTCATAATATGACCTCATCAAAACTTGACCTCATTATAATGTGACCTCATTTTGAGTTGAACTTGTTATAACATGACCTTGATATGGAATAACCAATTTATAACATGAACTCATTATAACATGACCTCATTATTACAGGACATCATTATAGTGGCTACCAAAGGTTAGTGCCATTGCAGAACTCTGCATTTTTATTGGGTCCTGAAAAGGTGCTATATAAATATGCAGATGCAGACACTACCAAATACATTTTTCATTACGTTTGTGTTGTTACAGCTTATTAATGTTGAGAGTCATTTGTCTGTTACTGGAACGAGCGGAGTAGCAGCTGCCTGGGGATTTTATCACTACATTTCCCAGTACTGTGGCTGCCACGTGTCGTGGGGAGGTGACCAGCTTAACATTCCAGACGTTTTGCCCAAACTGCCATCTGGTGGACTGCTTGTGACGTCAAATGACAGGTTGATCCGTGTTAAACTTATTTTTGTCGTTGTTGGACATTTTGTAGTTAGCCTTGTTACTATAACTTAGTTAGCCTTATAACTGGTTTAACACCCACAGAGGAGCCTCTAAAGGCATAAAACAATAAAATAATCATTATATTAATTCTAATTCTGTTGTAAATGACTGAAAATTCTTGGTAATCTTTGCTAGTTTAAGCCATTATCAAAACCCCAGTTGAAACTTACCTCATTTGGTGTCGTGCTTTCATAAAAATGTTGAGTAGTGTAATGATAACTGGCCCATTTCTTCAGAACTAAATTGGACTCTACAGCTTTGTGATGTTTAATAACAGACGGTGATTGCTTTCTGACAGGTTTCGATATTATCAGAATGTTTGTACAGTCAGTTATTCCTTCGCCTGGTACAACTGGTCAAACTGGGAAAGAGAAATTGATTGGATGGTGTTAAATGGAATCAACTTTCCTCTAGCATTCAACGGACAGGAGACCATCTGGCAGCGGGTATTGAAACTAAATTTCACATGCATATGCACGCATATTTTCCATACAATCAGTCTAGCTTGTTTTAAAGTTATGCTGTAAGATGTCTGGCGGTTACCAGTTTCTTGGGTTTGCGCTTTGGCTCATAAATGCCGACCCCTGTCATGTTGACAGTGTTACATCAGTTTTGTTAAATAACAACTTAGGCCAATGAGCACTTGAAACTGCCTGCCTGCCTGACTCTTGGATCTCCACCTTGGAACCAAACCCTTCTTGCCTGTCGATTTTGTTTTGGCTGAGCGCCTGTGAATAAGCTGGTTGCCACGACTTAGCTTTCGTTGGGCGCTGTAGAAATCGTGAGTTTACGATTACAATCATGATTACGATTGAAACCCATTGTATTCAATTGGGGCTTTGTGTTGTCAGGTTGGGAGTGCCTTTGAGAAGTTTATCTTGAAGAGGTGCTATACATCTTTATGATTACAGTTACAATTACGGTACTGTTTTGTTGTAGTTACCATTGTACTTTGGCATTTCAGTGGAACTGGGGATTCTGATGGGTTTTTGATAATTGCTTAAAAGTGCTACTCAACAGAACAGGAATTAAAATTAAAATTGTGAAATCCGATGCTGTTTTTTAATTTGTTTACCGGTACACATCTGCACTTGGCAACGTTATGTTACAGCATTTACACATCTGCACTTGGCAACGTTATGTTAGCATTTACACATCTGCACTTGGCAACGTTATGTTACAGCATTTACACATCTGCACTTGGCAATGTTATGTTACAGCATTTACACATCTGCACTTGGCAACGTTATGTTACAGCGTTTACACATCTGCACTTGGCAACGTTATGTTACAGCATTTACACATCTGCACTTGGCAGTGTTATGTTACAGCATTTACACATCTGCACTTGGCAACATTATGTTACAGCATTTACACGTCTGCACTTGGCAACATTACATTTCAGCATTTACACATGATAGAAAACATGTTGAGGTTTTTTCCTGTCATCTTAAGAGCATTAGATTATTATTTTGTTTCCTGAAACCAGTTTATTGTCTTAACTTAGGTGTATTTGAAGTTGGGCTTTACACAGTCTGAAATTGATGGTCATTTTGGTGGACCGGCTTTTCTTGCATGGTAGGTATATGCAGCGTGGAGTAACCCCGGGTTAGTTACCACTCTGAATGTTCCTTGTGTATTAGAGAATCTGATTTGAGTAGAATAACAGCACCCCAGGTAATAAACAACTTGCAGTGTTTATAACAAATATAATTTTAATTATGTTTTTTCATAAATCTCTGTTATAAAGTTTATAAAACTCTCTGCGGTGTTCATAAAATAAGACATAATTTTACTATTAAATTTATTTGTTTTAAAGTTTATTTAACTCTCTGAAGTGTTTGCACAATAAAACATAATTTTATTGTTAAATTTATTTCTGACAAAGTTTATAAAAGGACTCGGTGTAAAGTGAAGCAGTTTTGTTCTTGAGGTCGCGAATGGGAAACCTGCGTGGCTGGGGGGGACCGTTGCCCCAGAGTTGGCACGATCAACAGGTGTCTCTGCAACACAAGATCCTACAGAGAATGCGTGACTTCGGAATGATTCCAGTTCTTCCAGCTTTCAATGGTGACGTTCCTGATGCCATTACGAGGGTCTTTCCAATGGCTAAAGTCTCGCATCTTCGGCAATGGGGAAGGTTCAATGCCACCTACTGCTGGTATGATCTTCATTTCTGTTGTTATTGTTATTACTATTTCTGCATTTATTAAGTGCCACTATCTAATGACTAAGCATCAATCTACGGCACTGAGCAGTTATGAATGGAGGACTTGCTCAAGGTCCCTACACGGTAAGGATCTCAGTGGAGGCTCGAACCCATATTTGTCCACACTACAAGCCGAGCACTCTAAGCTGTCAGCTGCAGTGCCCCACTGTATGTAATTTGCAATTTTCATGAAATGATTTGCTTACAATTTTTTAAGTTAAGGCTTTAAAGGAACATGGTTGAAACTATAACTTATAGTAAGTGGGACATAATTAACTACTAACCTGACAATTTGTGCAGAGTTATTTATGCATTTTTACTGACTTTGCATTGCTGAGAGTTTTATAACCAATGTATTTGCCATCCTTCGTTTATCCATGATGCAATACATATTGATCATGTTATGGTATGTGTTGTTTTTCATTTGGTTTTTAGTACCCTGCTGTTGGATCTCAATGACCCACATTTCCAGATATTTGGACAAGCCTTTCTGGACGAGGTTTGTTTACTAACGCTACCCTTACATGAATGTTTTTTTGCGAATTGTGCATCAACCCATGGATTACTGATGTCTTTTAAGTTATGACAATTGCGTTATTAACCTGACAACCAACAACTCGTGAAGTGATGTAATGAGGCATTTATGTAGCTCCTCTGTAAGTGCCATGTACTTTGATGTAATACATGTAAGTGTAGCATATGGTATGTATGATCTGGCTATTAAAAAGGCGCCTTTTAAGCACCTAACAAAGGTGCAAGGGATTCATGTTTGTCAGTGGTTTTACAATAGACATTAGGTTGGATCAGATTGACTCGGATCCCATTGGGGCCCAATTATTGCGTCCATAGTCAACGTCTCTCTGGCTGAAGGCTGCTTTCCCACCAGTTTCACTCGTGCCGTAGTTTGCCTTCTTCTTAAAAAGCCATCTTTCCTTCCTGGTGATTTATCAAACTATTGCCTCGTCTCTACTCTCAAGTTCTCAGTTACGATTTCACTTGAAGCGACCATCGATTGATGCCTTGGGCACTATGGTAACGGCACTCTGGAAGTCATTAGATTAGATTAGATTAGAGTGGCTTAGGGATTAGGTTAGATGAGACCAGAATACTGGGCAAAGTAGTTTCTTAGCAGGTGCTGAAATTAGTTACTTTGAACATTGTGTTGATTTTGTTTTTTCCTTTCTTCAGTACATCAAAGAATTTGGTACAGACCACGTCTATAATGCCGACACATTTAATGAAATGGATCCAGAATCTAGGTAATTCAGATAATCACCATCATCACCATTATTATCAGCAGAAACAGATTTGCTTTCCACCCTATCAGTAGCTTGCTACTGGCGATGCAGTCTAAGTTATCTTAACTACATTACGTTTCTTTGCATCAGACTGAAAACTGTTCCTCTCAACTTATCTGCTTTAAATGCTTAATTAAGAGATGTGAAGATTATGATATTGACTTTTTCTTTGGAATTTGGGTCTGTCACCTCCTTTCTGCTAAAAAAGGCTGTGAAAAACTAGGTTTTTCCAAAATTATGTGTACTGGTTATGATGGTAATGATGATGATGGTAGTGTTCTGATTATATGAATTTTATCTTGCTTTCCTTTGTTCTGTTTTTCTGTTATGGTTCTGCACTTTGTCTGTTCCACTGTGGATAGCATTGTATATTAGCTGAACCCAAGTTAATCATTCTCATTTTGCTTTGAAAGTATTTTAATATGATTCCGTTTTGTTCTTTTGTCTTATTCCAGTGATCCAGCTTATCTTGCATCTGCTGGTAAGGCTGTTTACAATGCCCTCTTAGCAGGTGATCCAAAAGCAGTCTGGTAAGCTTAATTTTTGTTATTTTCTTATGCCTCAATAGTGTCTGGTAGAACTTGCTCTAGTCATAATGGCCTGTGTTGCACTGCTTTGAAAAAATTTGATGGCTATGTTAAGTGATGATGGTGATAACAGCTTTGATAATAATTAGTTATGAATGCTGTTATTATTATTACTATGGAGAAAACTGGATAAGCTTTTCAGTTAATTGCACCAAAAATAATACATAATAATAATGTTGGACATATACATTTGCATGTATGACTGTTTTGTGTATGTGAAAGCAATAAGCCTTACTACTGTTTTGCTGCTATCTGAATCAGAAATCGGAAAACTAACTAACGAGGGGTTGGGGTTGACCCTGACTTTGACGAGTTGTCTGTGATCCTCCTTTCTCCTACTTTTCCACTGTAGATAATGAGACAGAAGTCTATTTTCGATTTAGGGTGATGCAGGGCTGGATGTTTCTTGGTTCGTTTTGGCAGCCAGCGCAGGCCAAGGCCTTGTTAACTTCAGTGCCATTGGTGAGAACTTCTGTCTTCTTGTAGTTTCTTACAAACTGGTCTATTTAGTGACTGGCTGGCCTTTTACTGGTTCCTTAAATGACCTACTGGCCCATGACCCTGATTAAATGACTTACTGACCATTGGAATGGTTCATTAAATGGTTGACTGACCAAATGGCTCTGGTTGAATGTATGGATGACGGTCCTTTTGACTGGTTGATTAAATGATTGACTAGTTTGACAACATGTCCAAGTTGAACAATAAGTAGCCATCTTGTTATTTACTCTAATACTCTGATTTTTAGTTTTTAGTATCAAAATAATAATAATAAAAGTAATATATTTATGTGAAATAATAATAAAATAATTAAATCTAATAATAATAATATTAATAACAGTAATAATAATAACGTCTAATAATAAAAACTATTAATAGAAATAATAAAACACTGTAATAGTGTTTCTTGTTTTCCTTGAGCTGTCTGTCGATTGTATGAAGCCTTTTCTTTGCAGGGTCGTATGATAGTGTTGGACTTGTCTTCCGATGTTCTTCCACAGTATCAAAGACTGGATTCCTACTATGGCCAACCATTCATCTGGTGTATGCTTCATAATTATGGTGGCACACTGATGATGTATGGGGTCCTCGATACAATTAACGAAGTAACTATTCAGTGTGGCTTTGCTTAGTTTCTCTTTAAAACTCATTCAGGAAATGTAAATATCGAAGTGTTCAGGTTAGATTAGATTAGACTTTCATTAATCACCATTGAGTTCATTACGTTACACTTTGTAGTTGATATGATACTGTTGTTGCGATGCAGGGACCTGCTGATGGGCGTAACTTTGCAAACAGTACGATGATTGGCGTTGGGCTGACGATGGAAGGCATCAATCAAAATTACGTCATGTATGAGTTCATGCTGGAAAATGGATGGAGGCAGAAGCCACGAAACATCACCCAATGGTAAATCCTGCAGATCTGTATTTTAATATTGCTGTTGTTGTTGTTATTATTATTATTATGCATTTATTTCGTGCACAAGGTCAGTAAATCTGAATCTGAGGTGCAAAGCAGATTAAGTATAGGACTTACTCAAGGTCCCTAGACAGTATCCGCTGAAGGGGAGGCTCGAACCCGTACTCTCCTTGGTACAAGCCGAGGGTTCTAACCAATCGGCTACTGTGCCCCATTGAAAGCCATTTTAAGGAAACGTTTATTACTATGCAAACCTCAACATTTTGACTGAAACCTTAAGAATTTAGTAAATATTTGAGATAAAACTGTGGACAATTTGTATAGTATTTTATGACTTACCGTTGAGGAGATACAGTAAGCAGACTGAAGGGAGAAATGAAATTGTTTGTTTAGGATGCTGAACTACAGTCGAAGACGTTACGGTTCGTACAGCGCAAATGCTGACTATGCCTGGCTGAAACTGAAGGTCTGTTCCAATGTGCAAATAAATAGAGAAGAAGAAGAAAAATAAGTGGAGCAGTCGCTTAAGCTAGCCCCAAGAAACATCCCTGAGTATGAAGCATTAGCAACTTCGTTGTGTTAGCCTCGGCGTACGAAGGTGTTTAGCCAGCCCTCTCCCTTGCCGCCTGATCTTCTAACTGATAGTGTATGGTCAGTTTTATCATTATAGCTGAGCGCACTAGGGGCAAAAATGTAGCTGACATCTCAAATTGAATTTCTGCCTTTGGCAGGGATTTGAACCTGTGACCTTGCGATTGGCTGTCCAGCACATAAACCACTAAACCTTCGTGTACCCCAAACTAGTATTGTATTATTACAACAAGCGTTCAGTGGGCGGATAGGGAAGTTAAGGAATTAGAAGGATAAACTAGTAACAAATGTGAGGCGTTGACGCATGTTTATATTAGAAAACAACAGTAACAGTAAATAATATGCATCATATGCCTTGATATGTAACAAGACAAAGCGTAATTGATTTATTTCTTGATTGAATGATTTCATTATTTGATCAAATGATTAATTTTATTATCTGCTTCTGAGAAGCTTTAAAATTTGTTATTTATATGTTTTATTAGATTTGTTTAAGAATTTCGTGCTGAAGGATAATTTATGCAAACAGAAGGCAATTTATGCTAAAACAAATCCTCAGCAAGGTCTGCTATATCTTCTGGAAAGGCTAGCGATAGCATCCGACAGTTGATCTGCTTTCAGTCGTTGAATATTCTGTTTTCAGTCGAGCGTTTACAACTGTACGGATGGAGAGAGGCATCACAATCAGGAGGCAGTGACTTGCAGACCAAGCAGAAAACTTGGCTTTGACGTCAGCTGATTTTGATCTTGTGTTTAGGCTCTCGGAGTATAAGCAATTATTGCATGTTCTGTCTTGTTTGATGAATGTGCTACAAGCATCGAATGTTGTGACACTTTTAAAAGTAATGTGACAAAAACAATAAAAGGCAGAAAGTGAAAAGGCAAGCAGTGTCTAATGGTAGACACTGCAGCTGCTTTTCTCTGGTTACACTAAAAGACCATGTAATATATCTGGATGTAGACCACATTTACTGATGCAAAATGGAGCATCATTATTGTGGTGATTTATTCTGAAAGAATTGGATTATTGGTCCCATGTGAATTACCATGTTGCAATAAAGCAGTACTGAACTCTTGATTCATGTCCTTTGCCATTTAAGAGGCTCCAGTATACTGGGTCTTCCAGACGCTTGGTGTCTAGAAGTTTTCTGCCCACAATGGAGTCTGCTGGCTGTGTTCTCACATTACTTTTAAACGTGTAGGCTTTGATTGTGTGTTTGTGTTGCTGGTATTTACTGTGATGTGGTTTGTGTGAACTCAGTGGCCTCGTCTTGCATGGCTATTTTTCTTCTTTGCTTATCCGATCAGGGTAGTGTTTACAACTGCACAGCTGCAGGATACCAAAATTTTGGTTTGGATGTTGTCACTGAGAGACCAAGCCTTTACAATCGAATCAAACCCGAGGTAATTGGAAAGGAAGTGAACGTGTGCTGACATTTTGACCTCTGTGCTGTCCTGTGGTGTGCTGGTTGAGAGTGAGATTTCGTCCTAATGTTCGTGGTTCAAATCCCTGTGTGTGATTTTAAATTGGTATTAATATATGTCGAGCTGTGTAACCCATATACTATGTATTGTGATCGTTGCCACGTTTGTACGTGATGCCTGATGGATCCTTCTATCCCAGGAACATATGTCTGAGAACTAATGATGTTAATTGAGATGTGTAACAAATGATCTTGGCTTAACAGTCTTTTATAATCTCTCCATTCTAACTCAACCTTTTCCAGCTATTTTGCATGTGTAGATATAAAATGTGAGACTAGTTTGGCTTTTGATAAAATATTTACTGGTAGTTTTTGAACTTCTTAACTGAACTTGCTGTAGTCTTCTTTCTAACTTGGAAGAAACCACTTGTTTTTCGTGTCAGTAAGATTCAGGACTGTGATAAGGATTTTTATCATTTAACACATATCTTTGCAGTTAGCAAGCACAAAACTTTGATTTCTGTATTTTATAGTAACACACTATAAGGATTTTTATAAGGCTGTAACCCCATTGGCGTTAGGGAGCCAACGGAGTAAGTGAATGCAAGCAGGTGGAATAATATTTCCAGCTTAACCACTTATTGATTAGGAGTGAACGTGGTTGAGCTGGCTTTAATCGCACTGCAAGTTTCTTCATCAAGTAAGAATTTTAAAACATTTAGCTACTTTGCTGCTATTTATTGGTTTTTGTAAACAGGTCTGGTATAATCCTGAGGACGTGTTCATTGCCTGGGATCAATTTATCTTTGCTTTGGACAAGTTATCCGGAAGCAAACTGTTCCAGTAAGCAACAATTTTATCGTGAAATTTATTCCATTCCATTTACTGATAATCAGATGTCGTAGTCATAGGGATGTTTTTTCAACTTTTCAACAATTACTACCAAGAAACTTCACTGCTTCTTCATCAGTATTATTTTATTATATTTGTTATGATTATTATTATTTATTTTATATTCAGTATTAATAGTATTATGTAATATTTGTCTTCTGAATCACATTCTAAACTGTGTGTGTTTCTTTTGAATAACTTTTTCCAGGTACGATTTGGTCGATGTTACACGGCAGTCACTGAGTCTCATTTCCATTTCCCTCTATAATCAACTGCTGGATGCGTATAACGCAAAGAACTGGGACAAGTTCAAGTAAGCTCTTTCTATTTTCTATCATTTGACCATATGTGGCTTTGTTTTCAGAGGTGTCTGTTTTTACTGCGCTTGTCATATCTTCAGTATCTTTGTGTCATTTATTAAATGTTTTTACTGCAGGGTGTCTTGCACTGTCTCTAATAGCTGAATGAACTTGTTGATCTCTGATTTTTATCGGTTTAAAATGCACAAGCAGTGGTATTTGATATGTTTGTGATCTTGTTTTGCATAAGCTATAAGATCGAAATGATATATTCTAATACAATGACGTCAGTAGCATCTTTATCGTAGTGCATGAGCCTAAATAAAGATTGAATGAGGAAACAAAGCACCAAAACTGAGCATCTGCTTAGAGAAAGAGATCATCTAAGGCACAATTCCTAGATCCTGAGCTCAGAGAAGACCCCAGATGACATTTTATTTATTTTTATTTATACATAATACTTATATAGCGCCCCTTCAAGAAAACTACTCAGGAGCGCTCCCAAACCAACCTCGGCGAAAGAGAACAGACCTGGATAGACAACATCAAGTCGTGGACTTAATTATATCATTTGACCAGTTATTACAAGAGATGAGGGACAGAAGCAGATGGCACAGAATTGTCCGTGGTGCAGCCACTCCTCGACTCGAGGACGGTTGAAGACAAGACAAGAACATGTGGGACATGTTGGTGTCAAACCATCAGCGTAAATGTAAATTCTGTGGCATGTATGTAGCAGCATATGTGTTTGTATCAAGACACTTAATATGGCACATTTAAGGACCTGTATGAAGTACTGCACCTGTGGCTTTACTGATTTAATAAACTGATGTAACTTAATTTAAACAAGGTGAAATAATGCAGCTGTGCATGTGTGATAAATTCAGTTTTTAATCTGATGGTAGACTTCAATTTCCTGTGTTCTGTTTTTAAAGGCGTAGTTGGGATTATAATTGACCTTTTGCTTACTGTCAGGTCAGTGAGCAAGTCGTTTCTGACGCTGATCTTGGACTTGGAGGAGGTGCTAGCCACAGATGAGCATTTCCTCTTGGGTCGTTGGTTAGAAAGTGCAAAGGCTCTTGCAACCGATGACAACCAACGTAAACAATATGAATACAATGCAAGGAACCAGATTACGCTCTGGGGACCAGATGCTAACGTACGTCTGTTATGCAGATACATCGTTATCCTAAATGCTGTTGAATATTTATAGCTAAATTTAAAAGAACATTTTTCAGTAAAATAACTATATTTTTCAGGACACATTACTTTGGATAAATTTCATATGTTAGTTAGTAATTTATTTAATGCTCTCAGAGTTACATAGCACCACAATGGCAGTGTGCTATTGTGTGTGCCTTTTCATTTTTACTTCTAGGGTTCAAATCCTGATGCAAATTTTTTAGCTGTGTAACTGCTTCAAAAGGTTTTCCTGTTATTTGTTTACTGTTCTCCTGACTGCGCTTAAGTCAGTAATTCCTGCACCACAACTCAGTTAAAGGAGTATATGACAAGTAAGGCAATACCTTCCAGTAAGGTTTTTAATAGTTACTATTAAGAACGTGTTAGGTAGGGTTAGTGTTTGCTAGTAAATTTAGTAGATAAGTTTATGGTTCATTTTCCTATTTGTGCCTGTGTCTAGATTTTGGACTATGCTAAGAAGCAGTGGGCTGGCCTGACAAAGGCGTATGTATTGTCTGGTTGACAGACTTTTGATTAGTCTTTGATTAAAAAATATGCAAATATTCGAAAGAAATAAAAAGAAAGAGGTAAATAGGATGGTGTGTTTTTAAATTTATTTATAATTTTTCTTGTAATTTTGTGGAGAATAACTGCTGTTAGAAACTGCAAACAACTACAGTGAAGCATAAAACAATGTTTGAGATATATTTACCATTCGATTTGTAGAAGAATTGCAAACACAGCTTAATTAAAAATTGCCAATTTTGATTGGAATAATACATTTTGATAATTTTTTTTTTATTTCCTGAAGTAGAAATGATCCCTCAAGAATGAAACACATTGTTTTGGTTGTTTAAGAACCCGTAGATGTGAGTAGATAATAAATGTGTTGTGCGGGTCTATTGCAGATATTATTATCCAAGATGGCAGTTGTTCATCACTGAACTCCAACAACACTGGGTAATTTTGAGAATCTCTTTTTATAATCTCTTTTAATTTTGAGATTCTCTTTATAATCTCTTTTAATTTTGAGATTCTCTTTTTATAAACGTTTAATTTTGAGAATCTCTTTTTAAACGTTTAATTTTGAGATATCTTTTTCTAAACTTTTAATTTTGAGAATTTTTTTCTAAACTTTTAATTTTGAGAATCTCTTTCTAAACTGTTAATTTTGAGAATCTCTTTTTCTAAACTGTTAATTTTGAGAATCTCTTTTTATAAACGTTTAATTTTGAGAATCTCTTTTTCTAAACTATTAATTTTGAGAATCTCTTTTTCTAAACTGTTAATTTTGAGAATCTCTTTTTCTAAACTTAATTTTGAGAACCTCTTTTTCTAAATTTAATTTTGAGAACTTTTTATAAACTGATGGGGAGACTTTTTTAAAACTGTTAATTATGAGGACATAATTTTACAAAATTTTAATTTTGAGCATCGCTTTTTATAAACTGTTAAGCTTTTACTATTTTAGTGAACTGAATTTGTTTCATCTAGGAAGAATTCATAAAAGTGAATAAGTAAAGGTATTAGTCACATGTTCTGTACTTTTACAGAACATTTTATATTACTCTCAAATTTGCACCTAGCAAGTGAGTGAACACTGAAGCGTGAAGGTAGTCCAAATTCTGTAAATCGTAATCTCAAGATCATAATCGTAATATCAAGATTTCTACGGCACCCAACGAAAGCTAAGTTGCAGGAACCATTTATTCACATGCGTGAATAGTTAAATATAAAGGTAGTTAATAATTGTGAACTCGAAGTAATGTTAAAAGTATATAACTTAAAAGCGTTCTATATAGTTTACATATGGTAAACTTACTTTCTTTTTGATGATTACATATTTGTAATTATGTTGGCCAGTATTGTGTGCAGCACAGTAACAATTATGTGGTTGTGGGTTCGACTCCATATAATGAACCTGGGCAAGTTGTTTGCACACATCGTGTCTCTGTTACCAAGCAGGCAGCATAATTTGGTAGCGGCATAAGCTGGGAAGTAAACGGCAAAATCCTGCGATGCACTGGCCCCGTGTCCAGGACGTTGTGATTCGTCCATTGCCGGCTGAAGAAAAGGAGATGAGCGCCTCCCCTACGTGTCACTTGTGGGACTTGGGATACTTTACTTTAGTTTAGCTCTGTTGTAGAATGACACTTTCAATGAGAAAAAGTTCAACGAAGATGTTTTCAAGCAAGTTGAAGAGCCATTCACCTTTGACCGATCTCTCTTTCCAACGTCTCCAACAGGTTTGCTTCTTCGTGAACTATAATTTGATTGTGCCAAGAACTACTTTCAACACAGAAAATCTGTTATTCGTGGCTTTGCCCATCATATTTGACGAATAGATTTGTCTTTCCTCTCTGCTTGTTGTATCTGGATATTTGTGCAGAATCCCTTAAAGGCAAACGGGCTGCCGTGGGAACAGATAATGTTATGGCAGATTTTTATACATAAAAGGGTTTCTGGGGGCAGAATTTCCTTAAAAAACATAGAACTTGCACATAAACTGAGTAAGTAAGTATGTAAAATATTTTCATATACTTCTGTCAACAATGGAGCAGGGTGATTAATTTCCAGATGCTCAGCCAGGCCACAGGTCCCATTCGTCAGGGCATATAATCGAAGCAGGTGTCCCAAGGACCATGGAATAAAGTAACTGTTTAAGGGTAATGCATTGGTCAATGATCATGCGGTTGCAGTTTCGACTCTGTGTAATGACCCTGGGCAAGTTGTTTGCACACACCGTGCCTCTGTCACCAAGCAGTATAATTTGGTACTGGCATGAGCTGGGAAGTAAATGGCAAAGTCCTGCGATGCACTGACCCTTGGAATTCGTCCACTGCCGGCTCATGGGCCAAAAGAAAAGGAGATGAGTGCTTGCCCTACGTCTCACTTGTGGGATATGGGAGACTTTATTAATATTTAGTAATTTTTATGAAAGATGACTTTGTTGCTTTTGCAGGAAAACAGATAGATGTTGCCAAAAAGATTCACAAAAGCTACCGTTGGCAAACAGTTGAAATGTCGCCATTTTTCCGTCAATTCTTATGGCAGAACAAGAAACTGTTGCTTTCAAGAGAAAAAGAAGTCATCAGCGAGTCTGGAAAAGCTTATCTGTTGCATAAGCATTAAAAAAGAAATGCGAAATTTGATTACAAACAGCAACTGTGTTTAATTTGCACAATTCAGATCAAATTGCAGTTATACAATAATCAAGATAGCTGATGTCATTAGCACTTAACACCTCAGTATCACATAGTATATCTTATTATCACATAACACGACATTATCTATGGTTTCTTAGGTATTCAGCCTTTTTAAACAGTTGTTTTGTTATTTATTAACAGCTTATTGAACTTATTAAGAACTTTGTTATTTTGAATAAGTTTTTATTTCTAGATCAAGATTTAATTACATTAAAAAATCAGCTGTTGAGTCTATATTCTTTCATTACTTTTCATTGTTCATGGCTGTCTTTAGTTTTAATTTTTTATGTAATTAAAAAATTTTTAAAATGTCCTGTGTACTTTTTGTTTTATGAGACGAGTGCAAGATAATGTAAGCGTAATCGTAAGCTTGAGATTTTTGCCGCGCCCAACAAAAGCCAAATCCTGGGAACCAGCTTATTCAAAGATGCTTAGTCAGATCAAATTCAATAGGCAGAAAGGTTCTGATTCCAGGTCAAGGTCCAAGAGATGGGCAGGCACGCTGGCAGACAGTCAGATGGCTATGGTACATGTAGATGGTGTCTGGAATTGAATCTGAAAGTGAGATAAGAAGAAGAGGAAGAAATGGGATAGGTTTTGTGGAAGAGGAGCGTAATTTATCAGAGTGATATGGGATCTCAATATTGTCTGGATATCACATGTTATTTTTTGACGGTGGCAGTCATCCTGGAGCTGTTTCTGGAGGGTCGTCTGGTTTGGACACTCGATGAGGAAGTGCAGTTCCCAGTGTCTTTCTTGCGCCAGCGATGGAGATGCTCACTGAGTAGGCAGTGGCCAAAGCGGAGTCGTGATGTGGCTACCTCCTTCTGATGGCATGCGTCTTTGTACTTGACCGAGAAATCCACGTGTGGTTCAACTCCTCGGTAGTAAGATCCTGTGTGTGATGTCTCCCACTCTCCCTACCACTTTCGTTGGAAGAGGTCACGATAAGTGGTGTTGATTGCAGGTGGTTGCATCTCCCTGTTTACTTCCTCAACTTTTACTCTAATCTCTTCTCATCCTTCCTTCAACCTTCGGCGTTTTCCGGCTCGGAGAACGTCTTGGGTCGGGTAATTCGGAAGAGATTGGATCTTAGTGGTGTATTCCATCATCTGTTGTCTGCGGCGTAGGTGCAGGGGCATCTCTCCGCAGTCGACCTGAAGAGCCGCGATGCTTGTACCCCGCAGTGCTCCGCAGCAGATGGATAAGGCCTTGCACTGGATCGTGTCGAGTTTGGCCTGATTCGACGATGAAGCATTGTCATAAGCTATGCTGCCGTAACCAGTAATGGATCGAATCAGGGCCCTACACCCCATGAGCAGAATTTCTTTTGAGGCTCCCCAGGTGGCACCCGTCATGGCTCGCATTAGATTAAGACGAGGCTTGCACCGGTCTACAATATAATTAAGATGTGCTGTCCGGTCAAGCTTCTGATCGAATATCATTCCTAGAAACTTCACAGATTTTTCAACGAGCAGGTTCGTCGTCCCAAGCTTGAGAGTAGGTCGTTCTACTTTCGACTTTCGTCCGCGATGAAACCAGACGGCAACCGTCTTACTCGTAGAGACCTTGAAACCACAGCAGTCGAAGAATTTCTTTACCGAGTTCAGGTACTTCTGGAGTTCACGCTCGTATACCTCAGCTTTTTGGCTGGAACGCCATATGGCACTGTCGTCTGCGTAGAGCGACAGTTTTATACCATTTATCGGTTCAGGAATATCGTTCAGTAGTATGGTGAACCGGACAGGGCTGATAACGCTGCCATGGGGTGAGTCGTTTTCCATTTGAAAGGGACTGGACAGAGATTTTCCAACTCGCTCACGGATAGTTCGGCCGGAGAGAAAATCCCAGATCCAGCTGTAAATTTGACCCGGAATGCCGAGACGTTGTAGCTTGTATAGCAGTACAACCGTCCACATAAGGTCGAACACTTTTTCCAGGTCGATGAAGACTCCAGTCGTCGCCTGCCCGCTGGCAAAGGCCCTCTGGATGTCATCTTGGAAACGAATTATGTGGTCCTGACAGCATCTGTGTTTTCTGAAGCCGGATTGGTATCGGTTGAAGAGTCCGTTGGTGTCTATGTGCCAGTTGAGTCGATCACAGACTAGTCTTTCCATCACTTTACACAGCATAGATGTCAGTGCGATTGGACGGTAGGAGATGTACTCGTGAGCGGGTTTGTTTGGCTTGAGGATTGGTGTGACAACCGATCTCTTCCAGGACAGCGGGAGTATTCCTCTATCCCATATTTGCACAGCTTCGTGAAAGCTTGAAGGCTAGGCTGTGGAAGCTTCCCCAAGATCTCGCATGTAATACCATCTTCTCCGGGGCTCGTGTTCTTGCATTTCCTGAGGGCTATCCGGAGCGACTGAAGATCAAAGGTCTTGCTGAGCGGAGTGTCATCTGGTGGCGGTCTTTGATTTCCATGGACTTCTTCTCGATGTTGCTCTTCGAAAGCTGCTTTATGAGCCTGGAACTCCGGAGAGTAGTTCCGGCTGCTCGATACCTCGGAAAAGGAATTTCCAAAGAGTTCCGCCTTCGACAGGTTGTTCTCAAAGGTGCGCCCGTCCTTATTGAGAGTTGGGATGGACATCCGTCTAACGGTCCTCCAGACCTTGCCAACCTTGGTCTTTTCGTTGAGGGACGAGCAGAATTCTCGCCAGCTGGATTTCTGAGCGTCCCTGATCGTTCTCTGTGCAAGTCCTTTCAGACGGCGATACTCTTGGATGTCTTTCGGGTGTTTCGTCCTCTGCATACAGGTATTGGCCTTGTTTCGCGCGTTCACTGCCTCTGTGCTGATGTCTGTCCAGTAAGGCACACCCTTCACATGCATGCATGGCTTGGTTCTCGGTATATGCCTTTCCGATACTGTAAGAAGTTTTTCCACAAGCAGGTTAAGGCTGGCCTCAATGTCCCCTGTAATGATAACTGGAGTAATCTCCCGCTTGCAGTCGGCTTTGAAGTTAGCCCAGTTGGCCTTTTTATAGAGCCATTTCGGTATGTGCAGTTCTTCTACAGCCTCGTTGATCGTTATGAGGCAGGGCAGGTGACCTTGAAGACCGTGAAGCCGATGTAAACTTTGGAAGGGGTATTGTTGGTTTGAAGTCTAGTGTCACTGCAGTCGTCTGGACAAGTGCGCCTTCTTGTTTCTTGTATATACGCTTCGCGTCAAGGATAGGTGTGCTTTTCATAATTTGGCCTTTTATTTCGGTGTCTGCCTGGTCAAAGGGAACCCCCATTATGATTTTCCGTGTAAATTTGGGCTTGGTTACCTCTTTTTCTCTGGCTAATGCCTTCGATTCAGACACCTTGATTGTGTAAGGGCCTACTTTAGTGGTTTCCAAAAACTGTTGCTTGCATGAGGAGTCACGGATGCGAATGCTGATACTCACCGACAGCCTTGATTTTCAGTTCGACAAAGCGACTTTCCAGTTCTTATCTTGTCGCATTTACTCTCGTCAACGAGATGTGTGGAAACTCGACGTATACTGTATCTTCTAGGTATCAGCGTTGAGGGGGCGCCACCGTCGCTTGCGTGTCTTCGTGACTAGTATAGTCGTCTGTTGGTGCAGAGGGATGCCGCTTCTTCGCCGTTGAGCTCTGTGGTAGTGAGACACCAGGTGGCGTGCTCTCATCTTCGCCCATCGCAGATGTACACCATTTGCCGATCTTCATTTTTCAAATTTCGTTGGTTTCGATCGAATGGTATTTTGATTTCTGATGTAGATCACCCATCGAGAAATTTACTTTAACGCAAGTACTACTTTAAACGCAAGACGCAAGAACTACTTTAAACGCAACTAATATCTCTGGTTTCTTTTCAGTCCATGGATAAATCTTTCGCCTTTCGGATCGACTACCGACTACCTAATCGCCTTTTCGTATCGACGAAGATATAGACATATAATAATAATAAAATAATAATAATAATAATTAGCAACTTCTAATGCGCCAGTGTCTAATGCACAAGGCATCAACCGATGGCACACCAAAACCAAGCCGCAATCAGGTCGATATCCAGAAGGTCAGTCCGCATGACAGAGAGACAGCCTATGGTGGATAAGCAATTTGAAACAGATAAGTTTTAAGTTGAGAACGAAATGACAGGAGGACTGAGCAGAACGAACAGACACAGGGAGGGAATTCCAAAATGTTGGTCCAGCAACCGAAAATGCTCGTTTACCAAGAACAGTTCTAGTATTAGTATATTAGTATTAATAACGATATGATTGCTGCAAATAAAGGTATGCATACAGAAATCACGATCTATTTTCGCAGCAGCTCTAAAAGACTTTAAAAACTGACGCTCTACTAATGTTGCCTCTAATAACTTAATTTGAAATAATTTTATCACATATTCTTACAAAAAGCACTGCGCCAACGAACTATTAACAAAGATCTTTAACAATTAAATCGTGTGCATGATCTATATAGTATAGATACTTCTGTGGTTTACAGCGTGCGCCGCCTGGCGAATGATATAGACAGCTTCGGCATCTAGCGAATAAAATATAACCTAAGCATTTAACGACAAATGATTCCTAAATAATCAGCGATTCAAAATGGCAACTGGAGGAGACGACGAGCCTACTTTGAAAGAGTTACTAAATGAATTTCATACGTGGCAAGAGACGACGTCGAATGATCAGATATTTCTTTTGCAGGTAGTGTTTTACCTAAAAATTTCGTAGTTTTTGAGATATCTTTGTCAGGTACTATGTTTACACAGGAAGTCGTAGAGGCCCACTAAAACCCGGAATTCCGAAGGGAGTTGGGGTTTATGTCAGCTTTCATTTCGCATCAGAAATTCTTCCAGTCGATCACGAGTGTTGCGTCAGCGTTTAGCGTCGCCGATCGTCCATTAAACAACAATTTCCAGCGCTACCTCCACATTGAGGCCACTATCCAAGCTTCCTCTAAATACAAGGCATGCGTCACAATTGTCCATTCGTAAAAACTTGATCAGTGGTTCACTGTATAGCCATAATTTAGTTCATTCATATATAGCTTTTTAAACACATGACCGCTTGACCAGGCATATAGCGCTGTAATATTCGATAAACGGCGTTCGCCCTACGAGTAAACAATATGGCCACCTAAGATTGCGAGAGTAAGTAGAGTGTTGCACGCTACCGGAAGGACTATTCAATGCATAAGTAAGTAATTGATGAATAAGAGGTGCCCACGACGACATGCACAGTGCCAGAGTGAGAGTAGAATTATGCTTCCAAGCCTCATAGTACTAAATGACTCCAGTGGTTTCAGTATTTTTCCTTTGGGTGTAGACTTTGGAAAGTATTTCAAACTTTCTTTAACCTTTAACACAGTGTATCGCAAACTGTGTGCCGCGGCACACTAGTGTGCCGTGCGAGATTTCAGGTGTGCTGCGAGAGAAACCTAAAATTCGCTAGTCTCTTTAATTGACTTTATAAGAAAATATTTCATAAATACAATTTTCGGCTTTTTAATGTTTTCACTTTAAAGAATAGTTTCTCATTCACAGTTATTCGATGTCAGGCTATCAAAAGTAAAAACTCTAGTGACATTAATCTATTCTATGTTATTTATGTGTTCACCGTTCTTCTATTACCTCCTTGGTGTTCACCCTCCTCTCGACGTCATTATTACGGGCATACCAGCATAATTATATCTATGACTTCTGGTTTTGAATTTCTTCACGACGACTTTTGGTGGCTTAATAATTTGGCTAGCATAATTTGAAGTGGCAATCCTCAACGACCTTTTCGAAAGGTTGAACACCTTAAATTTGAGTCTTCAAGGTGCAAAAGAAAACATAATCTCAATCATGGGGAAACTGAAGGCATTCAACAAAAAGTTGCAACTGTGGATTAAGAATACAAGCAATTCACAGCTTGATTGTTTTCCAGGTATTGATGCTTCTCCACATAAGAGCATAATAATGGGAAAAATTAGGGAGACGCTGGAAAATCTCGCTTTAGCATTCGCCAAATACTTTCCTTCACTGGAAACAAAAGAGTTTGAATGTGTCATCAATTCATTCGTAAACCACAAATGTACCGTTTTGACGATGGCTGAAGAAGAGAGTCTCATCGATTTTAAGAATGATCTGGTTCACAAAGGCTCTTTTGCTGATCAAGAGTTGTCAGCATTTTGGATCTCAATTGTAAGCAAATATCCAGACTTGAGCACGCAAGCAATCAAGTGTTTGCTGCCGTTTGGATCTTCGTAATTCTGCAAAGTTACATTTTCTGTTCTAACAGAAATGAAATCGAAAAAAACGAGAGCGACTACAGATGGTTGATGATGAAATGCGTGTCTGCTTGTCGGCTATCGAACCACGTCTTGAGTTAATATGCTCTCATAAACAAGCTCATTCACCACATTAGTGATGATTAGTCAATTTAAAATCTGCTTTAGTTTCGCTATTACTGGATTCAAATGACAAGCTTAAAATATGACAAGCTGAAATTATTGCTGTTGGTTTTGTAATTTTAATAAATTTTAATTGGTGTGCCGCGATAAAAATTTGCTGTGATGAGTGTGCCGGGAGTTTAAAAAGTTTGCGAGACACTGCTTTAACATATTTAGTTGTCTTTGGCTTCATGCCAAATCACTTCATTTATTTATAGTAAGTTGTTTTCATGTGAGCAGGCTGCCCTTCTGGATTTCAGAATGACTCGCCATAGCATTGACAGGCAGACCAAGGGCCATGCTGCCCATAGCCTCCTTTCAAGTTTGGAAAGCAAATATAAAAATAAAGAGCATGTGTTCACAACTGCTATTTATTTATCCTTTCCGGAAATGTTACAGCCGTACCCCTTTGCTTAATATCAGGCAGGAGGGCGTTCGGCATCCAAGGCTCCGATATCAGTTTGGCGCAAAAGTGACATTCACTTGATTGCTTTATTACTGTGAAAGGTTTCGGGTTAGTTTTGACAAGACGATGAAAATCCAAACCGATCAACTGTCTGCCCTGCTTTGCTTAAAATTTTATGGTGTTGCTAATTTAGATGAATTGTCTTTTTGCCTCTGTGTTAATTCTCAGAATGCTTGTTCGAAGTTGACAATTTGTTGTTGATCCACGTTAAGAAAGGCTGTCCAGTTTTTGTGTCATAATTGTATCTCTGTAATATTGTAATTGTCCAAATCTCTTTCAGATTGCTTACCCACCATAGCCCGGCTTCTGGTTTCTCTGACCTATCAGAATTCGACCCAGCTTCACCAGTGGATTATGATTTTGACTTGAAGCGACCATTGAATGATGCCTTGGGCATTATGATATAGAAGTCATTAGATTGTTTTTTTTATATCTGTGCTTCAGCTGGTAGAGCCATCAAGACCACTGCTCCTCTGAAGACTGTGTTTGGTAGTTGCATTTAGATTGGAGAAGATTAAATTACCGCAATTCTTGTGTTGATTTTCGTTTATTTTAGTACACGTGTGATTCCTCAGGTGTATGCCTGAATATGGTTCTAGCGAACGACTACCAGTTCAAGCTGCAATGTCCATCAGGCACGTGAAATTTTACAACAAAACGTCGTATCATCACTTTGCAGAACTCTTAATTTGAAATTGGTTTATTAATGGGTGTGTGCAATGGTCTAGCAGTTAGCTTGCTGGAGTGTTCTGGAATGAGGGTGGGAGTTCAGACCCGCCTGAGGTCAGGAATGTGTTTCAAGATTTCTGCTCTGCTTGTGCTCCCAAGTGAACTGAGCTATCAAGTGAGTACATTGCTTGTACACTGACTGACGGTGAAAGAACATGGGGAAAGGAGAGGACTGACCACCCAGCCTCGTGTGCCGAGGCTAAGAAAAACTGAAATCGCTAACACTTATTCCTATGGCTACCTCTCAAGGAACCACTTTTCCTCATCTTCATATGTCTTTTCATTCCATGACTTTCACACCCTGAGTAAACTAAGATCTTTGTTTGAACGGTTTCAAGATATGATTGATTGATTGATTGATCGATTGATTGATTGATCGATTGATTGATTGATTGGTTTCCTTTTGCACTCACAGTAGTTCGTGGGTATTCTGTGTATGAAAACTGTGCAGGAAGTGTTTGTATTGAATTGTTTCTATTTACGTGAAAGAATAAATGTTTGGCAGAACAATATGCAGTGTATTTGATTTTGATGTAATAAATTCTTAGGCTTTAAGCATTTAAAAAAATGTTCAAATAGAAGAAAGTCGTTGGATTCAAAATGAGTGTATCGTAATCTGCTGTACTGTTTGTTGTTTTAGGATACCCCGACTATACAGAAAATTTTTTCATCTCAGATGCAGATCCTGGCATAAAGCTATGGGCTAATGCTCTGAATGAGGTCAGGAAGCTTAATGGAGTCATGTAGAATTTTCAGTTTGCTTTTAAGTAAGTAATTGGCTGCTGTGTTTGCCTCTGCGACACAGATGATATGTCAGAAATGTAGTTATAAATGTTCGTACTGTGGTAGAGTTCATTTCTACCGATTATGATGAGATTCTCGTCCAGTTCGCATTGTACAGTTTTCATCTTTTATTCTCGAAATGTCATTCAGCACTTGAATGTTCTTCGAATGATTGTTTGACATAACGCGAGCGAGATTCTAGTTCGTTGAGGAGCAAGCGACCTTAGCCTACGACAAACCTTTACTCTATTTTACGCGGCAGTGTCGATAAGACACTAGACACTACTCTGACTACATTTCTAACTGCGTTCTATCTCCGAGGGTAGAGTCTCAGAGCTAATCGACTGATCTGTATGGTATCTCAACTCAGACTGCCTTAGTATAGATCCTGTCTGAGGTTCTCTCGTCCGGCGATACGTGTCGGACCTCCATTGGTCAATAGTTATGGAGTTACTCCGGATAGTCTATTTGATTGGACGCTAGGATTCTCTTTGTCTGAAATCTACAGCTTGGTTTGTCTGCGTACTTCTCTCAGACTGGTTCGGTCTTGCTCTATTGGTTTCGGCGTGTCCGCTGGCTTGACTCCGTTTCGATCTGCGCCTGTAACTGTACAGGTTTGGCCTTATGTATTCTTGCCTGTCTCTGCACAGCTCTCTGATTGGGCTGGTGAGTCAGTTATATGAAATCTAAGATTCCCCTACCTGTCTGGACTAAGTAATAAATCAGACGCCCTACTGACTACTCGCTGACCGGGGCCGCTGATGTAAACCAGGTGTTGGTATCAGTTCTCTGCGATTAGCTGTCCTCTTCATCCTAACCTCCAATAACTTCTATAGTGGCTAGACTTACTGTGCAGTGTGATATACTACAATAGCTTACTCAAATTAACTTGGCTATAGTACCATCAGCTGATGTTGAGTCATTTTTATGCTTCAGGATGAACGACATTACAAGAAAATCTGAATGTATGTACGTATGTATGTGTGTATTTATGTATGTATGTGTGTATTTATGTATGTATGTATGTATGTGTGTATTTATGTATGTATGTATGTGTGTATTTATGTATGTATGTATGTATGCATATATGTATGTATTTACATGTATGTACGTCTGTATGCATATATGTATGTATGTATTTACATGTATGTACGTATGTATGTATGTATATATGTATGTATGCAAATATGTATGAATTTACATGTATGTACATATGTATGTATGCATATATGTATGTATGTATGCATGTGTATGTATGTACATATATGTATGTATTTACATGTATGTATGTATGTATGCATATATGTATGTATGTATGTATGCATATATGTATGTATGCATATATGTATGTATGTATGTATGCATATATGTATGTATTTACATGTATGTACGTATGTATGTATGTTACTATGCATTTACGAATCTGAAAATTTGCATAGCATCTTTAAGCACCTCTCAAAAGGGCTGACTGTAATTGTAATTTTGTAAAACTTTAAATTTTTATAGCAGCTTTTAAGGGCCTTACTGTTGGAATACATTGTTTTGCATAATCTGTTGTTCTGGTGAGGGAAACTTAAGGTGTCACGTGATGTGCTTCCTCAATCTTCTTAACATACTTTCCTGGTTATTTAATTGCCCTCGTGAAATCCTCTTGAATATCTTTAGACTTTTCTGGTCCTGCATGAAATTCAGCAGAAGTTAATCTGTGGTGCTCTTTGTTGTTTGCTTTTCTTTTGTGTCTATGCTGCACTGTTTTAAAAGTTAAACTGTTTAAACATCAAAACGAACTTTGTTTTAGTTTTTACTCGATTCACCTCAGAAAGTCACGCTGTCGCAGATTCTGTACAAGTAAGGAACATTCTCTTCGAACATTCTTATCATTTTGAAATACATCTTGTAAGGTTTATTGCATATTCCTTGTAAAATTTTATTCTGAAGGCTTTTATATTATTTTTTTGAATCTACATTTATGGGCTCAGGCCCTTTGTAAGTTAAAATGTAAGCAATTGCACTTAAAGCATTGCAGAAAACATCTATGATCCATGGTGAACACAACTGACTGTTTGCTTGTAAGAAATTACAGTAGTTTAGTAGTTCATTGTAAGTGTAGTCGTAATTGTAAGTGCACATTTATATGGCATCTTTTCAAGAAAATGCCTCCATGTTTCCCCTTCTTTGAGAGAAAAAGATCATGATCAGGTAGAGTGGTCTTAATCCACTGGAAAAACAGAGATGGAAAAAGGACTTGAAGCTAGTTGCACTAGTGATTATGATATTAATATAATAGTTAATGAATAAAAACAGTAGTACATACAGTAACAAGAACAGGAATATATGTAATGACAACTACAGTACATGTGTAATAACAAGAACAATGATACATGTGATAACAAAAACAGTGATATGTGTAATAACAAGAGCAGTAATACGTGTAATAAGAAGATCTGTGGTATGTGTAATAACATGCTTTTCTTGGAAAACAAGCATCATGATGCCTGGGAAAATATATGCGAATCAAGAGTGACAAGGATGCTCTTATGACCGCAGCTCAGAGGAGGATGGATGAACCTGCTACCATCGAGGCAGCATGCTGCCATTTCACATGGCCTTTGAAACCCTTGGCGCTATCAGTCGAGATGCCCTGTTTTTTTCAGCAGCCTCCATGGGAATCCAGCTAAGTGATTATGCGATAAAAGTGAGAACTCTTCTTTTCTGATGCATTTTTGCTGGTATCCAGTCCTGCTTTGCTCTTGACCTCCGAAGTATCTTCACAAAATGAGACACCAGTTACTTGGGTGCGTGTTTATGTGGATTAAAAGGAGCAGACAAATAGCGAAAGAAGTGTCTGCTTTACTGACATAATTATTTTTTCATTATTAATTTTTATAATAACAATAATATCTATTGTTATTTATTAATATTATTATTATTAATTTTTATTAATATTGGTTTCTTGTATACAGAGCCACTTCCCTGCAGTGGTTCGACAGGACGTGTAGTGCTAGCAACTCCGACGTAAGTTGACAGTTTGTTCATTGTGTCATGTAATGTAACATAGTGTGTTTACGTGTATCTGGACATTTATATAGGACCTTTTAGAACCTCTCAAAAGCAGTGAAGCATGATTGAAGAGGGTGTTGTTTCTTGAGCTGTGAAAAACAATGCCTTGTTTATAGAACTGTCTTGTTGAGACATCTGAAGGCTCTGTACATAAACTGGTCACTGATGGTCGTTGTTTTTAAATCACACTGATTATAAATGAATTTTTTGAATCAGCTTCTTTGGAACTTGATTTAACTCGGTGTGTAAGTTTCTCCATGGTGTCTCAATCAGAGGTGCTGAAAGTGATCAGCAAAACGGACTTGGAGAAAGAGTGATGATGGAAGTATGAAAGACAGAGTTTTGTGGTTCACGGTATCTTGAAAGAGGTGTAAAGACCTGTGTTTTGGACGGTTGAAATTTGCATTTGCCTTGGAATTGCTACTTAACGTGTAAAGACCTTTGTTTTAGACTGTTGAAATTTGCATTTGCGATGGAATTGTTACGTATCTGAAGTTTGCGCTGTTTTTCTACTTTAGGATGAAGGAAACGTTGAAGATGAAGAAGAAATGGAGGAAGAGGTCTGAACAGACAGTTATTTTAGTTTGATTTTGTGCTTTACAGAGACTTGAGTAAAACTGTTTGTATCTGTGATTGACTAACGTTATTTAAAATAATTATATACTGGAAACTCGTTATTACATGCTCTGTTATCACATGAATTCTGATATAGGACAGCTGAGGACTTGGATCTCAAAATTAGTTCAGCTGTAGGAAATAAACTCTTCGTAACATGACCTTGCTATAAGGTGGTACTAAAGATCACTCCCAAGACCAGCATTGTAATGAGTTTCTGGTGTAGTCAGCATTTTTTATTCAGATGTTTGTTTAAGGAATATGGTACACAGTATTCTAGTGTTTGGCTTACTCGACTGTCAGTCAAAAAGTTGGAAGTTCAAATCTCTGCCAGGGCCAAGAGGTGTGGTGGGATTTCTGTTCCATTTGCGCCCTGAGCGAACGTGGCTACACGATGAACATCCGCTGTCGAATGTTGGAAGAACACTTGGTGAGGATTGGTATCTGTGTGTTTCTTTGCCATTTTAGATTCCCGCTCTTTCGCAGGACGAGTTCTTTACGACAGATCTAGAACTCGATGTTGCCAGAAAGAAAGTAAGCGCTTGTTTTCAAAAAGAATTTTGAATTAGTCATGTACTGTTGAGTTTTATGTCTGATTTCAAGGTGGAATAATCAGTTTCTTCTGTGATTTTGTGGTAGGAGCCTTTCTTAATCAATCAGTTTCTTCTGTGAATGTTTGGTTTAAGCCTTTCAGTTATTTGGATTGAAGCATTTCTTGGTTTTGTTAGAAACGATGGGCACAGAAAGAAAACGAAATGCGCGAGAAATTAAAAAAGGCGAATACAGTGGGGCAGTCTTCGTCTGATTCGTCTGCTTTTCAAGGTCGGCGATATTTGTCTCGGAGATAAAGTCTGTTGATCTAACTTAATCTCATTTATTGACTTCTGTGATGGGAATAAGTTAAAGATAAGATAAGCTGTGATGAGATTTGTTGATCTAATCTAATCGACTTACATAACTGATCATCCAGTGAACGAGGCATCACCGATGGCGCTCGGAGCCCCATTACAAATCCAGTTGAATGTAGGATTTATTTTATTTTTCTGCATTTATTGAATGTAACTATCTAATGACTAAGCCTCAATCTATGGTGCTTTGCAATTGTGAGTGAAGGAGTTAACCCACACAGTAACCATCGCAGGGGAGGCTCAAGCCCATATTCTCCACGTTACAAGCTGAGCGCTCTAACCAATTGGCTACTGGTGAATCATTCTATAACCTGCAGGATGTGTCGATTTTATTGCCTGAATATCTGAGACTTGTCCTATGTTTTGGCTGCAGTAGCAGCTGATTTTAGTATGTATCTTTCATTGCGTTCTCTGATATTAGCAACATGTTTTGCTATTGAAATGCGAGCTCCATCTAGTCTGTGTACAATTGTCTCACTCACTGGAGGAATTTTGTTAATTTCTCTTCAGAACAAAACACTGGTATAAGAAAACCTCATTATTGTATTTTTTACTTCAAAACTTGTTAAGTCTGTTGCCGTAAAGTATTCAGAATGCCATGAGATTCTCATGCTTATCAGTTACAGGCCAAGAGAAGGATCAAGCTAAACAGATATTCACGAGTTCTGCTGCCTCGGGTATTTTAACCAACGACCTTCTGAAGATTCTCGACACAGATAAGGTTATTAATGGCTCTTTTTAGCCTCTTCTAGTGTCTTATCTGTTTGTGCTGTGTACGATTGTTAACTGTTGCAATTAATTGACTAACTAATTGACTGTACGTTCGACTGTATCTGAGGGTTAAGTTCTCGTGAACCTAACCGAGATTGTGTAATGTGAATTTTGTGAAAATTCCTGGTGTTTGTTCATGGTGAGAAAGTTAATTTCTGGTAAAGATTTCTGAGTCAAGTGTGATTTGGCAACTTGTAACCATTTGATTAAATATGTGGTCAGTTATGAAACAATTCTAACAGCTTACCAGTGTTATTACTGAGGTTTGGCACTTGCAGATATATTAGGGCATGTGCAGATAAGTTTTGGCACATGCAGATAAGTTTTGGCACATGCAGATAAGTTTTAGCACATGTAGATAAGTGTGGGCATATGGAGATAAGTTTGGCATTTGCTGGTAATCCGCAGCTATATAAATACGTGCTTCTAGACAGATGTTCATAAGAATACATGGAGTCATCAAAAATTGTCATCTTAATTTGTAGAGAGTCGGTATAACAGCTGATCCGGTTGACGACAACATTTACCAGTGGTCTGTTAAACTGTTTGACTTCATACCTGGGAGGTACGAAAGAATGAAAATTAGCTGCAAGTACTTAGCACTTACTACGGAATTTATGGACAGGATTGTTTGTTGGCATATGCTGAACACTTTACAACTTTCTTATGAATTGTTAATGTAACATTATGTAGCAGACCTTCTTACAGTATCATTTCAAGATGTAATCTAATCTTGAAACTACTGTAGCGCCATTATCATTACGCACTAGACTTCAATCAATGGTTGCTTCTAAGCAAAACTGGTTTCCAAAATCGCAGTCCTTTAAACAGAAGACTGTCAAGATGCAAGAGGCATGGAAGAGGATAGCAGTCTGAACAAATACAATTTTGCAGTAACCCAGACCTGAACGACACCACCTCACCCAACCTAATGATGACTTCTGTACTGCTGTTATGATAATGCATGAGAAATCAATCGGTGGTTAATTAATTCGTAGTAAAACATTTTAATCGTATGGAAAAGCCTGAATGAATTCCTGTAGGTTAAGAAAACCAGGGTAAGCAAGTTGAAACTGGTGAGTCTTAACTTTAGACCTGAAAACTTTAGATCAGAGAATTTGCAGAGTGGACGGAAGCAGTTCCCTTGGTGCATTGCTTTATTTTGCTTTCAGTGAAATTGATCGAGATCTTTCACAGCTGCAGCAGAACTACGGCTACGGATGGATCGAGTTACAATTAGTGAGTCTTGAGCTAAACTTATGAGTTTGCTGTTGTTTTCATTTCTCCTACTCATTCAATTCAGACTGATGCTCAACCTTTAATGCAAACTGTTTAATATTAATTTTAATTAATTAATATTAAAAGTAATATAAATTAATATTAATGCTAATTAATATTAATGGATTAATATTACTTAATTTTAATTGATTAATATTAATATTAACTGTGATGCTTCGCTTTGTGCAGTGAGCATTCAACAAATGGGCCTTCATGTCATCCAACGTACCATTTGACTTTAGAAGTTGTATGGGGCTTTTGTGAAAGCAGCCATATGTAATTCTTTTGGCACATATGAGTAACTTTGTTTTTCCTTTTGTAGGATTTTGCAATAGATCTTTATCCATTCTATCCTCCTTTGGTGAAGGTCGTGCGGCCACGACTACAGGTAGGAAGAGCATTTTGTTTTAAGTTGTACTCAAAGACTGGAACTTTTTTTGGAAAAATTTCTTAACTAAAATTGCCATATACCAAGTACTCATGTCAGCTGATGGAGTTCGTTTAGGCTGTTACAGCAATGTATATATTTATATATCTGGCTATTTATATACCACCTTTTAAGAACTTCACAAAGGCACTATAACATGGTGTGCACTTTGTCCTTGTGTTTTAACCTTGATAGCCCAATATAGTAATTTGGAACTGATAGTCGTGATTGGGAAGTGACATGAGGTCATGTGACTTGCTGGCAGTGTAGCTGTTCTGGACCTGGGAACAAGTTCTTGATTCTGCTGTCGGTGTTTGTTAACTTATTCTGGTCATCTAGAACCCATCCTCACAGACTGTTAGATAGGTCTGCTTAGTAAATTTAGTGAAAATGAGTCTTATGTCGCTTGGTGAAATTTTTTCCTTAGGTTATGATACCAAAAAGAATTAGCTACCTATGTGATTAACAGATTGATTGACAGATTCATTTCTTGTATGATGCCCTTAAAGAACTGACTGATTGACAGGTTGATTAAGTCACAGTTGAATGACTGATTCATTTTTTACCATGTGATGCCAAATTGGTGATTGATGCCGCAGTTGAATGACTTAGTATTGAAGATGGTTAAGTGGGTCTGTCGTGCTTAGGGTTCCATGATGCAACGAGTGACAAACATGGAGATTCTTAAATTGTCGTACTGGAATCCGGCTAAAGACATGAAGAGCATCCTTATCGAGATAAAGCAGTTTCTGCAGCAGTGGGCTCGGCTTGAGGTTGACAGCGAACGAAACGACCCCAAGCGCTACCTGCATGGGTCCTACGTCGATATTGAACATCATCTGCTGCGACTCGCTTTGGTCTGTATTACAATGTCTAATGCGTATGTCACAAAATTATTAAAGCCAGCTGTTTTTTTTTGCTTTTATGTAAGCTCCTGTTAAGTAGGCAAAAGTTGGTGTTAAGTCCGGAAAAGGTTTTTAGAAGTTTACTGTTAGGTCTGTTTGTGTGAGTATGCAAGGGTTGTCATTTGCCTAAGTTGGTTCCACTTGCCGGAATTGTCTCCCTTGAGATTTGCGACTTGAGCTCCTTTCTCGCCCCCTCTCAGTGTTCCGCAGGCGCCCGAAGACTGTACTGTTTTAACAGTGATTTTACTTTTTTGGGTCGGAAGCACCTCTGTTGAGTTTATCCTCTAAGAGGCACTTTATAAATCTCAAACTACAATTACATTTACAAATTACGTGTGGTTTGGGGTTAACTTAAGGATTGTGGTTTTTGTATTTAACTTAGGGCCTGTATTTTTGTAATTAAATCAGCTTTCTTCTGTTGTTTTGTGGTTATCAGGTAACTTAGGACCTGTTGTTAGGAGGTTAAATTAGAGCCTGTGGTTTTGTGGTTACCTAGAAACTTGGGACCTGCAGATTTATAATTAAAGTGAAGCCTGCATTTTGGATTTTGGATTAGATGTGGTTTGGGGTTTTTATGTTGGATTAGAGTCTGTGGTTTTGGTTTAGAGTTTTGGTGTTGAATTGGGGTTTCTGTTATGTTGTTTGTAAAGGTGAGTGAAGTGAATCCTCGTGCAAATCTCAAGTATCACATTGATTTTGAAAGACCTCGTGACAATAAATCGCCTGCTGGCGTCAAGGTAAGTTCTGGTATCCCCTCAACTGATCTCTAAAGTTGTTTTAGCTTGCTGCAATTCTCGTACAAAATTTTTAGTTTTCTCACGCAGTGAGAAATAAACAACAGTGGTGTCTTATATTTCTCACTGTCTGTCATTGCAATGTTTTCCTATTATAATTATGCAGAGACATCATCTTAGTGTCTCTTGAAGCAGCTCTATACAAATTTCTGATTGCAGTTACAATTACCAGTCGCACATCAGTCACTAATGTTCAGTATGTTTAAGTTTTGTGAGATCAATGATATTTCAGTCTGAACACAACTTGGAGGATGGCTTTGTAGTAGCATATTGGTAAATGCTTTTGTCTTTCAGCTCTGTTTTTGAGGTTTGAAGCCCAGTGCATCAGTGGAAATTGACAACTCGTTGTCAATCTATTAGGAAAGGTTGTCCGATTGTTTCTGGATTGCTGTTGTCATGTTGGTGCTTCAGCGGAAATAACCTACAATGACGGGACTACACCGATGAAGACCAGAGTTGATATAGGCATGCAATAAATGAGCAATTACCTTAAATTACATTACTAGGTGAAATGCCACCAGATTATGCACTGATTTACTTTACGACCACAATCTTAGAGCAAAATTGTAGAACCTTGCGATTGAAATCCAGTCATAATTTTTGGCTGAAAACTTTTCTATTTGACCAAATGGCTGCAATCTTTGTAAAATGAAGTTAATTAAATTACCACAGTTAAAATCCTGTTGTAATTTTTGACTTAAAATTGTTCCATTTGTTTTTTGTAGTCGAGGATAGCTCTGCAGAGCGGTCTCTCAGGTGGCAAACATTTCCACGTAAGTCAAAACACTTGTTTGCTGCCTACTACCAGTTCGAAAACAACCGCATGTATGTGCACTGTTGTGCAAAACTCAGGTTAATGTTCATGTTCTGTGTATCTGAGTGAGACGTTGTGATATCTGTCAGAGAGCCAGGTGTGCAGTGCTTTTCAGAAATTCTTAGAAGGTGCTGTATAAGTAACGGTGCATACTTCGCATAAGCATAACTTTGCATTTCTATGCAGTGGTTAAATTTTCCTGTGATCAACAGCATAACACTATGCTGGAACACGTGATTTGCTTTAGGGAAGTCTGCAAAGGGTGCAATAAAAATGCTCAGATACATGTAATGTTCAGATTTTCAGCTTCTGTTATTGGCGTACTGGAGAATAAGTATTGCAAGGTTCGTCAAGTCATGTGGGAAGTATGTATTGGTGGTGCTTGCATATTAGTAGCTCAAAACTGGTATTCGCCACAGGTCCTTAAATGTGCTGTGCAAAAGTCTAGAAGTCCAGATGAAACGTGTGCAACTGTGGATGTCATGGAAGGACTTTTAGACGTTATGGCAGGAATTACTGAGCCTCAGCGTTTGTTGATTTCAGGTAAAAGAGGCTAAGAGACGGGACGAATACTGGGCAGCCGGTGTGGGTTATGGTCACCACAATCGACCGGGTACGTTGATACATTTGCTAAGTTTGGCTCTATTCTCAAATTTCCTCATTTCAGTTGTACATTTTCAAAACAATGCCATGTATGTAATTACTGTATCTATGGGACAAATTCTTGTCGGTAATTCATATTTAGATTGCCTACAATCTTTGGTTTCAAATGATTAAGGATTTCAGTTGCAGATGATTTAGAATTTTCGCATGCCTATTTCTGCACGGACTTAATTAGGAATATTTTGAGACGTTGAGTTCATCATAGCAGTTTTAACTGATAGTTGTTCGTGTCTGTATGTCTGCTTGTATGTATGTTTGTATGTATGTTTGTTTGTATGTCTGTAGAGTGGGACATTCGTGCCTTTGTGGCGGCTCAGAAGGAAAAGGATAAACAGGTATGCATCGGCTTGCAAGGTTCCAACACACTGAATATTCTGCTTGTTTTTCAGAAAATGTCTTCCTTATTCTTTGTCAGCCAGAAATGCGTAATTTAGTTGTTGATTCTTTTATTACTCGCCTCTTGGTAGTAGTCCTCAGAGCTGTGGTTCCTGGAGTTGAAGGTTCTGGGTTTGAAGGCTTTTGGGTGAAGGACCTGGGGTTGATGGTCCTGGGTTTCAAGGGCTTGTGATTGAAGGTTCTGGGGTTGATGGTCCTGGGCTTTTAGGGCTTGTGATTGAAAGTTCTGGGGTTGAGGGTACTGTGTTTGAAGGTTCTGGAGGTGGTGGTCCTGGGCTTGAAAGTAATGGGGTTATTGGGGTTGAAGGTCCTAGGGTTGAAGGATTATTGCAAACGTGGTAATAACCATCCAACTGCTCTCCAAGAAACAAAGGTCTGAAAGACACATGGTGGTATTTTTACTGGTGCTGTGGGCCTTGAGCAAGAATGGTTCAATGCTGTGGACCATGAGCAAGAATGGTTCAGCGCTAGGGATTTATGCCAATTCTGCCTTTGCCATGAGTAATTTCTTATACAGATGCAACACTGCGTTTACCATTGCATAACTTACGCTTACGGTGACCAAATGCTTGTCAGTGCAACACCTCAGTAGTGACAGATAACTGGTTTTGTTTTGGTAAGGCATTGTTAAATGTTTCTGTTTCAGATTGAAGCCGTGCTGCACAACATCCTCCAAGAGCTGAAGATCCTTTATGCCAACCACGCTCCGCAGCTGAAGCCACGATCGAGCCAGGCAACCGGCGTCGTCAAGAGCGCATCGCTGAGCAGCGCAAGCAGCAGCAGTGAGCAGCTGACGTGCGACAGTCCAGAGGGTTACAGTGGCAACAACATGGAGACGATCGAGAGCATTGATCCTGTCACAGACATGTACAACATTCTTGAAGGGTCATCGCTAATACCATTTGCAGAGGTAGACGATAACTGTAATCGTAAATTTGTAAAGCGCTGCTTCAAGGTAGCTTCATGAGAGGCGCTCCCAGCCCATCGTCCTATAACTGGGGAATAATACAGTAACATTACCTAGCTCTGAGACGCACAGCGAAAGTCTGATCATAATAGAATTATCGAGCTGATTCTTCCACACTTGACAAACTGTTGTGTCCATGTGAACCAAGAAGCGAAAAGAATTGCCATTTTTGCTGCAGATATTGTTACCTGGAGCTAAGTCACATCTTTGAAAAATGCTTAATGTCACTCATTGTTCTTCGTAACTAATAATAATACTAATAAGACAGTTTATATAGCGCCGTAGCATGGCCGTAAAGAAGAAAAGGGCTTCGTACATGAGTTCAAAAATCAACAGCAGTCATAAGATATCTTAAAAAGTTATGTCTTGAGCCGTGAGTTGAATGTGTCCAGGGATGGGAATTCGTCGCATGGTCAGGAAGACAGTTCCACGCAGTGGGTCTGGCGACAAAGAAGGAACATTCGCTGAATCTCATGGAAGACCGTGGGACATGCAGTCGATTCCTCAATGAGGACCGCAGCCGAGAAGTGTTCTGGTTGTCTGCTGTGCTGTTATTGTGATGAAAGGTTGTCTGTCAGGTTGTCATGTTTGTTGTCCAGCAGATGTCTGTAACACATTTAGCAAGTGTTTGCCTCATGGGAACTTTATTATTATTGTTAGTTGTTTTGTTGTTTTACAGCAATACCTCAAAACAGATTCATTCCTTGAAATTGGTCGACACACAGTTGTAAGTTATACTTGGCCACTTTTGTGAATTTGTATTTCATATGACTGTAAACCTGGAGTCGTTGAATATATCTTTAAGAAAACAGAGAATTGATGCTTAAGTTTACTCAATTATTGTTGAGCACTTTTATATGGAAGTTAGGAAAACGTTGACTTGTGAACAAACATTGGTTTACTTGTGATAAGGTTTTGTTTATTGCCAACAACGATGATTAGATTACTGCTAAGATGATTAGAGGAACAGATGTGGCATTTGGTGGTGCGCTTTTGTATGGGACACTAAGGAATTTTTCTGTTTTCCATTTGTGCTTCAGGTTTATCGAGTTCTTGTCGACATCATAAAAGAAATCGGTACGTGAATAAAGCGATTCTTTATTCTTTTTTATAGATGATGATGCTAAGTATGAATAATGCCTTTTGTCTTGCATTGCATCTTTTTTGGCCAGAGACGCTGCTTGCACCTTTTACTAACATTCGAAGACTGTTTACTTTTGCAAGTGCGTGGCTGGGAACACTTTGGAGCAGTTGTTTTGAATAGATGCTATATGAATGAATGAATGCTCTGAATGAGTGACTGAATGAATATTTGAATGTGCCTTGGAAGCTCTGCAAGTTGATACGGGCATGCAATAAATGAGCAGTTACCTTAAATTACATTACTGGGTGAAACGCTGCGAGATTATGCACTAATTTACTTTACGACTACAATCTTAGCGAGATATAAACTAGCAAAAATGTAGAACCTTGAGTTGAGTGATTGCGATTGAAACCCAGTTATAATTTTTTAGCTTTAAATTTACTTTTGTTTATTGTTGTAAATAGCGCTGGGTTGGTTCTATTCTATTGCACTTTTTATGTTAAATAACATCAGGTCATTCTATTTGCAAATGATCAGGTGTTATTCATGCGTATTTTAGAATTAAAACTGCTGTGCATTTGCATTTGACAGCTCTCCAGCCGCAGCTTGTGCCTCTTCTCGGTAGATTGACCGACCAAGCAGAATCTCTGTATCAGCTACTACTCAACCTGGAACAGAAGGTCTGCTGCGTTCACTCTTGCATACTTCTGCATATGCATATCTGGACACATTTATTTAGCACCTTTTATGTAACTCTCAATGTATGAGAGGTACGTAACGTCTTTAGTCTTATCCTAAAATTCGCTTTTTCACTTTTGCAGTAAGTTGTGGAGTAGATTCTGTGGTGCAAACATTGACGTGGTTCTCGTTACGTGTCTTTTGCAAGTTAAAGAAATTAAGTTTACATTTATTATTTTGTGTGAAACACACATGACTATTGGACCAGATTATATGAACTCGTGTTTACTGGCCTGGCTTTATTATTGCTCTTGTTATTACAAAGATTTTTAACGTGCATAAGGTCACACATAATGTGAATCTGAGCTCTTGGGTGGCTGGCAGGCTAAGGCTTCAGTGTTTCTCCTGTGCCTCTGGAGTTCAGATCATAGTGTGTTGTGAAAATTAAACTGTAATAAGCATGTAATAATTAATTAACTAAAGGCTTTCCTATTGGTGAATTGCTGCTTTTTTATACAGTGGAAAGGCTTCAAGTTTTAGCTGTTATTTTATAAATAAGACATTCCCTTAAAACACTCCTATTCCGCAGATTCTATCCAGACTTCTCTTCCTCCCTTTATCTATTCCACAGATCCACTTCCAAAAGCCTGACTCTTGGATCTTGACCTGGAACCGAACCCTTCTTGCCTGTCGAGTTTGTTTGGACTGAGCGCCTGTGAATAAGCTGGTTCTCTCAACTTAGCTTTTGTTGGGCGCTGTAGAAATCTCGAGTTTTCAAATATTATTCGTGACATGTATGTCTAGTAACTTAAGCATTGTGTGTAAGTCTACTTGCATACATATGACTTTACATACCTTATGCTACCTTTTTTGGCGTTGATAACCCATTTGACAGATTGATTGCTGACTTTTTTAAAAACAGGCAACGATACTGTTGCATCACATCTGCAAGGCAGGCAACGGTTGCATACCAAAACCACCGAAGAAGGACGGCTCGGTTTCACAGAAGAAAGCCAAGGAGCGCAGCACAAATCCTGCTGAACCATCAACCTCTTCAGCTACCGATTCCTCCGGTGCAGCCAGTGCCGAGGAAAAACTTGCACGGTACTTACTTTCAGCTTGTTATTTCTCTAAATCAAAACAGACAAAAAACTTGCAGCATGTTTGATTTTTAGATTACTTCATTATTTTTAATTTATGTTTATTTATTTTTTTGTCATTTCATTTATTGCTCCACACAGAAAACAACAGCATGAAACATATTAAATGAAAAATTAATTTAGGATACATCAGGCAGACCCAGAAAAAACCATTGTTCTGCTTATTTTCACATGGAATGGTATTTGAAATGACAAATAATCAACTTAACAGGCCTACAGTCCAGCTGGACTTGAGCAAACAAAACCTTTGTAATAATAACAAAAACCTTAACTAACAAAATGAATTAATTCACATGAATTCACTTATTGTGTTCATTCAAATATGCGCATATATAATGTTTAAATTATTTTATATTTATGTCTGTATTTAAACCAGATTATATGTGAGTATTAATTAGTATTTATTGGTGTTTTATTTAGAGAATTTCAAGTTCTTTTCAAGGACGTTTCAGGTATGACCAATCATCGAATCAATCTCTTTAGCAAATTGCAACTTTTGTCATTTGATATCTGAAGTTGCTTTTTGCTAGATGTGCTTTCATTCTGGGCATCTAACTAAATGAGCTACGTAAATGTTCAGTTACATGAATGTTATCTTACGTTACCTGTATGAGCACACCTTCTTCATCTGACTTATGGCTAAGCTCAAGATTGCTATTTACCTGTGATTATCTTGTGTTACATTATCTTACCTAAGCTTAGAGATTGGTGCAGACTGTGGTACAGACTGGCAGAGTGGTGTATGGAGTGCTTGCATTTTTCAGAGGCCTTTCGTCGACTTAACTTGGATCCGGACAGACCACCGGAATTGCAAGCGAATGGCGGCAAGGAGAAGATGGAAGTGGAGGTGTCAGAGCCAGAAGTGATGGATGTCACCATATCCTCTGAGCAGGTGTGTATGCTTTTTACTAGTCTGGATGGGTATTTTTGCTCTGCTGTAGACGTTTCTTGCCTAGTGGTGCAGGCAATTTATTTGTTTCATTATATTTTTAAGTTAAGGCTTAAGGTAATGTTAGGTATGGGATTTCCCCTGTAAGACGTCAGGTTCACATGTAAACACCAAAATGCGTTTGTGTTCTACGGGAGTAAAACTTTGAGAGGTCCGTAGAGGGTGCCGTATAAATGTTTAGTTATATTACATTATGGGTACATGGATTACATTTGTTAACTGCCTATGTTAGAGACATTCTCAGAGATGAAGTCCTGGGTTCCTGGAATTATTGTCTGCAGTTCAGTTGTTGCTGCACTGTGGTGTTGGGTCAGCATTTACCGTATTCATGGCTTAACAACAAATACTAGATGATATTCACTTTGGTACACCAGCGAAAAATGCTCGATGAAACACCTAGATGAAATTCAAGATAAAACACTCCAGAGACACCCTAGAGGTAGCCCTATAAATCCCAGATGAAGCCCTAGATGAAACCCCAGGAGAAACCATAGATAAAACCTAGATGAAACCATGGTCTCTAGATTTGCAGGTGGAAGGCAGACCTGTTGTTGTGTAAGTTATGTATGTTACAATAGATGTAACTGTTATTCCATTGAAACTTAAACCGACACAATCTCTGGAAATTAATCTACTCAAATGAATTGGAATAAATCTGTAAATGCAGAAGTTAAAATGCCTTTTGTTAATTACTGTCATTTCTTAAAATTTCATTGTATTCTGATTTGATAAATCTGAAATTGCAGGGTTCATTGGAAGAAAAGTACAAGATGGTGATGAGTGAACTTCAGTTCCTACCTTGTGCCGTTGACAGTACGTGAATTTGATTGTCTTGTTTTCACTTAACTTACAACTTAATTCCTGAGAATTACCAGTGCAAGCTGTGGTACTGACCTGGCTGACTCCAGATTTTGACCTTGCCCTCTGTTGTTAGTTATCACTGACTGTTAAATTTCATATACTGTTTGTTTATTTTATATATATTTTATATATTCAACGATGCCTTGTATTTTACTATGGTGGTGTTATAACAACTTTTCAAGTGCACAAAATTTGATTAGATGATTTTTAAAAATTATTTGAACTGCTTTATATGTGCATGAATGTGAATCTGACATGCAAAGGAAATTGCTTTTGAGCAGAATTTGTAGAGGAATTCTGTGAATATAATAAACAGTTTAAATAAAAGGTTTTTGCGGTGAAGCAAAGCTGATGAAGTTTTGTTACAAGGACCAGTGTAATTTTTTCTGTTTTGTTTCTGTCATTTTGTTTTTAGTCGAAGCTCATAACGGGCATCATTTTGCGAAGGCCTTCAAGAAACAGGAAGCATTGAGTCAATCGCAGGTAATTCTTTTTATTTCTGATTTGCCTGTAAAGCTCTATGATGTGTAGAAACCAGAGAATTCTCTACCATGGTGGTCTAATTGTGTGGCACAATAGTCTATAAGTAGCTCTATGGGTCTGTAATCTCACAATTGTGGGTTTGAGGCTGCTGAGCAGACTTTGTTGCTGGACTAGTTGCTTGTGCACACGTCTTATGCCTCAGATTTAGATTTTATGTAATGCGTAATAATTAATTACATAATAATTAAATAATAACTATGTAATAATTACTTTTTGCTGGACTAGTTGCTTGTGCACATGTCTTATGCCTCAGGTTTAGATTTACTGTAATGCATAATTAATTGCATAATAATTACATAATAATTAAGTAACATTTACTAAAGTAAATACATTTTATTTGTTTACATTTGCATGGCAGAGCTTCACTCTGAATGCCAAATGTACTTTTTTTGGTGGTTTTGGTTGACAACTAGGGACTTTAAAAGTTTAAATTCGGGCAGATATAAGAAATAATGGGTCCTGCTCATCTTAGGTCAGTAGTGCAGAAGCTGTGTTAGCTAATGATTGTCAAGTGAACTGCAGAAATGATTTTGTTAATTCAACAGATTTTTCGAATTGCTCAAGAGTTAACTTCACTGGCAATATCGTTACCGCTAAATCTGAGTTCAGCCATCTTTGTTCGAACGGTCAGTTGGTTTGTGATACTTGGATCGAGTTTAACTACTTTAGTTAACTTTTTAGAAGTTTATGATTGAAATGCTATCAAATACAGTCATGTTTTAAACCAGGTGTTCTCAAATTGTGCTCACAGTTCAGTCAGTTTCCGCTACAGTGCATTGCTTGTTCGTGATTCTGTTTTCTTAAATTTTGCCATGTGTTCAGTTGATTTGAAGTAGTAAAATCTTTAAGTATATCCAGTTCATGTATTGTTTGCATAATTTAATTGAATGTACTTTGTGATAAACCAAAACAGTTTTGAAAGTACATGATGGGAGTACTGAGTGATATTTTAGTCTGTTTATATTCGAATCTAATATGATGACTTCTGTAACACTGTTTTCGTAAAGGCATTTCATATATTGAAAGCAAAGTTTAGCCACTGTTGGTAATCATATTTCAGCCAAGAAGCAAGCAGTTGTGTATATTACCTTTTTCCATGATTCAGTCAAAATTCAAGTGTTCTTTTTATTACCTTGTTCGATTTTGACTGTGCAAATGAAGGTGACAGCTTTTAATGTCCTGTAAACGGCTGTTAACTGTGTTCTTTGTTTTTTGTTGCCGCCAGGATGATGACAAATTAACATTAATGAAAGCACTAATAACTGGGTGAGAACTATGATGTCAATGGTATTTCGTTAAGTATGCAGAATGATAATTAGTATTGATGCAAATAAGTAAGTTGTTACGTTAATAAGTAAAACAACCCAATTGAGTTACTTATGGTTTGTTTTGAGCTGAAAACTTACTGCTTCTTTCTCTGCTTGTGGTTCATTTTGCGTGTTGCACATTTCATTTTAACTTTCTAGCAGTTAGAAATCTGTGCAATGTAAACGTCTTTTGTAACTAGGATTTTCATTTGATCGTCGTATCGTTTGAAGGAATTACAAATGAAACATGAGTACAAATTTTTTTTTGGCAGGCCTGAAGACACTCCATATTCGTGTGGCTGTTTCCAGTTCGATATATTTTTTCCATCTGGTTATCCAAAAATTCCACCACAGGTCAATCTTCAGGTAATCGAATGGAAATTAATGCTTCTCAACATTAAGACAGAGCACCCTCAGTGTCGTTTACGATGATGATGCTGTAATGTAATGCAGTCGTGAAGTCTTTGTAGAACCTGTGACAAAAGAGCTGCTTGGGTTGTTGGTAATGTTGCTCCAAATGGTTGTGGAGGGGCACTGCGTGAATGCATCGTTAGAGCATTAGGACATGTGGTTCAGTTGGTTTGTGCTCGATAAGATCCACATCTGTAAACGTTCATTTGTTAATGCTTGTTAATCGTGTTTGACGTCATTGCTAGTCAGGACTCTGTTTGAATGAAGAACAACTTTCTTCAAAGCTTATTCGTTTTGGTTTCAGACTACTGGTAACGGAACAGTTCGATTTAATCCAAATCTATACAAGTAAGTTATTTTAATTTCTTTTCTAGTGGTACTGAAATAAGATTGATCCAATTGTGATATGCTGCTGATGTACTGGATTTATTTCTTCTGTTATGTAGGCACTTTATCTGACTTCTTACTTCAGTGTAGTTGTAATCGCAAATTTATATAGCACCTCTTCAAGAAAAACTCCTCGGGGGTTATCTTGGCGTGACATGGCGAAACCGTGATTAAACAGAATGGTTCTGAAATGCTGGTGGAAAAGAGGCAAAAAACCAAGGAGCTCGTCATAGGCTGAAGTGATAATTTACTGATGTCATGTTTATTATTATTATTATTATTACTATTATGCATTTATTATGCATTTATTATGAGTGCAATGTCAGTAAATCCAAATCAGAGGCTTGAAGCTGTTGTGAGTGAAGCACTTGCTTAAAGTACATATACCTTAACCGTGTAAGAAGAGGCTCAAACCCATACTTTCTGTGTTACAAGCCAAGCGCCTTATCCATTTGGCTAGCCTGCCCCCACCATGATGGTATCAACACTGTAGCAGGTAGATTCGATCATAAAGAATAACGTTCTTATTTCTTCTGTAAAATTATTTTATTGTTATTGTCACCTTCACCTTATACCTCTTGTTTGCCTCTTATTTACCTCTTGTTTGCCTCTTATTTACCTCTTGTTTGCCTCTTATTTACTTCTTGTTTGCCTCTTATTTACCTCTTGTTTGCCTCTTATTTACCTCTTGTTTGCTTCTTACTTACCTCTTGTTTGCCTCTTATTTACCTCTTGCTTGCAGTTTGTTGATGGTTTTCCTGAATTAGTGTACTGGATCTAACCAAATGTTTTGCAGTTGTGGGAAAGTGTGTCTGTCGCTACTCGGTACCTGGGATGGACAACAGGGTGAACAGTGGAATGAAACAACATCTACAATACTCCAGGTAGGGTGCGGCTCAATCACCCGTGATATTTTCAAATGACTTCTTGTTTGGATCTTTCCAATCGGCTTTTCTTTTCTTTTGGGTGTGATATTTGCGTTATGCTTTTGTCATTGTTTTTTAGGTTCTTGTCTCCATACAGTCACTCATCTTGGTGGCTGAACCATACTTTAACGAGCCTGGTTACGAGCAGGAGATTGGAACGGAACAAGGCGACAAGCACAGTTCCGAATACAACTTAGGTTTGTCTCTTGGTGTCATGTCCAGCGACTTAGGTGGTGTGAATGACTGATTAGTAAAATGACACTGCTATAGACGTGATAAGATTGGATAAGATTAGATTATGTCAGATTAGGTGTGAATGACTGATAGTAAAATGTCATTGTTGTAGAAGTGATAAGATTGGATTAGATTAGATTATGTCAGATTATGTCAGATTATGTCAGAGTAAGTGCTGAAAGCTGCATAACCCAAACGATGTTTCTCTTTTGTTGTTGTCCTCATGACTTGGGCTTCTTTTGGATGGGAAATTTCCATGAGTCATTGGGTTACTGATTTGTTTCGACACGTGAGGGTCACGTGGTGACTGGCATGCATCAGGCATTTGCTGACCAGCATTTGAAAATGGCTACAACTAACAGTTCAGTCTTGACGCTGCTGTGTCGCATTTTATCCTTTCCTTACTGAAATGTAGCACAGCCTAACGCTCTGTTTAGCATGCAGTTTCGAGCTGCCTTAAAATGCACTTGTTTAATTTTGTTAGTTTAGATTAGTTAATTTAGAGTAGTTAGTTTAGAGTAATTAATTTAAAGTAATTGGTTTAGAGTAATAGTTTAGTTAGTTTAGAGTAGTTAGTTTAGAGTAGTGTTCCGCGCTTTTGTGAGGTACTTAAAAGGCCCTATATTAAGTGATACATACACAATACATACGCACATAGTATGTGCAACCGAGTTTGAATGAGCTTGGTATGTGATTAGATATAATTCAGGAAATTCAATTATACATGTTTCTTCTGGTTGGGTTTTCGTATTTTGAGTGGTAGACTTGTGAACGAGGTCTTGATTTGTTTCTTCAGACATCCGTATAAACACAATTAAGCATGCAATGGTCGGGCAGTTGCAGAATCCAAGCCCTGGCTTCGAAGATGTTGTCCGAGCTCACTTCTACATTAAGAAAGATCAGATTCTTGAGGTATCTGTCGACTGTTGAAGGCCTGATAATAATCACTGGTTCTTGATTCAACTTAATTTCTCTTTGGAATGTAGCTTGTTTGTTCTGCTTGTTTTGCTGTGTAATTTGGTTCTGTATTATGCAGTAAGGTAACGTCATGTTTATTGCATGCTTTCACGGCCATTGTTTTCAGAAGTGCTGTCGTGTGATGTCGTATGCTGTAGAAAACATAAAAACAGCCATTCAGGAACTGAATCGTTACAATATTTGACAGGAAGCAGATGCTGTGGCAAAACGCTGACGTATTGCCAGTTGACATGGCACAGTGGCAGATGCATTTGCTTTTCACCCTTGCATCAGGGTTCAAATCCTGGTGCAGTTGTTGGATTGTGATTTTACTTGAGAGTTATTACAGTGGCGCTATAGAAGTTATCAGATTAGATTAGATTAGATTGCTGTTGTTACGTTTGCACTTTGACTGAAATATTCTTCTACCAGAGTATGGAGTTTTGTATGGAATTTGTTGAAAGAGGCGCGTAGTCAACGAGCTACTCTGTGCTTACATTACCTTACTTTAGTTTTGTACTGCTTTAGTTTTGTACTACTTTAGTTATGCAGTACTTTAGTTATGCAGTACTTTACTTATGTAGTACTTTAGTTTTGTACTTCTTATGCCAAATGGCACTGAGTTGCTACAGGGTGTTTGTTGTGCCTCTGTTCATGTAGAACAAGTATTTTAAACTTTTTAGGAGATTGAAGAGTGGAACAAGACGAGCAAAAGTGCAAAGTTGGAACGAGCCATTCAGAATCTTCGGACTGAACTTCAAAAACTGGAGCCACCTCCGAAGCTCGTCAACCTGATGAACAACTCAGCCATGCGAATCACGGACGAGGTCCACTTGACGCCGCAGTAAATGACCCCATATGCCACGTACAATTCATAACAGACTGTTTCACTGCTCTCAGTTACTGTAGCCTGTCCGAGTTCTTGTTCTTTCCATTATCCTTTCAGTTCTGATAAAATTAATAATAAGCCAGAACTTCACGATGTTTCAAAATACGTACGGGCATTTTCATCGGATTGGCTGTACTTATTATGTGCGTTGTTACAACATGGATTTACTTATAACTTTATCAGCAGCAACATAAACCCCAATGTTAATTCAACTTTACAACCAGACCTTATTAAATACTAACCTCAGTTTTAACGTGGTACTTTACAGAACTCTAAACAGCAGCACTGTAACGAGGGTCCAGTTTATGCTCTATTAACTACTGCCATTTATGATTCAATTATTATGAATGGGTAAACTTAAAAGGAAGCATGTCTTGCAGAGGAGGCGCTGCTAACTAAAATTATTGGGGAAATGTGTCCAAACTCACCACTGCCATTTATGATTCAACCTATAATAGGGGTCGTCCATTAAAGACGTCTGCAAAAGTGGAGGGAGGGAGGAGTAACCCAGATGCGGAATAGGGGAGGGGAGTTATGCCCAGTGCTGATGTCGGCATCTGAATTTGGTACTTACAGATATTTCAATACCGTCTGTGTTTGAAACGCCAACTTTAGTCAGACATCAGACCGCCTGGACTGCAATGGGTTCTAATTACAGTCCCATTGCTGGATGCAGTAGTATCAAACTATCCCACACCGTAGCACAGTTAGACTGGCAGAATCAGCAGGTTAGCCTAATCTAGGCCTTGTAGTATGCTGGTGGTGTGCAGACGCCTGCAAAGGGGGCTGGAGTAGGGCAATGCCAAACGTGAACAATTGGAGGGGCCAAAGTACTGTAGATCATTTTTTGCAGATGTACTTTATGGACAACCCCTTATCTGCAGCAGAAACTGAAACCTAAAGCGAAATTTGTCTTTCTGAGCAAGTACTTCTAAATTAAATTTCTGGAGAAAATGTGACGAAAAAAAGTTGCAAATTAGTCATGTAGACTCAGTTTTCAATTTTATGATTTCATTAGATGTTCTGTGTTTTTCTGGTATGCCATCAGGATACGTATGCAGCAGTATTAGGGCAGTTTCATTAGAGTTGGAGGATTCATACAGTGCCTTTATGAGGTTCTTAAATGCTTTTTGAGGTTCTTAAAATGGTTCATAAGTAGCAAGAAACATACATACACGTGTTTCTGTCAGCCAGTCTCACATGTTTCCCTGTACTCTGTTAAAAATCTTGCGTGCTGGTTAATTTACCCTGTGATTGAAGGCAAATAATTTGTTAAAAATAAGTTATACAGGATTTGTGCTGTGTTTTTTGATTCTTTGTTCTCGGATTCTGCTTCGCGCTTGCTTTCGGATTCTGCTCTGAATCGTTGAACTGAACTGTGGAAAGTTTCTGTCACTGTTATTCGTTCGTGATGATTACAACAGTTTCCAATATGCTGATATTGTTTGCCATAATTATTTTCCACCAAGTGATAAGGGGTTTTATTTCTTGGTATGTAAAGGGTTAAACAGTGAATGCAGTGAAAAGTTCTTCAAGTTTTACTAGGTAGCTGTCTATTTACCATATAGATCTGTCAGCTGCTAGGGTTTACTTTACTGATGTTACAGTTAAGTGTGACATGATAGCCGATTGGTCTGAGTGCTTGCTTTGTAACGCAGAGTGTTGGTTTGGGGCTCCCCTGTAATTGTTACTGTTTAGGGACCTTGAGCAAGTCCTTTACTCACTATTGCTCAGTGCTATCGATTGATGCTTCATCATTAGGTGGTAGCACTTAATAATTGCAGAAATAAAAAGCTAGTTTATCACGATGTGTTGAAGATGCTTAGAAGAAAGTATTGTATTCCACATTGTTTTTGTTGAAAAATTTGCAGTTTTTAAGTGGCCGTTAGCAAAATTATTCAGTTGCTTTTAAATCTGGACATGTTACAGACTTTTCAGATAGCTGATCAGTGCGGTGATTTGGGGGTGGGGGGCTGTAATAGTTGCTTGTTGACTTTCCTTTGAATTCTTTGTGGGTCAAACAGAGTGGTTCGATTGTAAATAACATTGAAGATGGACGGGTTGGGAGGATTGACGTGTGTTGTAGGTAAGTGATAGGACTTTGTACTCTATACACTACCGGTACTGTACTGATTGCTAAAGCTTGTGCTTTTGAATGGATTTAACGTAATTGGGCATTTTTGATTTGCAGATTCACTCCTAACAGTAATGTACATTAAAAGTGGATGCTAAGTGTGGCCTGAAGGAGGCTCAGAGACAAATTATCTGGTGCCAAGCACGTTCTTTGTAGCCTACTGCTATTGGTCACTATAGGTGTTAGTGGCATAGTGAAACTGTAGTGTCATTTCTGTGTACCTTCTGTAAATTCCCACATAACTGCCTGGCTATTGGCCACTGTGAGCGTGCTGTGTTACCAGACAGTTATGATCTGTGTGCATTGTGGCTGTGTGTCTGCTGTTTCTATTGATATCTTTGTTAGCTTGTTTGGTTACCCATGCATGCGTTGCATTGACCCTCTGCCCAGAAAGACACATATGTTGAGCCCCTAGCTGGCACCATTGGCACAGTCCAGGCCAACTGTGGGTCCAACGAAAGTGCCTGAATAAGAGCCGCAGCGCGCAACTGTTATGTGTGTTCCATTTTACAGGGTGTCCTTGAAAAATCCACAAGAATCTCACTCTTACTTAACTGGTTGTAATTTCAGTAATTTCAGACAAAAGTTGGAGGATTCTGGCTCTGATTTCATGACATTCCAAACTGCACTGGTTTTGTTTTCTAAATTCTCTGATGCACTTTTGTCTGCGTGTTGTCATAATTAATTTTTTTCACAATACGAGAGTCGGTTTACTGTGTCATATATAAGTGTGTAAAGACTTAATGCACTGGAGTTTTATAACAGAAAGTTGAACATTGGTAGAGATACTGATAAATTGTTGAATAAATTGTTTAATTGTTTCTGAAATTTAATTTATTCAGCTTAATAAGGCCAAAGTCCGTCTGCATTTTGAAAATCCGCCTGGAGTGGAAGTAAGAAACACATCCGGATTCCAAATTCAGCCATCTTAATCTCGAAATTATGATTGCAATATAAGGCTGCTGTGATGGTGTTAAAGGCATCAGCCAATGCTCGCTGTTGAGCAAAATCGGTGTGCAAACTAAATCTAGAACAAGTCTGATTGAATGCAAAGACGGGAACCTGAGAAGATTGGGCGGAAAAGCATGCGGGGATATGAGTGCACCTTGATCTGATCTAATTCAATAGAGCCAGTTTCACAAAAGAGATTAAAGAAAAGAAACACTTGGCTAGTTAAATAATTAGAACCATGCTGAGAACTTGATAGGTTGCAGTCCCGGATTGCAATTGTCACACAGCTTAAGCAGTTGTGTCTTAGTTAAATGACATTAAGCACATATTAATGACAAGGTACGCATGCTTTCACCGGCGAAGAACGTTTCCGATGTTTAAGCATTATTTTAAGTTGATTCTCGGTTCAAAATCATGCAACTTGTATGCAGTCTCACAGGATTGCTTGACACATCTGCAAAATTGTACCCTGTATTTTTGTGTGTATGCATGTATGTACCGGTATGTGCTTACGAATGTAGACACTAAATATAGGACCTCTTTAGGACGTCACAAAAGCGTTGCCTACTCTAGCTTAAGTCTCTAGTGTTAATGCTGATGTTCATTAAGAAAAACATTCATCGGTTTGGAGATATTGCTCAGATAATTAAAAGCATGCTTCCGCTCTCAGAGCCCAACCAACGGAGCTAACATGGGCAGCGCTACATGAGGAATTCATGCTGGCTTGTGTACCCGATGCTCCCAATAATTGATTAATCCTGCTGTAGAATGTTTACATGGATTTTTAGTTTTAAATATTTCAGTCCCTCCAAGTTTATTTTGTCGATGCGCTGATACGAACAGCTAGGATAACATTTTATGCTAATTATTTTATGTAGAACATTTTCTAAACACGTCAGTAGTCAAAACTGCTTTGTTGAAGAGTATCGGCGATCCTGTTTTATGTCTGGTGGATTTGCTAATAGCTCTAATACCGGCTGTGTAGCGCTTATAATGTCGGATAATAATACGTTGCATCACAGAGAAGCCAGCAAGTTAATGAAAGCTATTAATGCCAAAGATACGCACCAAATACGTCTTCTTGTTGAAAACGGAGTCGATTTAAACCGGTTGTATTTACCAGGAGTTTTACCCCTTGTTTGGGCTGCGAACAGTGGCGATCTGGAGATATGTAGATTCTTAGTGGCGCTTGGCGCTGGTATGAGCGCTACTTACGGTATAAAAGTGCCATCTCCTCTGAGCAATGCGTTATCAAGCGGTTTCAACGTAGCTGTTCGGACTCTGATCCAGTTAGGATGTGAAGTGACCGCGCGAGGTTGTGAAGTAGTGCGGAACAAAAGTAGCATATTTAAAGAAAACTACACCTTGGTGCATCTAGCTGTTATCAAGCACAATTTTGAAGCCTTGAAGATGCTGCTTGAAGCAGGTGCTGATATGAATCAGCCTGATAACTATGGAAATACTCCAATTCATTTTGCCTGTGATGGGTCTAGTTCTCTTAGCTTGGAGAGAATTCTACAGTACGCTAAAGTCAAAGATTGTGTAAGCCCAAAACCTGACCTTAACATACAGAATAGTTTTGGTGAAACACCGCTGATGTGTGCTGTCTCCAGTCAAAACACTGATGCTGTGCTCACGTTGATCAAGGAAAAGGTCGATCTGAATGCAGAGAACAGACTGGGCTACACCGCTCTGCACTGTGCTGTTCTGCACGGCACCGAGGAAATTCTCTTGGCTCTTCTTCGTGCTGGCTGTGCTACAAACATGCCACACTGGCCACACACACCTCTCTATCTTGCGGCTTCAAAGGCTGATGAGTCGTTCTGTGACATTCTAGTAGAATTCGGTGCCAATCCATTTGAAATCTTCCGAATGGACGAGACTCTTCTACATTTGGCTGCGAGACGAGATCATTTGGAGCTGTTGGACTTCGCGCTTCGTGCTGGAATTTCTGTAAATGCTAGGAACTGTGATGGCCTTACTTCACTCATGATAGCCGCTGACGGAAACTTCGTTGGTACAGCACAGCAATTAGTACAGCACAAAGCCTGTCTCACTGCAGAGGATAACAGGAGAGAAACAGCGCTGATTCATGCCATCAGTTCTTGTTCAACAGAATGCGCTGTTTATCTGATGGTTGAAGGGTCTACAAGAACCCAGAAATGGTAAATATTTTTCACGATGAAAAGATTGCTTATCTGGTTTTCTTAGTGTTTTTAGTAACTATTCAGACGGAATGTGGTACTGGCTTTGCAGATTATAGCAACAGCAGAAATGGAGAGAATTTCTGTGATTCTTTTATAAAAAATATTTAAGTAAACGTATGCATAATTTAGCGAATTACTAGTCTATTCTGTGTAGAGCATTTGTGTCTAGTTCAACAGAATTTGGGGGAAAGTCCTGCATTGCTCCCCGTTCTCCCTCTTTCTCCCTACCTACTAAACGGACGACCGTGTGATCTCAGAAATAACTGTATTAAATGGACAGAGCAACCATCCTGTACTTCATGGACCAGGGATCACGGCCACTAGTATCTTAGCCTTTCCTATGTTTTATAGATAGCAGTGACAGTAAGTTGAAAGAGTGGAATAAATGTCTGCTGACAAAGTAAACACTCGAGTGTTACGGGCCTCTGAACAGTAAGTCTTCACAGATTTAGTTAGCTGTTGTCATTCGATTGTCTTTCAGCTGAAGTGACAACGGTAGCAATCAACTGATTAGACAACATTCCTTTATATGGGTGACATGGTTCAGCCATAAGTTGACCATTTCCTGTTTCACACTGGGATTTGAAAGGCATATGCATTTGCAGTCTGCGATGTGCTTGCCGCTGCACAGCTATGTCATTTTGTCGACCGCTCTTCATCACAGTTCTGGGATATATCAAAAGTTTACATTTTTTTCTTCATTTACACCGAATGACGATTTGCTTGTTTTTCAGTTACGAACTGGCAATGTCAAATCCAGTTGCTCTACGATTTCTTCTGCTTACTGAAGTTTCATCGTGGAAGGACCTGCATGGGGCACACGAAGACAATCAACATCTGAACCTGGAGAGTGGTTTACGTCAATGGTGGCAAACAACTGCATCTAATTCACATTCCCTCAAGCATATATGTCGCTTAGCAATTCGACAAGTGCTGATTCAGCTCGCGCGTGGCCAGGGAATTCTGACTGCCGTGGAACAGCTGCCACTTCCCAGAGCTGTTAAAAATTACCTGAGCTATAAACAAGAAATTACTGACTGGAGACTGCACATTTTTTCAGACTACGATGCCACAGATGCAGATGATAAGTTGAGCAATGCATCGCTGTGACGTTTTTCTGTATTTATCAGGAATCTTCATATCTATTGCTTTCTGTATGAAAGTTTTACATACTGTTATGATATGTATTGCTTTCTGTATGAAAGTTTTACATACTGTTACGATATGTATTGCTTTCTGTATGAAAGTTTTACATACTGTTACTATAAAAACTACTGTTCTGTAGGACGGTATCTTCATGCGGCAGTAGGCTAAGATCACTAGACCAGGGTGTATTTGTGGTTGGCAATGGTGAAGGGGTGGAAGACCTATGGGCAGGAGTGAATAGTTTGAAGCAATTGTAATTTGAAATTTGTATAGCGCCTCTTCAAGATAAACTTGTCAGAGGCGCTCTGCGCTAACGATGTTAAATGTCGTTAAGAACGGCACAGTCATCCATTAGTAAACCTTGCTGAGATGGCTAGAAGAGTCACCAGTGGCAAGCTCATGCACACATGCAGAGCCCAATCAGCAGGTTCACAACTAGATGACAGCATGTTTGGAGTTTCTGAAGCAGTGAGGATTAAGCGTTTCCTTGCCCTGCAAAGTGGACCTTCGTAATGTCTAAGAGGATTTTAGGAATGCTGGTGTCTGCCATCGTGTTGCAGTGAGTTATATAGAAATACTGCAGCATTTCCATGTTTTGTTTAGGCTGTGTTTATCATAGGAACTCATCATTTGTGCTACTATGTTGTTACATTACATATGTCGCTACAGTTTACCTGTGTGTAATTACACTGCATTAGTTTGCATTAATTACAGTCTTGTTTTCTGAGTCAAGAAATTCTGATTATTAGCTTTGTGGGCTTACTGTATGCATTTATTGCTGATGGCTAGTTTTTTGGTAAAGCAGATTCTGGATAATTAAGTTTATAGGACCTACTGTAAATGTAAATATACACGTTTTTCTTTAGTGACCATATGGGCTGAACCCTGCTCATTTTTCAGTGAATTTGTTGGGTGAGTTCCTTCAATACCGCTGCCCATTTGAATGAGTGCAATGCCCACGCTGTCTCTCTGCCTGACTCTTGGATCTTGACCTGGAACCTAACACTTTTGCCTCTTGATTTTGTTTTGATTGGGCGCCTGTGAATAAGCTGGGCGCCGTGACGTGGCTTTCGTTGGGCGCTGTAGAAATCGCGAGATTACGATTACTATCCTTCACTATCGCTGCCAATTTGAATGGGCAACACGCCATTTAACCCCAGTGTACGGACAGTGCTAGCTCGGGATTCAAATCTGTGAAATAAGCCACGACCGGGACGCGAACCGGCATCCTCACGCTCATGTGGGCCCTGAAGTACGCGTTAACCACTGAACAGTAGCTTACCAGGCCACGCGAAGGGCCGTATGATAAGGATATTCGCCGAGAGGGATGTGATCTAAATGCAGACTAAGTTTGATACAGTGATTTCTGCACAGCCAATGTCTAAAACATCAACTTCAGTTAGACGCCTGAAAGATCGAGGCCTTCGTACTAAAGCAGATCATAGATATACTCCAAATGGCACACATTCAGACGGGCAGCCGTGGTAAAGGATCTCACCCGATGTAATTCATTGAACAGTGAGAAGAGTCGAGGCCATACGGTGCTGTAGAAGACCATGTAGGCAAACATTTACATTTTGCGAACTCGGTTATACAATGAGTACACCCAGAAGCGTAGCAATAGATTGTGCAGGTTGTGCCCAGCACAAGAGCCGACGAAGTCAGAGACCCCCAAGGAACCAAGGCCCGGTTGAACAATACTTCAAGCAAAATATACAAAGTTCAGTTTGCACAAGTGCCCTTGAAAGGCTAGCGACGCCACTGAGTACATGAAATGTTCCTGTGATCAGGAAGCGAGGGAGGAGACTGGACAAACGCTGCCCTCGTATGCCGTCGCTAACGCTTCGTACTAATGGCTTCCTCGGGGTTCAGCGTAAAGGATCGCTTTCTTCTTGGAAGGCGCTCTCATTGCATCCTAATGAAGGTGGGGACTGTGCGCTCCAGGAAAGTTGTCGAGATCATATGGTCGCTATAAAAACATGCAGGGCCTACATTTAATCTTCAATTTCAAACACCATCCACCGTAGCCGCCTGACTTCTGGATCTTGACCTGGAACCGAACCCTTTTGCCTGTCGCTTTGTTTTGACTGAGCTCCTGTGAATAAGCTGGTTCCCGCGACTTGGCTTTCGTTGGGCGCTGTTGAAATCTGGAGATTACGATTAGGATTTACATTTTATCTTTGCGTTTCGTGAAAGTGGGTAGGCCTATAGGTCTAGATTTTCCACTTTTTCAGCTTTTCAGCAAATTCCGAACAGCGTTTTCTTCGCATTAAAAAGTTCATTGACGATGTAGAACTGAGCCGTCGCAGAATGTGTTCTTTCCGTCTATGAATATTTATTTTGAATAAAGCACAGAATCTCGCCACCGGCTCTCGCCCACCTTCAGTGCAGCGATGTTGAGCTATCGGACTATGCATAGGATCCATGGCTATCAAACTCGGTCGCTTTCTTCATATAAAGTGAAACACTGATACAGGATTATAATTAGCAACTTCTAATGCGCCAGTGTCTAATGCACAAGGCATCAACCGATGGCACACCAAAACCAAGCCATAATCAGGTCGATATCCAGAAGGTCAGTCCGCACGACAGAGAGGCAGCCTATGGTGGATAAGCAATTTGAAACAGATAAGTTTTAAGTTGAGAACGAAATGACAGGAGCGACTGAGGATCTGCTACACACTGACACGTATCTGTCAGAGACAGTTATTCTTTAGTCGAGAGTCTGACTGGATGCGAAACGCGACTCCGTTTTGTTTACTGTGCTATGTATCTTGTATAAAGGTCTTCCTTTCAGTTCGTCCTATTATATCATATTTATAAGAGGTCTGTCACGCATAGACCTACCTACGCGTAGGCCTATTGCAAAACATCAGTTGTAAGTGAGATTTATTTCGATTCCCGACTCGAATAAGCGAGACTGGCCTTTAAAAATTTGAAGATAAACCGAAAGGAATATTATTTTCGATCTGCGCTCCGAAAGTGCCTTAGAGAAGACTAATGAGATCTTATAGGAGACGAATGAGATCTGATTCACTAGCTTTCACCTATGTAACGTTATGATAACAGACACTTAAAGTCTTGATTGATGTCGAAATTCAGTGCCTTTGTATATATTTTCTAAGACCATAGACCCGGTATGTGTGCATGAAGGTAATCATTTTGTACTTGGCAAAAACAGACATATATGCACAACTATACATTTTCAGCTCAGGTAATATCGTCATTACATATTTACATTTGTAATGTGCGTATAAAGACAGACCATATATTAATTTATTATATACATAGCCTATGCAATATGAATATCACACGCAGTAATACCATGCAAATACCAGGAACCTTATCATATGTGCGTGCAATGGCGGCTTCAGGTTGCTTGCGTGGGGGTAAGAGCATTTCGAGAGGGGCGCCACATTCTGGCAGTCCACCTTTGCACGGTCCTGGGTCTGAAGGGCGCCGGCATACAACAAGAGGGTCGAGGGAGGGGGCGAACCATCCTCCACGCCTATAGCTAAATCCGCCACTGTGTAGCCACTGTGTACGTGTGTTATGCTGCTCTAGGCTATGATTAGGCATACGACAGAGTCGACTGCTTAACATACTTCTTGCGATCGAACAATTGCGGGTTCGAACCTGCTGGGCGGATTCAATACAAATCACTGGTGCGGGCGGTCACAGTTGGAATACTGCATCCAGGTATAGAATCCATATCCGACCACTCGCCATGCCTCAGTTGGAATACTGCATCCAGGTATAGAATCCATATCCGACCACTCGCCATGCCTCAGTTGGAATACTGCATCCAGGTATAGAATCCATATCTAACAGATGACATAGAACAGGATCAAGTGCAGAGGAGAGCTATCAGACATATTTGGGTTTACAAGGATCTGAGCTATGAAGAAAGGTTTAAACGGTGTGGGTTAACATCACAAACGTAAATATGTAATGACGATATTACCCGAGCATAAAATGTATAGATGTGCATATATAAAAGCCTGATTTTGCTAAGTACAAGGCTCGTACTTTGGAGAAAAGGAGAAGCATATGAGACTTGATTGAAGCCTATGCGATCAACACTGGAAAGGAGGCAGCGGAGTTGGATAGGTTCTTCTAATTAGCACGGAATAAGACAAGTTGAGGCCACAGATATTAATTATTTAAGACACCGAAAGGAATATTAGAGCAGAAATTTTTCGGTGTAAGAGTTGTAGACTTGTAGATTGGTTTGGATGACGATACTTTTTCAGTAGGTACACATTGCTTTCAAGAGGACGCCCAGAAGGACGGCAATTGAGCATTCCCGGTAAGTTGCGGTGGCTCTCACACAGATTACACGTCTTCTAAACCAAGTTATGTTACGTCAATGAAATGAATTGTAACCATGCAGCAGCATAATTTGGCACCGGCGTAAGCTACAATAGTAAACGACAAGTTCAGCAATGTGCTATCCTCTCTCTGACTGCTACAAAACTATGTAATTTATGTGTGTGTGTCATTATCTCGACTCCTGGGGATTGTATCTTTAGTACAAGACATCGAGCTCTGCGTGAGAGTGAAGACGATCGATACTACGGTAGCCCACGTCGCGATTTGTCATCAGTCGATTGCTGGATGAAATGTAAGAAAGGTCTTGCATTTCTTGGAATTATGTTGCTACAGCGGACTTAGGAGCCTACTTACCTCACTGATGTATCTGAAAACAAATAGCCTATTGACAGTGGTGTGTAATAAACGAACAAATACGTTACCTTACCCTATATAAGTGTAGTTGGCTGAACCGGAAGATTCGGATTAAGTAGGGTTTGTTTAATGAAAACAACTCACTGTGTCAGTTACGGGCTTTACTATCCGTCAAAGGTATGGTTCAGGATTGTTTTATCTTGTAGTACTGTCGACAGAGCGTTCTCGAATCATGAACAGTGTGTTGGATTATAACGAAGCACAATGGTTTCAGAATACCACGTGGAATTTCCCCCAAAATCAGTCAACAGCTAACGATTTGAGTCTTGTTCTGATGTCATCCGCGAAATTGACAGTTGTCGCCAAGAGTGTCATTTTAGCAACGGCAGGCGTCTTCGGCGTTTTCGGCAATTCGGTTATCCTGATTGCTCTCAAGACGACGCCTAGACTGCACACCAAGTCGAATATGATCATCGGCAGCCTGGCTGTAATCGATCTCTTTGTGTGTGGTCCATTTCTGACCTGTTATGTAGTCTATAATCTACTAGTCTACGTGTTCAGCGGACATCCGTGTGACTACAAAACTATCGTAGCTATTTTCTATCCCATTCACAAATTCACGTCGTATACAGTCGATTCTCACCTGATCGTCATTGCTATCGATCGTTACATTGCCATAGTCTATCCGTATTTCTATGATACCGTGGTCACCGAAGCGAAGACTAAACTGATGATAGGCGCAGCGTGGATGTGCGGAATCACAACTGGATTCATCTATGCTCTATGGATGAAGAACGTCAACTGGTCATCATGTGAGGTTCCCTATTCTACCACGATGACTGTTATAATCGACTCTCTTAGTTACTTTCTCGTGTCGGCGGTTATGCTTGTAACCCACAGCAGAATACTCATGATTGCTCGGGAGCATCGCATCAAAATTGAAGTAGCGTCAACCACCACTTCGTCAAATGCCAACCCTGTAAATCGGTCCACAGAACAGGGCCCACAGAAGGACCTTGGGATGCCAAAGAAGACAAAGAAAGAATTCAAAGCAGTGCGAATGACAGCCGTTCTAATAACTGCTTTTATTGTCATGTGGATGCCCTACACGCTGGGTAGAATACTTCAGGAGTTCGACCGAAAATCGATTTACGTTCAATACCTAATCGACATTGGATCGGGTTGCGGCATCTGCAACACTGGACTAGACTGGATCGTCTATGGAATTATGAACAAAAAGTTCAAAGTTGCCTTCCTGAGAATTCTAAAGATCAAATCTAAAAAGGAAGCTGTCAACGTTGATGCAACTGTCTCGTGAATCACTTCAGAGAGACCTGAGACAACCTTACGGAGGGCTTTGACCGAATAGACTCAGCGGGGTCATTATGTATCCCATTACAGGTGTAAAATGTTTAAAGCGTATGGTGCATGTGAGTAGGCTAATCCGTTAAATTCAAACAGTATAGACGCTGAATAAAATTTATACGCTAGGTTCATTATAAGATATAGAGTGAATAGCAGACTTTTAAACCACTAATCTTCCGTTTTAAGCTGACGTGAAGCTTTGAGATCCGCCGCGCCAATGCAGTCAGCGATTTAAATTCAGATCGAATCTGATCGCCGATTCTTGCGTTTCAATGATTTTATTTGTTCAATGATTTGCTCCAATCAGATCGTATTGTAATCAGCGAGTTTCTCCAGGGCCAAAAATGCTAAGCCTTCAGAACCTGCTTTTTCACAAACAAGCAGACCTAGTCAAAAGCAAAATTGGTTAGGCAGGTGTGGTGAGTTTCCGTTTCATGACCAGGCCGAAAAGTTATATATATATAACTTTTAAATGTGTGAGGTCACAAGTATTGAGAATTGCACCTATCGACTAATTGCTCCACTCTCAATTTCACCCCAAATTCGCCTGTACACATTTTGGCATCACCTTACACCCAAGCTTCTCGTTTTCAAATCACACCGTCAACCTCTCGCGCACCTGTTTCATTCTTATTCGTGACCTTCGCTGTACTTGATCTATGCTCAATTTTCAAGCTGCTTCTACAATCGCTACCTCCGTTGTCCACTCCAAGCTTGGCTACTGTGGTTCCCTTTTACTTAACCTTTAATCCACTGAAATTAAGCGTCTTCAACTTATCCAAAATTCACCTTCCCGAGCTGTCACCAAGGCGCCCAAGCATCACCATATCGCTCCTATCCTAAAATCACTTCACTGGCTGAAAATTTCCGAAAGCATTCGTTTCAAAGTTCTTTCTGTAAGCTATAACTCGCTGCAATACTCCCAACCTACTTATCTTTACCATATGGCTTCCGTGTCTTTAGCATATTGGCATACTATATGCCGGATTTATTGTGAGCCAGAAAAGCTTCTGGCTTAACTTCGGATAATTACCTGAATATCGGTCTATCGAAATAAGGCACTAAGAATACAGTTATACGCTAGCTATCTACAGTTAGGCAATTAACAGCTTCACATATACGTGTGACAAACTCTTGATAGACTTCAGTAAAGTCATGTTTTTAGCTCGCCGGATTATCTTTCTCCGGGTCGGTCCATTCCTGCCTCGGCCGGCTGAAAACAAGGACAACGAGTTTTACTACCTGGTTTCAGAAAGCAATTAAAACCTACATGTTAATCAAAATTGTAGAGTCCTTAGTTGTATTTTCTCCGCATTAGTTCGGATCAAAGAAGATCAAAAACATGACTGCTGAACATCACGGAGTCGCTGCAAGCACCTACTAGGCTTCACTTTAATTGTGCGTCTTATGAATTACTACTGCTGCTGCTGCTGCTACTACTACCACTACCACTGCCACTACCACTGCCACCTGCCACTACCACTAAAAACTACCACTACTACTACTACTACTACTCCCACTACTACCACCACCACCACTACCACTACTACTACTGATACTACTACTACTACTACTACTACTACTACTACTACTACTACTACTACTACTACTACTACCACTACTACTACTACTACTACTACTACTACAAGGAATGACCGCGAACAATCTAAGTTAAAGAAATGCGTCTTAAGATCGATGTTCATGTTGGTATGTAGTGGGCACAGCAGTATTTCGAGCAGAACTATCAACAGAAAATACAGTAGGTCTATACCCAGATAAACTTAGACGCTGACCTCATGAGAAACCGCATTGATTTTAATCGTTTCTCCGCTACTAAGCTACACGGATGATTCACGTCAGTGTACATTAATTTTTTCACAATCATTGTTTTCTTGGATATCGCGTAAAAACAATCAAACTACTACTATTAATAAGGTACGATCATGTAAGTCAAATGAACAGCGCTGCTGTGTTGCCCGGCACTGCCGCTGACAGCCTGCTAGCTGCAGGGATCAGAAGCAAGTAAGTAGAAATCCGGACTAGACGCGAAGATCGTTCTCACTTACAGCGACGACTGATAGCAATATCTTATTGTTTCCGCCGTACTACTGCGCGGATACACCTTAGACCGTATATACACACGATTTGATTTCAATATGCATTACACGTTGCGCTACCGACTTGTTACGCCTTTGCGAGTTACTTAAAAGGCGCTATACAAATTTACTGATACATACATACATTACGTGTCGGAGAGATATCCGAACATGTTCAGTGAGAAACAAACTTCTAGAGCGACCTATAAACCGGCTTTTAGGTTGTAAAGTTGCATCGCTTCCGGTCGTAATGGAGCTATTTGGTTACTTGTAATTAGTTTTGGTCTTCATGTTGACCGCCTCATAATTATAATTATATATGTTGTTGCCACGAGCCAAGCCGTAGGACACCATATCATCGCTCACGATGCTCCCAGTTGTGGAATTGCGGGAAAAATCCACTCAGGTAGCATACATCGTGTTCTTGACGTACAACGTCGGTAGCGGCGAAGAACACAAGCCAGCTTTTGACGAGTGACGTGCATGGCCTGACAGCGAGAGATCGTCAGTTCGTCATGAAAAATACGTACATTTCATGCCTTATGAACCATTTTCATGGTAAGTATACCTGTGCATTTATGGACGATCATACTTAGAGGTCATTGATAAATTGGCCTATTATCCCCATCATAAGGAATTTTAAGGACTTATTCGTTTGATTACAGCGTATATTATATCAGTTATGGAAATGATTATCGCATAACATCTTCAAACATTGATCCTTTTGACTGACTGGCTATAAAATTGCCTTCAGAATGCAGCGTTGAGGTCATGGAACATCGCACAAATTTCCATGAAATAACAACCGATGACGTCTCCGGAGTTCGGAAAAAAGTCACGGAACCATTCTTGTATACCTATCGGAATTGTTGTTTACCTATCAGAATTGCTGTTTACCTATCGGAATTGTTGTTTACCTACCGGAATTGCTGTTTACCTATCGGAATTCGACCCGGCTTCTCCAACGGATTATGATTTTAACTGCAATTTTCTCTTGAAGCGACCATTAACTAATGCCTTTGGCATTATGATAACGGCGCTATAGAAGCCTTTAGATTAAAATAGAACAGAAACCATTAAATAGCCAAATTAAGTAGTCAGTGTTCATGCTGTATTGCACGACAAAACTGGGTTTCGGCTGCCCATACGAACAGAAAGCACCTCAAACTGAAATTGAATTTCATGTGTAATTGCAGTTCAGTCTATTCAGCGACTACATTCATATGGAAGCTCATTCAGCTTCATTCATACCCAAAAACTTAAACAACCGGATACTTGTAATGAAAGGTTTTTGTGTGGCTTAGGCCTGTGCAATAAATTATAGACTACGTAAATATGTGTCAAGATACTTAATATAGCGCATTTTTAATGTAACTCACAAAGGTTAGCGCAATTTACAGATTAACATACATGTAAATAGTGTAAAACCCTACCAGGCAATCGCAATGGCTGCCAAAAGCCTTAGCCATGTCCACAACTGCGGGCGGGTCTAAATCTGAACAAGAGGGAGCCTGTTAAGAGTAAGTATGAAATAGTCAATCTGAACAATCTGCGAGAATACCACCAGGTTAGTTGTATCACAGCTATAGTAATCATAACCTCAAGATTTATACAGCGCCCAACGAAAGCCAAGTCGCGGAAGCCAGCCTATTCACAAGACAAAAGAGATAGGCAAAAGGGTTTAAGACCAAGGAGTCAGTCAGTCAGTCAGTCAGTCAGTCAGTCAGTCAGTCAGTCAGTCAGTCAGTCAGTCAGAATGTTACGGTGGACGATGCTTGACATTGAAGCGAGAAGAGAGATAAGGGGAAGAGGAAGAATCAGGAAAAGATTTTTGGAAAAGTAACGTAGACCACCAAAAACTTCACCGTAGATTTACTGCTTCCAGGAAGGTCTACAGAAACTTCACTGGAGATTTGACTGCTACAAGCAGGCCTACAGAAACGTTAATATACTGAGATTTAGAATTGCATGTTTTTGCAGCATCATGATTGTATCGACAGAGAGTACTCGAATCATAAACAACACGTCGGAATTTAACGACGCACACTGGTTTCAGAATACAACGTGGAATTTCCCCCAAAATCAGTCGACAGCTAGCGATGTAAGTTTTGCTCTGCTGTCGTCCGCAAAATCTACAGTTGTCGCCAAGTGTGTCATTTTAACAATGGCAGGCGTCTTCGGCGTATTCGGCAATTCGGTTATCCTGGTTGCTCTGAAGACGACGCCTAGTCTGCACACCAAGTCGAATATGATCATCGGCAGCCTGGCTGTAATCGATCTCATTATGTGTGGTCCATATGTCACCTGTTATGTAGTCTATAATCTCCTAGCCTACGTATTCAGTGGATATCCGTGCTACTACAAAACTGTGTCTGCCGTCCTGTACCCGGTTCAGAAGATCACGATTCATACTATCAACTCTCACCTGATCGTCATTGCTATCGATCGTTACATTGCCATAGTCTATCCGTATTTCTACGATACCACGGTCACCGAGGCGAAGATTAAGCTGATGATAGGCGCAGCGTGGATGTGCGGAATCACAGTCGGTTTCGTCTATGCCCTGTGGCTGAAGAACGTCAACTGGTCATCATGTCAAGTTCCATATTCAACGACGATAGCAGGCGTGCTTGACCCGCTCTTTTACTTTTTTGTGTCGGTTGTTTTGGTTGTAACCTACAGCCGAGTACTCAAGATAGCCGTGAAACAGCGTAACAAGATTGAAGTTGCGTCAGTGAGCAAAGCAGCGCCATCGAGCAACAGATCCATCGACCCGTCTAGAGAACACGACCGGGAGGGAAGCGGCAGCTGTGAGTTGCCGAAGAACACAAAGACAGAATTCAAAGCCGCGCGGATGACAGCCGTTCTGACGACCGTCTACATCGTCCTGTGGATGCCGTACGTGGTGGGCAAAATACTTCAGGAGTTCGACCGAAAATCGAAGAGCATTCAGTCCTTGATCGACGTGGGATACGGTCTTGGTATCTGTAACAGCGCACTGGACTGGGTTATCTACGGAATCATGAACAGAAAATTCACGGTTGCTTTTCTGAGAGTTCTAAAGATGAAGACTCCAGGGCAAGACTTTAGTCTCGAAACGACTGATGCATGAGTCACTACAAAGACAAACTGCAGAGTGCAATCAGACAGCTGAGCAGCATTATAATTTCAATGCCGAGTAAGCTCACTGGTACGTAAAGCTCAAAAGACTCAACGTAAATGCAAATCTCCAACATTTCTCAGCCTCACACAAAACTGCTTTTGGAAAACCGCTTTTCAACCGGCCTAAAACACAAACCAGTTCACCAACTTACGTTCTCATTTCAAAACACAAAGCTTATTAGTAGGGGCCTAATTCGATAAACAGAGGCCCATAGTCGTACCTAAGTATCTGCGACAGAAATATCTACGATTACTACAATTATGATCATTTAAAATTATCTAACTTTAATAGTCTCTTTCATTCAGCTGAAACGATGAGCCCGAGTTTCTTGTTTCAAATGTACACGGATATAAAACAGTCTATCGGACAACTACTTAGGAAGCCTTTCTTGTGTAGCGTAAACAACTCGTCTCGGTGCTCTAAACTGGCGAAGGTAAATAGTGTATAATGATCAAATTATGTGTAATTAGCATGAAAGCCAGCTTCCTCTTTGAAAAGTATGTAGTCTTCATATGTAGACCAACATACGTACTGGCTGGGCTTGTAACACGAAGAGTATAGGGGTTCTAGCCTCACTTTGACGGTTACTGTGTACGAACTTTGAACAAGTCCGTCACTCACAACTGCTCAGCGCCATCGATTGATGTTCAGTCATTAGATAGTGGCGCTTAATAAATGCAGAAATAATAGCAATAAACGCTGAAAGGTCGCAATGCACTGGAGTGCTGTTGGTCATCGTGACAACATCTCGGGACATCGTCTTGAAAGCATAAGTTCATCATGAAGATGCATGAGTCGTCGAAGAACTGATGTAAAGTAATACTATGTGAATTCAGCACAATGCGAAGAAATCACTCAAATCCACGTAATGTACCACTCGCAAGACGACATTACATTAATATAAAAATCGTTACTTCACCAAAAATTACGTTGAACAGGAAATATAACAAACTAAGAACGCAGAGCAACAGGATTCAATGTAGTACGAAAAAGTGCTCTAAGCGTAAGCGCTACATAAATTTTAGCTGAAGAAGCAGCAGATACTAACATCGTAAATTAACGAGTAATTCAACGTTTTATACACATGAAGTAAAGTTTAAGATAATCAGTCTGTTAATTTAATGCAATCGTTTCGAATGAAAACTCATTTGTTTACCTTTTTGTATTTATGTATGTATGTATAGTATGTTTGTATGTATGTATGCATATATGCTTGTATACATGTATACGTACGTATGAATGTACATGTATATGTACGTATGTGTGTGCATGTATGTATGTGTGTATGTATATGTATGAATGTATGTATGAATGTATGTATGTAAGCATGAATGTATGCATGCATACACGTATGTATGTATGAATGTATGTATTCATGTTTGCATGTATGCATGCATGTATGTATGAATGTATGTATGTATGTATGCATGTATGTATGTATGCATGTTTGTATGTATGTATGTATGCAAGTAGGTATGTATGTATGCATGTATGTATGCATGCATGCATACACGTATGTATGCATACACGTATGTATGCATGAATGTTTGTATGTATGCATGCATGCATACACGTATGTATGTATGCATGTATGTATGCATGTATTATGCAAGTATGTATGTACGTATGCACGTGTATATGTATTTATGTATGTATGTAGTATGTATATGTATGTATATATTTATGCATGTATCAAAGCACTGATGCAACGTCTCACAAAAGCGCTTCTTCAAAGAACGTCTTTGTTTCAGCTGCTTCCTGCTTCAAGTCACTGCGAACACAGACATACAACCCGTGAAATTTGAATCGCGCTGCACCTCCTCCATGCATCATCACTGCAGTGGATTTGCGATATTAAGCAACGGATATGAACTCGGATTGCATTTCAGAGGCTTGTCGGCTTTCATGTAGGATCAGAGTGTATTAGACCTTTAAATTAAGACTTTAATCTTGTTAATTAGACACAGTTAAGTCATTCAATTACAAGGCCAGTCTTTGTCGTCAACTAGCAGTCTTAGAAAAGCACTTAGAAAAGAGTACCAAACCTAACAGAGTACACAAGATACGACATTCCTACATTCGCTGCGTCACTCGTGTTATGTGTGATCAACAATGTAATCCAGGCGCGCGGAAGGTTGAATAACGTACATAACTCGGTCATGCTTAAACGAAGCAGCCATGTTTATTTAGTTGGGTTTGTTAAATAATAGGACTTCGTTGACTGAGCCCACAACTTTGTCAATTGCAGCGCCATCATGAGGTTGACATTTTTACAAGATAAGAGCCTTAAACATAGGAAGCACTGAGCGTCATCTTAACTGTTCTATAAGATCTTTGCTACATACCAATCGACAGATTTGATATCTATACATGCTGAGCAACTAGTTAGCCGAGGAATTCTAAGTTGAGCTTACCCATTGATATAAACTATCATGACAGTTACTAACACAATGGTTCGCTGTTGTAAACTGTACAGTACAACCTATGTATTATTGTACAACTATCCAACTATATCAATATGTTATATCCATAAACGTTTAAGCATAATATTATAACGATAATATTATAATGCATCGCAACTGCAGTAAGCACATTTCTGGACGAAGCTTTCCGGCGGCTAATGGAAACCGATTATTGGTAGCAATGTGGCCTTTCAAGTAGATTCCGATTCTCATGAAGCTAACTGAATAATAATTCATGGTTGCTAAGCGCCTAATTGCGGGATAATGGTGCCATTAGCCACGGCCACACACGAAGCCATCTTTAAAGCTCTAGGCCTATATACACCACACGCCGTTCATTGTTATCGAGTGACCTACATGCACCGGGAAGGTATGACACTGTTCCTAGTACAAGTATTATCTTCGACGGCGCGCATTCACATTTGCTGGTCATCCCTGTTTGAACTCTCTACCTGCTCTTGTTCGTGATTCTCTTATATACTGAGACGGTCTTTAGGCCTAACTGAAACTTACCAAGTCCAGTGTGTTTATGAGTCTTAGTGTCGCACGACTTTAACGTGCACCTCTGAAATGTTGTAAGGCGGGCACTAACAAATTTCACTTGTTTTTTATGTTTCACTTGTCTTATATGTTAAAACTTGTGCAAATTTTCCGATGCTTGGTGCAACAACTGGAGAATATCGGGCAACGTTTTACAGCTGACCTACCATGCACAATTCAACAACGACAATATTCCTAAATGGTCTTTATATATCCTACATATGGGCCCATAGACCTGTGCGAACATATGAACGATGCATGAAGCCCATATGGGAATATTGTCATTTGGGTCTCATGTCCTAATCGTAATCTCGAGATTTCTACAGCGCCCAACGAAAGCTAAGTCACGGGAACCAGCTTATTCTCAGGCGCTCAGTCAAAACAGAATCGATAGGCAAAAGGGTCCTACATACGACGGCGCTCTTGGGGGTGTTAGCGCGAGACAAACGCCCACACTTAAGGAATTACAATGCATAGAAAACGGCAAACAAAAGCGACAGTGCAGAAATAACTATCAGACACGGTCTACAACTCGTCTGGCGAGTTCGTGATGTCCAAGGATGTTGATCAAGGTTGTGCTAGTATAGTACATTTACATTTCGGTTAGGGGTTAAACTTCAAGTACCTTCTGATACTTTGTTGCAAAACTTTTCGGCATTGCTGATACTGCCCTTCTTTGGTTTCAGTCATTCCTCTCAGACCGCTCTCATTCTGTTATCTTTGGGCCTACACGTTCCGCCTGGTCCCTTATACCTTTTTTGGCCTTCCTCAGAGTTCTGTCCTGGCGCCTCTCCTTTACACTGCTGACCTGGCACGGGTTCTCCTTCCCATGGGTGTTGCTGTCCATCAGCATGCAGACGACACTCAGGCCTTCGCTCATGGCCCTGCGGAAGCGGCTTCCTCTCTGGTTGAGAGGACTTTTGACGCAACATCTGCCCTTGGTCTCTGGATGCCCTCTAATCGCCTCCAACTGAACTGTGCTAAGACCCAGATCATCTGGCTTGGTGGTCGTGCTCAGCTTGCTAAGATTGATACATCATCCTTACGCCAGAGGTTTCCGGACATTCTATTCTGTTCCAAAGTCCGTGATCTTAGGGTTGTTCTGGACCGGGAACTCTCCTTGACCGATCATGTTAACAGTGTCTCCCGCTCATGCTTTTACCACCTTCGTCAGCTTCGTGCCATCCGCCGCTCCCTCTCCTTTCATGCCGTTACTACTCTAACGAGCAGCTTCAAATTGAAGACCGTTACTCCCACAGATAAGCGGGTGTAATTGTACGCAGCATATTCAACGATTAATCTCAACCGATCGTTCGAAAAGGAGCAGATATTCCAAAAAGCTTCAATCTCTGCGCATAACCCAGGATTATAAAGCGGTGTTGACTCGCAAATTTGAATTTTTAATAGAATAAAGAGGCAGCAACTTCGGCACATCATCGGTTGATGCCTCGTGCATTAGACACCGGCGCAGTGGAAGTTTCCAATAATTATTAATTAATATATAACCGGCTATCGTGGTGTTGCGTTCTTTCATAAATATTGAGGAATGTCTAAATAATACCCATACAGATTCCCGCATCAAGTGTCCAGCAGACTGAATATGAGTCCTTTGTGGTTCTCCTGTGGGCGCCCAAGTAAGACCAAAATTACTTTGAATTTAATCTGTCAATGTTAATGCTCGCCAACTCAAACGGCCTTGGCCGGATTATTTTTAGTAAGTAAATTTGATAATGGTCTAGTCTGTCAGCCGATGTCGACTTCTCAGCCACTGACAAGTTTAGCTGTGAGCCCCACGCGTTGAATAGTCGATTCGTTGTGTAAATGGACTCCATCCCTTCAGAAAGCAGGTAATTTTTTTATAGAAAATTCCATTTATTTAGGACCATAAGTTGCCTAATTAATGTTCATAATAGAGTAGCCGAGAAACAAAGCCTCATTTATTACGCATAACCGCCTGTGAATTTGCTGGTCCCCGTGACGTGGCTTTCGTTGGACGTTGCAGAAATCTCGGAATTACGATTATGATTACGAAATGATAAAGACGCGTAGCAGTGTTCTTATGAATGCCTTCATTCAAAGTTCATTTTACGTCTAGAAGTTGTTCGAAAATGGAAATTTTACTATATTTAAACGGAGTAACATGTTTTCTGACCGCACACCGAAAGAAATCATCTTATGAAACATATTAGTATTTGAACAAATGCTTTAAAACAATACGGTGTTTTCAGATTTTTTCCTTATCGACTCCAAAGCCAACCCGGTAAAATCCGGTAACGGTCTCCAGCATCTACCCCGTGAAATACGCAAATGGACTTTAGATGTTTAAACAAGAATACATGATTTTAAAAAGAATTCAGAACTGAGGACTTGAAATAAAATTGAAGGCTTTTGGCCGTTTGTATTGTGTGGATTTACATCAAGATATGTTTTCCAGAAATCTAATTTCCACCGATATAAGTAAGTACATTGAGGCAATTACTGTGTACAGCCTTGGGGCCTTCAGGAAGTCCTCACGCACGATTGCTCATTGCAAGTTGGTCATCTTTTTTATCAGAAGAAAAAATACACTTGATATTAAGCAATTCATACTGATTTGATTGAAAATGATTGCTTGATTTTTTATTGAAAAATTTATTGACAGAGCACCAAAAAACAAGAAGGTATAACTGCGAATACAAACAAGCCATAGCATATGCATATTACTGGTGTAAGTCAGTGGGTCAACCAAAAAGGGTCAGACAGACCTGCTTAAAACTCGGCTCAGCTGCAGTGTTAATATATGGCGATTATACAAACATGATAACTTTTGCCATACTCTCTGTGTAAAGACTAAATGGATATGACAGATTACACAGTAAAACTAACATTATTATAAATCCATTAATTATTTTCAATGCAATCCAGAGACATTTATAATAATTTATTACATATGAACATGCTAATACAGAATAATCAAGTATTTCTTTAATCTAGTTTTAAATTGACTAATGGTATGTTCATTATATTTCTTATAATTTTATTAGATAATTTTATCAGAAAATTGTATCATACCTTAGTGAATTACAGCAATAGCTGTGTTTACAGGTGTAACACCATATAGATGTGACAATATCACATAAAATGCAGCAATGTTTCCTTATTACAAAACTCGATTGGCCCATTTACAATGTTAACATATGGTGATTATACAAATATGATAACTTTGATATATAACAGTTGTGCAAAGATTAAATGGATGACGGATTACACAGTAAAAATAACATATTATAAATCAAGTAATTATTTTCAACGCAGTTCAAAGAAGAGACACTTAATATAATTTAACGTGTATGAACATGCTAATACAGATTAATCAACCATTTCTTCAATCTAGTTTTAAATTATCAGAATTTGGGGCCACATATACCAATGATACCGACACATGAAGAAGCTTATTTGTAATTTTGCTATGTCTCGTAATCACATTATTTTGTACAATAGAAATATGGTCTCAGTGTCGGCTCCAGGATTGCTTGCGTGGGGGTCAAGAGCATTTCCAGAGGGGGTCACATTCTGGCAGTCCACCATGTACGGATCTCGTATGAGGGGCGCCGGCATGTCACAGAGAGGCGCGGGGGGAACGCCCCCACGTCTATAGCTAAATCCGCCACTGTGTGGGCTTGGTTCTATGGGACTAGCATAGATTTAAAAATAGCGCGTTTCTGTAGGATTTCAAGTGTATTCAAATGAGCAGGATAATTTGAGCTCCATGAAATATTACAGTAAGATAGGTACGAAAAAATTAAGACATATTATAAACTAAGCATAGTAGATTTAACAAAAAGTGTCGGATATGGGACAAAGTACTGCTTTTTGCCATCTTTTTGGATATGAGGTTTATATGATCCTTCCATGTCAAATTCTGGTCCAGGTGTACACCTAAAAACTTGCAATATGTAGTTTGGTTGATCAATTTACCCAGTGTTTTAGCTGTCAAAAATGAGATGGGGGTCAAAAATTTTTTCAGGTTACCAAAGTACTCAAACACAGGTAAACATTTAATGTATGTTGCACATGAAACAACTGATTACTCATGAGATATTTTAGATTTTCCTCATTCAATTTATTTACACAACAAACAAGAATTAAAATAATCACACATCGTCTTGAATAGGTGTATGCAAAAATAACAGAAAACATAATTACAGAACTCTTACTTTAGTTTACAATAATAATTTTGAACTGTACTTTGTAACTTTTTTTTCTTCAATTTTGTCATTAATGAGGCATAAAGCATTAATAACTGTTGCAGCATTGCTCTGCAAATACAAAGACAACTGTTTAGGGCATCGAAATGCATGTATGTCTCCCTCAAGAAAAACCATGATTGAAATTTCTTTGCAAGACCTTTGTATTACTTTTCTTTTACTCTCACTGTCAGCACATTGCATAAAATGGAATAAAATTGCACAAAGCAGGGTAATCACGAAGAACAACAGCTTTACCAGAAATAATTGATGAAAAACCCATTGTACATCAAAAGCTCTTTGTGCCTTTATCAGCTCAATAGATACATGCCAGCCACAAATTTCAGCTCTGACTGATTTTTAGGTAACATACTGTACAGGGTGGCGCAAAAAAACCGGACTATTAGTTTTTTCCAATTGCATCGCTTGAAGAATCAAAGTAATTATCGCCTTAAAACTATCATTAGACAGAAATGACACAGAAAAATGAGAGCGCTACATAAAATAAAAATGACGTCATATATTCTATGGCGTTAGCTATTCTTTGTACCGTCATGGCGAAGCGTCTGTTGACAAGTGATGATAAATCGTTAATTCGTGCGTTAAGACTCGAAAAAGGATGGGGTTCGCTTCGAATGATTAGAGAATTCCCACAACGACAATGGAAGCGAAGTACGTTGAATGATTTGATTAAAAAGATTGACGAAACTGGCGACACTAAAAGAAAACAGGGTAGCGGTCGACCGCGATCGGTTCGTACGGCTGATAACGTAGCGAAGGTCGATGAACTGATTTCAAGTCAAGAAGGCCAACCGGGAACAAGCAAATCTCCGAGAGAAATTGAACGTCAAACTGGTATATCTCGTAGGACTGTTCAGCGTATTGCTAAATTTGACTTACAGCTTAAAGTGTTTCGGCGACGTGAGGTGCAGCTGCTAACACACGCTGACAGAGTGAAACGGCTTGCCGCCTGCAAACGTCTGTCTCGACGACTAACCGTAGCTAAATTGGCCAGAACATGGTTTACGGATGAAAAGATGTTCACAGTCCAAACACCAACAAATTCACAGAATGATCGAGTGTACGCCAACGTAGCTGTGAAACGAGACATTCCTTCAGAACGCTTGCTGAAAGGTCGGAAGCACTTCTCACAGAGCATCATGGTTTCGGTTGCCGTGTCGCAGCTGGGTAAATCGTCATTAGTTTTCGTTGAACGAGGAGCAAAAGTTAACAGTTCCTATTACTGTGACGTCGTCCTACATCAAGGATTACTGCCAGACATTATAGCTCACTCTGGTGACAATTTCACTTTTCAGCAGGATGGAGCACCTGCTCATCGTTCACGAAAAACAGTTGCTTTTCTCACTGCTCACGTTCCGGACTTTATTGAACCAGAAAATTGGCCACCGAACAGTCCGGATTTGAATCCCGTAGACTATTCGATCTGGGGAGTGCTTCAGCAGCTTGTCTACAGGCAGAGAATTCGAGATATTGAACATTTGAAAGAAGTTCTGACCGCATGCTGGGACGAAATCAGCGAGGACACTATCAACCGGGCTATTGGACAGTTTCGCAAGCGATTATCATTGGTTATCGCAGCAAACGTAGGACATATTGAACATCACTTTGACTGAAATTTCTTACGCATTCAAAACATTCTGAAATTTTACAGTTCATTCAGTGTTATATTAAATGCCAAACCCAAATGTCACGAGTCCGGTTTTTTTTGCGCCACCCTGTACACTAAACAACTGATTAACAATCACTCTAAAATGTGAGACAACGTTCACAGTGTGCCTGAGTTTTTCACAGCAAGTTCCAGCCTATGTGCCATGCAGTGAAAGGTTTTCAATTGTGGATATTTTGCCTGGGGGCTTAAGAACTGACCCCCCAATATCTTTTCAGTGACTTAGCTGAGGGGGTTAGAATGTAGAGCTACACCCGCAACAAATAAACCACTGAATTTACCATCCATAATAATCTTATAATCACCTCAAGGGAGTGGTGTGGGGAGACCGGAAAATAACAAAATAAGTCTTTTCACTGTTAAGAGATAATTTGTTAGCTGTAAACCAAGAACAGATGTATTGATGCTCCTGGTTAGATCTTTCAAACAAAGAAATTAAGGATTTATCTGAAATAAAAGCATTGGTGTCATCAGCAAACAGTAGGCCTACAAAATGAATTTTTTTTAGGTATTAGACAAGTCATTAACATAGGCCCCTGTATCAAGAAAAGCTATGTCCCTAATATGGAGCTCTGTGGAACTCAACAAGTAACCAATTTGTTAACAGACACAACACCATTAAAATAGATCTACTGGGACCTAGTCTTACGGTATTCAGAGAACCAGTGGAAATTTATACCTCTCATACCATAATTTTCCAGTATTCTAAACATAAATTGGCAGTCTACGGTGTCAAAAGCTTTAGACAAATCGAAGAATATTATTATGATTATCACGAAAATTTGTAATGCGCGCAAAGTCACACCGAAATGCGAATCGGAGGTGCAGATGCTATGAATATTCCTAGGGAAAATTCATTACTGTCTGTAGAATCAGAAATCTTACACTGCATATCTAATAATGCAGTAAACGTGGAATGGTCCTTACGGAAGCCATATTGGTTTGGCGATAGTAAATTAATTTTTAATAAGTAATCCATCAGCTTATTATGCATATGTAAAAGACAGTAAACTACAGAGGAAACACAATGTACAAATAGTAATGGAATACACTCTCTTGTAATATGTCAGTAAATTAAATTTATTTATTTAATTAATTTATTTGAAGCACTCGTAACGCTCACAATGTCAGTACACCTCAATCTGAGGCGCGGTGTATGTACGCTACGGGCCAAGATGGAATCATGCAAAAGCCAGGGTGAAGCAGTTAGTTTTAAGAAGTGATTTAAAAGATGATAGCGAGTTTGCAAGTAGGGCCTTTTGTGGTAGACGATTCCAAATGCGAGAAGCACAGCAGATAAAGAACAAGAGGTGCAAAAACATAGGAAGACGGCAACCCAGAGTTTTTTTACTCTTAATGGATAACAGCTTCCTCGCTGCTGAACAAAAGGACGTCGCAGCATGCGTAATCACGAGACTTCCGCAAGGCCCACAGAATGCTGGTCGCAGAACCAGCTTATAAGTTACACGTGGAAGCGCTGAGACAAACCAGGCATCTTGAGCATACATGTATAAATTATTGAGGACACCAGAAAGAACATTAGGGCAGAGATTTTTGTGCAAGAGTTGTTGGCTTGTCAGTGGTTGCATGATAGCACTGTCTCAGTGGACACTACCAGAGCGTTTTAAAGAAGCCGCTATGAAGGATTGGGTCTAAAGCATTTCTGGTTCATTTGCAGTGTTTCTATCACAGATTATATGTCTTCTGAGTCATCTCAAACCCTAATTTTGTTACTTTATGATTCTGAGCACGGGTGAATTACCGTGGCAGCCTATGCCAGTTATTTATATTCAACTCGATGGGCTCACGCGGAATCATCTGGTTGTGTGCAATCAGATCGTAGGCCTAATAGGTATACTGGTTCTTTCGAACTGGGCATATAGGCTTTCTGGAGGGTACGCCAGATGATGTCACTACATAGGTGCCCGAACCACAGGGTCTCTGGGTCACTGCTGCCTAGAAGGCTGAAGCATAAAAGAGGAGTACACGAGCACTGCTAGGCGGACAGCCACTCGAAAATATATACATTTCCTAGCAGATGCAACTTGAATTATATACCTAACAGGCTTGACAACCATGCTGCTTGTACAGCATATGCTTTTAGGTTTTACCTAGGTGCAATGCATATATTGCTGCTGCAGTAGGCCTAAACTTGCTACAAGTGCAATAGAAAATGATGTGATGTCATGATGTGTTATTTTAGAATGGGTTCATCAAACCAGCAACGACAACAGGTCAAAACGCAAGCTGAGGTGGAAATACGGAGTCCCCTACAGATACATAAACAGGTTTTGTAACCGCTTTAACTTGTGCTATATATATGTATATAATGTTATAGGTTGTCTAGAAATACGAAATATAATATCTGCTCTAGGTTAGAATGTTTTATTTCGTAAGCTGTTTACAAGCGAACACAACTCACATAGAAACAAGTTGTCGACCTCAGAGGGCGACAAAACCAGCGAACAGCCTCTAAAGAAGAGAGCACAACGTCCACCAGCAGACGGTAATGGAAAAAGGCTCAAAGCGAAACAAAAGGGTAAAACCCCTCAGAAGAACAAGTCATGTATACGCTGGGACATTTAAACACGATAACTCGAAATAGACTGGCAAGAGAAAATAGTCATGCAGAACTAAAACTAAATCCAGTCTGAGCTAACGTAACACGCCAATAATAAGATCGGTTCTTCCGCCAAAATGTACAGAAGGCGTACAAGAACTCAACCTACTATATGCCGTATATAACGGTTACTACTACTACTGCTACTACTTCGCTATTACAACGTCTTTAAAGGGAGTAAATTAAAAATTAGACTAAGGCCTTGTACTGCGACGACTGCTGCTACTACAACGTCTTTAAAATATGTTATGTTATTTTATGTTATGTTAGGCCTACAGGAATTCTTAGTCCAGAGAAGGATCAGCTGGCACTCATTCAACCGGAATTCTTTGGCCGACGTTCTAAATTCTCGATGAATTGCGACCACGTCCTTGCTGGAACCATGAATTCGTTTCCTATCCAGACGTTACATTCTGCGGAGTTACTTTCAACGAGCCAAGGCAGACGCAGACAACTTGCCTCAACGAACCAATGGACCCTACTGATTCGCTACCAACGGCATCAGTTTCAGGGACCCCAGATTGCATGTTATCTTATGAATAGAATATGAATGTGCTGATGTTCTTAGTACTTCGTACTTGTACTTTTACTCGTGCCTGTCGTCGGGCAGCTAAGTAATAGTACGTGTACTTGTACTTTATGGCTTGAAACAAGCTTGGCTATATAGAGAAAATCGCTTAATATCGTGTTATAATGTCGTCATTCATTCACTGTCAAAAATTCCGAAGAGAAACGTTAAACAATAAAATAGTTTACAGAGTCCGACATATATATTATGTACAGTTTCTAAGAGAAAAACGCAGAAATGGAATGTAATACATTGAGAAACATAGTTAAACTACAAGTAGGCCGCGCAAAACACGGCTTTAACATGTTTCCCATAAAAACAAATTAAGACTGATAAACATCGTCTGAATTGGAGCAAGCATCACAGAAAACAGCTCCAATAATTAATGTAACTTAAATTATATATTTATTCAGGTTGACATCAATGCTGCTTGCACACCATAAGCTTCTTTGTTTAACCTAGGTAAAATGAACTTATTGCTGTTGCAATAAACTTGCGAAAACCCAACCAACGCAAACCCGTTTGGACAGCTTTGGGCCCACGTTGGACAATATTGGTCCAACATTGGCGCAACGTGAGTGTGCTGGCTAAGAACAATGTTCCCTCTATCTTTTTTTCGTCGTGCGCGCACTGGTTTCTTTGTCATTAGTCAATTGATGTTGTCTTAGTTATGAGAGTCAGGGGTATAATGAGGGTTGAAATGATGACATATTTCTTTGCATGTGTTGTTTATACATGAAAATACACAATAGGTTTCATTTGACCGTTTTTGCATTTAATTTTAGCTACTAATGATATTCTTATTAATGCAGGATTCCTGAAAACCCCATCTAACTGGACAGTCGAAAGTGGGCATAAAACGGTCCTTATTGATGAAAATAACGAAGTTTACTCTAACATTTCCGATATCGTCAAGCTGTCGCAAGATGTCCCTTTTTTGTCTAAAAGTCTAAAGAACACCACAAAACCAAAAATTAGCATCAAGAAGGTAATTGCATTTCCATTGTTTTCAACGTGTTTTAAGTTGACTGAAAAGTGCTTATAAATAGGAATAAGGCAGCTTCTTACTGTAAGTGTAACTTATTCTGAGATGTTTCTGTTCCAACATTATAATACAAGAACAGCTAAGGTGTAGCTAACGAGGAGCCATCTGCGATTTTCCCCAGCATGGACATTTTGCTGAACTAACGTGTACATATATTCAGCGCGGGAAAGGCTAGATATTTATGTCGTGCTAATTAGAAAAAGATAGCAATCAGCTGTGTCATAATCATCGGCGCATTGTCTCTAATGACCATTGTCATTTCCACATCACTTCCAGCCATTGAGTCTCGGGTTCATTCCAGGCTGTGTGTACCCTACAGTTCAGTAGATGAAGATCCATCTCCACCGGCAGGTCCACAGGCGCCTTATTTGTCCGACCAGGCTCCTCCAGCTCCTGGGGGGGGGGCAGAAATCAAGGCTGAATCGCCACTACCACCAGCTTCGCAGGCCCTTTCTCATCTCATTTTGCAAGCGGTTGATTCAATAGAAGTGGACTAGTGTGCAAAAAGTATAGAAACCACAAGTCTTTCTTTTTGTTTAACCTTTTTAGATTGCCTTTCTGTTTCACTGGACTGATATAAAATGTACCTGTTTTATGGATATGAATTGGAGTGCTATCATATGACGCCTTGTTTGACATGACAGCCAACTAGTTTGAGCACTCATATTGAAACACAGAATGTGCATATTTGAACCAACCTGAGATCGTTATTGTGAACAAGACTGTTTATGCACAACTGCTCATTATTGTCGACTGATTCTTTGTCATTAGATAGTGTTGCTGATATAAATGCAGAGGTAAATATTGTGCGTTATGTAAATATAAATTATTTTATTAGAAGGTAGGTATCTCGGTAACGCCCTTTTCAATAGACATTAGATGCAGAATTTTACAAACGATGATGATGTACTAAAAATGATTGGCTGGTAGACGATTGGGTTGAGCATAAAATGTTGATGAAACTTTTAATTGTAGATCGAAAGAATCGAGAACGTTCAGCTGTACATGCTCTACGCCCTAAAAAAAACTAATTATGGACAAGAATGGTCCTGGGGGTTGAAAATGAAAGACTGTTGTGGCACGGCACTAGTGCTGGAAACGTGCCGAACATCGCCACTTTCGGATTCAACAGATCCTATTCTGGAGCCAATGGTAGGCATGAACAGGCAGTTAAGCCAGCATTTAAATAGCATTGCATTGCACAGTGTAGGGTTTTCAATGTGGTAGGTCACTTTGGAATACTGTTCCACCTTATGTTCAAACTCAGGCGGCGGTGGGAGGTCAGACTTCAGACTGTTGCATATCATTGCCTTGAAACTCGCCTCTTTCCTTGCAGGTTTGTGCTTGGAGAGTCCATAGACAGTTTGTTCTGAAAGAGGTGCTCTATAAATTGTCATATTACGATACAATATAGCACCACTCTCTCCTGACTAAGCGTCAAGTAACTGCGCAGTGTGCAGTGAGGAACCAACTGGTTCATATTGGAGTAAAAAGTACAATTACTTCCATAATTATTCAAGCTTCAGGAATGCATTAGTCAAACTTTATTTGTATAGTAAAAAATCATAAATTTGTCAAGCATGAAAAATGTTCAGTTTCATATGTCAAACATTGGTATCTGATCCCTAGAAACTATGGTTGAAGGCTGATGTATTACCATTAAAGTTCTACATGTATGTATGTATGTATATGTTTTTCGGTAATGCCCACATTAGCTTCAACCATGCTAAATTTAATGATTTTGTCATGTAAGATTCGTCACTACTGCTGCCTGTTTGAATGGGCACTAGCCATTTTATGTTTCCGTGCATGGACCATGCTAACCCGAAATACAAATCTCTTAAATAGTCACAATAGATGTTTGGATCGGCTTCCTTTTGCACAGGGCTAATGAGGCCATTATGGTAACTCCTATCCAGACCATTACAGGTATTCTTAGTTTCTTGTTGCATTAACAGGAGCACTCTACGGAAACGGAATATATTTTGCCACGGATCCATTTTATTCCGCCCAACCGGAGTTCGCCAAACCTGACAATGTCGGAAATCAACGTATGATATTATGCAGGGTACTGACTGGCAGATTACCATCGGAGAAGAAGGGATGAGGGAACCACCCTTGATGAAAAACGGCCTGGACAGGTTCGACTCGCTCTGTAGTGGGCCTGATGACCCTGGTGCCTTTTTCATCACATTCCATGACTGCCAACAGTAACCGGAATACGTAATTACTTTCGAAACGAAGTAAAAGTCCATTTACTGAGACTTATTTGAAATAATGACTTGATTAACGATAAAAAATTATAGTGATTTACAAAGAACCTTCCGATGGGATCGAAATAATATAAAATTGATTTTTTTCTGACAAGTCGTCAATCGATGGAACGTGGATTGTAACTCATACCTACCTGATACTTGCCAGCTTTTTCGTAGGCCGTCTGATAACAATCATCTCTTCTAAATATAGGTCTAGGCCTGCGGGGAAATTTCCTCCAAAAAAACTGTAAGAAATGAAGATCCGGCTCAGTAAGACGAAAATGTTTTCTGGTTTCTTTGCCATTAGTCTCGACGACAAACACCACAACACAAATGACCAGGCGCCGGCACGTCGATCAGATGCGTGGGGCTTACGCAGCCAACATAGCCAGGACAACCATATCGGGCACAGCAACACCAACAACGGGCGACGAATACACACACCGGGGCGACCCCTGGCTAAACGCGAACGATGACCTGGGACCAACACATCGATCCGAAACGCGTTAACCACCCGACCAACAAGGCGTAACAGCATTACTCAATGCAGAAACACCGACAACGGCAGGCGAATGCACCTCAGAGGCGCCACCTAGCGAAGCCAGAAGATACACGAACACTTCAACGGCAGGCGAAGACGAAGCGGTGACAAACACATCCGGACTCTCACCAGGGGAGCGGAACAACGGTGCTGGCGAAGGGAAACGATAACCGGAAAGATACAGGAAAGCACCAGACAGACTAAACCTCTGAAGAATGTCCGAACTATAAAACACTAATCGGACTGTTGGAAGTATTAGAGACTTATACGCTTGTAGGAAGTAGGACGCTAACATACACACACGTACACGCACGCGTACACATACACTCATACGCCTATGCGCTTGTAGAAAGTAGGAACTCAGTACACACACACGCATACAAACACACATAACTGCCTAGGTATTAGTAGTGGGAACGCCAAATATAGAAGGGAGGAGTTGTAGTGTATGCAAGGTCTAGCATAATGCTTGACATTCATTGGCCAGCCAGGGCTGGCCCGCCAGAGGGCCAAAGTGACACATATATAGCCAATGCCGTAGGCCAGAGTCGGGAGAGAGCCATCGAATGCATTGTATAAAATACAAGATAGGTTTCATTTGACCGTTGATGTATTTATTTTTAAGTACTAATGAAATTCTTATTAATGCAGGCTTCATGAACCCTCCTGGAAATTGGATCCCAATAAAAACTGGTGTCAGAGTACAGAGAGGTCAGTTGCCAGAAAGTGACAAAAATTACGTAGAAATCATTGACACAATCAAGAGATTCTTCAAACTGCCGTTTACATCCCGTCTGCTGCAAAACGTGCCACAACAGAAGATCTCAGTGAAGCAGGTAACTCCATTTCGATTGTTTTGAACGGGTTTTATTTTGACAGCAAGCAGGTACCTCCATTTCGATTGATTTGAACGGGTTTTATTTTGACAGCAAAGTGCTTAGAAATAGGAATAAGGCAGCTTCTTACTGTACGTGTGTATCAACTTTGATATGTTTCTCTTCGAACATTATATGATGAAAGCTTTAGGTAGCCTTAGATGTGTGGTCGACTGTACCATGGGATAATCCCCAGCAGGGACATTTTGCTGAACTAAGGTGTACATATTCTGCGCGGGAAAGGCTAGTTATTGTTAAGCGGTATTTATGTCGTGCTAATTAGAAAAAGATAGCATTCAGTTGTGTCATATTCATCAGTGGCATTCCCTCTACTGAGCACAGTCATTTCCAAAACACTGCCAGCCATTTGACTCTTGGGCTCATTCCAGGCTGTGTGTAGCCTACAGTTCAGTAGGTGAAGATCCATCTCCACTGGCAGGTCCACACGAGCCTTATTTGTTCGACTAGTCTCCTCCAGCTTCTGGGGGGGGGCAGAAATACCAGAAATCAAGGATCAACCACCACTACCACGAGCTTTGCAGGCCCTTTTCTTTCTCATCTCATTTTGCAACAAAAGAGAATGTGATATATTTATTTGCTTGTGTTGTTTACTTTCTTGGCATTTATTTTCAGAGATGCTGAAGGACAAAATAAAACATCTTACAGAACAGAATGGTGAGATGAAAATGTTTTCTGGTTTCTTTGTCATTAGTCGATTGGTGTTATCTTAGTTATGAGAGTCAAGGGTATAGTGAGGGTTGAAATGATGACAGATTTCTTTGTATGTGTTGTTTAATTTGTTGGCATTCGTGCTGTTGCTAGTTTTGTAAAATATTAGCTGTTTATTTTCAGAGATGCTGAAGAAGAACATGGAGAAGCTGAAGCTCCAAAACGGTCAGATGAAAATGTTTCCTGGTTTCTTTGTCAATAGTCGATTGTTGTTATCTTAGTTGTGAGAGTCAGGGGCAAACTACGCGAATTCGACGAAGGACAGGCGGTTATCTTACGAGATTACAGAGGTGGACAGAAATGGACTCCCGCAGCAGTAACGAAACGCATGGGGCAGTTGACATAATTATGAAGTCTCGACAACAAACACCATGACACCAATGTAAATGTAAATGTACACGTTTTTCTATACAGCGACCTTATGGCCTCGACCCTGCCTCAGTGCAGAAACACCGACAAGGGCAGGCGAATGCACCTCAGAGTCGCCACCTAGCGAAGCGAGAAGATACACGGACACGTCGCCGCCATGGCAGGCGAAGACGAAGCGGTGACAAACGTATCTGGACACTCACCAGGGGAGCGGAACAACGGTGCTGGCGAGGGGAAACGATACCCTGAAAGAGACAGAAAAGCACCCGACAGACTTAACCTCTGAACCATGTCTAGACTAAACACTAATCTAATCGGATACGCTTGTAGGAAGTAGGACGCTAACATCACGCACATACACGCACGCAACTTATACGTTTGTAGGAAGTAGGAACTCAGTACACACACACGCATACAAACACACATAACTGCGTAAGTATTAGTAGTGGGAACGCCAGATATAGAAGGGAGGAGTTGTAGTGTATGGAGGGTCTAGCAGAATGCTTGACATTCATTGGCCAGCCAGGGTTGGCCAGCCAGAGGGCGTAACTGGCACACATACATAGATAGCCAACACCGTGATCTCTTGGTAGTCCCTCGCGTCCGCACTACGACTGCCCAGTCCAGGAGCTTTGCCTTTGTTGGCCCTTCCAGCTGGAACTGCCTTCCTCTTGAACTGCGGCTTCAGTTACTTAGTCTCTCTCCTACCCAGTCTCGCAAACGCCTGAAATCCTTTTTGTTTGTTCAAGTCGGAAGCGCCACTGTTTCCTAAGTGGCGCTTTATAAATGTTCGTTTACAATTTACAGTTACAATTACCGTAGGCCACAGAGTCAGAAATAAGCTAGCGAATGCATCGTATAAGTACGGCTGATAAATAAAGGGAAAATACACAATAGGTTTCATTTGACCATTTTTGCATTTAATTTTAGCTACTAATGAAATTCTTATTAATGCAGATTTCCTGAATACCCCATCAAACTGGTCTATCAAAAGCGGATACGCAACCGTTTTCATTGACGAAGACCACACAGAATACCTTGAAATTTCCGAGGCCATCAAGGGATCTCAGATGAATCCATTTTCATCTCAAAATTTAAAGAAAACGCCAAAACCAAAAATTACCATCAAGAAGGTAATTGCATTTCGATTGTTTTCAACGTGTTTTAACTTGACTGAAAAGTGCTTTTAAATAGGAATAAGGCAGCTTCTTACTGTAAGTGTAAGTGTACCAACTTTTGAGATGTTTCTGTTCCAACATTATAATACAAGAACAGCTAAGGTGTAGCTAACGAGGAGCCATCTGCGATTTTCCCCAGCATGGACATTTTGCTGAACTAAAGTGTACATATATTCAGCGCGGGAAAGGCTAGATATTTATGTCGTGCTAATTAGAAAAAGATAGCAATCAGTTGTGTCATAATCATCAATGGCATTCTCTAATGAGCATTGTCATTTCCACATCACTTCCAGCCATTTGAGTCTCGGGTTCATTCCAGGCTGTGTTACCCTACAGTTCAGTAGATGAAGATCCATCTCCACTGGCAGGTCCACACGAACCTTACTTGTCCGACCAGTCTCCTCCAGCTCCTGGGGGGAGCAGAAATCAAGGGTGAACCGCCACTACCACCAGCTTCGCAGGCCCTTTATCTCATCTCATTTTGCAAGCTGTTGAATTCAATAGAAGTGGACTAGTGTGCAAAAAGTATAGAAACCACAAGTCTTTCATTTTGTTTAACCTTTTTAGATTGCCTTTCTGTTTCATTGGACTGACATAAAATGTACCTGTTTTGAGGATATGAACTGGAGTGCTATCATATGACGCCTTGTTTGACATGACAGCCAACTAGTTTGAGCACTCACATTGAAACACAGAATGTGCATATTTGAGCCAACCTGAGATCGTTATTGTGAACAAGACTGTTTATGCACAACTGCTCATTATTGTCGACTGATTTTGGTGTCAAACTTGGAGATCAAGATAAGCAATGGGCTCCTCATACAGTATGCAAAACTTGTATTGAACAATTGCGCCACTGGACAATTGGAAAGAGAAGCTACCTGAAATTTGGTGTACCGATGGTTTGGAGGGAACAGATAAACCACTTCGACGACTGTTACTTTTGTATGGTTAATATCATAGGCATCAATGGTTAATATCATAGGCATCAATCGAAATAATCGTCACAAGTTGTCTTACCCTGATATACCTTCAGCCAGGAGACCTGTTCCGCATTCGGATATTGTACCAGTTCCACCTTTTCGCGAACTACCTCAGCTCTCAGACGATGAGACTTGCATGTCCAATATCGGACAAGATGACGAAAGTGAAGAAAGTGGGGGCAGTGACAGTGATTTCCAATCAACTTCACACAGTGAACGTTTTGACCAAAAAGAGTTGAGTGATCTGATCAGGGACTTAAATCTTTCCAAAGAGTCCTCTGAATTGCTTGCGTCCAGACTAAAGGAAAAGAATGCACTTCAGCCTGGAACGAAAATTACAGTTTATAGAAACAGAGAAAAGGATTTGCTGCCATTCTTTACCGAAGACAACAACCTAGTATTCTGTAATGACATCAGCAACTTATTGAAGAAAATTGGTCTGTCGGATTACAGCCCAGATGAGTGGCGTCTTTTTATCGACAGTTCAAAACGTAGTCTGAAATGTGTGCTTTTAAATAACGGCAACAAATTTGGTTCTATTCCAATCGGTCACTCCACCAGGATGAAAGAAGAGTACAATGCCATCTCTTTAGTACTGGAAAAGATAAAATACAAAGAACATCAATGGGTAATTTGTGTAGACTTGAAGATGGTAAATTTCCTCCTTGGTCAACAAAGTGGCTACACAAAGTATCCCTGCTTTTTGTGTCTTTGGGACAGTAGAGCCAAGCATGAACATTGGACAAGAAAAGATTGGCCTTCGAGGAAAGACATGGTGGTTGGAGCTCAAAATGTAATCAAGGAATCTTTGGTGGCACGAGATAGGATCATACTGCCACCACTACATATAAAGCTAGGCCTGATGAAACAATTTGTCAGGGCTTTGAATAAAGAAGGTTCATGCTTCGAATACATAGTACACAAGTTACCAGGAATTACAATGGAAAAATTGAAGGCTGGAATCTTCGATGGTCCACAGATCAGGCAACTTATGAATGACCCACTTTTCATACCATCAATGAATGAAATCGAATCTTGTGCCTGGTCTTCCTTTGTTCTTGTAACTAAAAATTTTCTTGGCAACAAGAAGGCAGACAATTATGCACAACTAGTAGAGGATATGCTTCTTCATTTCAACAAGCTTGGCTGCAACATGAGCATTAAAGTCCATTATCTCCACAGTCACTTAGATCGCTTTCCAGAGAATCTTGGTGACTTCAGCGAAGAGCAAGGTGAAAGATTTCACCAAGACATCAAAACAATGGAAAATCGATATCAAGGAAGATGGGATGCACACATGATGGCAGACTATTGCTGGAATATTATGCGCGATTGTTCCGGCAGATGCCACACTCGGAAATCGTACAAAAGGAGCTTCTTCGGTGTCGAATGACTTGAAATTTTTATAACAAACTTGTTCTGTTTGGTATCATATAAGTACAGTTTCAGGTACTACGATTTTCTTTTAAGTATTTGTATTATTATGTTTATTTAGTGTATCACATAATAAATTGAGCACTACATAATTATAGCTATAGCCTTATGTTTTATGGGCGAGCAGAGGCAAGGACTGGTATATGGCATAATGTTCTATATCTCGAAAACTAGACCTGCTGGGAGAAAACTGGTGCCTTTTCTGGAATCAGCAGGTCAAATATACCCAGAAACAGTTCTAACATTTGAGGCAACAAATTATGTGTTGGCCAGTGTTATTGTCGACTGATTCTTTGTCATTAGACAGTGTTGCTGATATAAATGCAGAGGTAAATATTGTGCGTTATGTAAATATAAATAATTTTATTAGAAGGTAGGTATATCCGTAGTGCCCTTTTCAATAGATATTAGATGCAGAATTTTACAAAGGATGATGATGTATGAAAAACGATTGGCTGGTAGACGATTAGGTTGAGCATAAAATGTTGATGAAACTTTTAATTGTAGAATGAAAGAATCGAGAACGTTGAAATGTACAGGCTTTATGCCCTAAAGCGTAACCAAATTATAGACAAGAATGGTCCAGACGCTGAGAATGAAAGGCTTTTGTGGCATGAGATTAGCGCAGCCAATCTCCAGAACATCTGCGAATATGGATTCAATAGATCCTATTCTGGAGCCAATGGTAGGCATGAACAGGCAGTTAAGCCAGCATTTAAATGGCATTGCACTGCACAGTGTAGGGTTTTCATTGTGGTAGGTCACTTTGGAATAATGTTCCACCTTATGTTCAAACTCAGGCGGCGATGAGAGGTCATACTGTTGCAAATCATTGCCTTGAAACTCGCCTCTTTCCTTGCAGGTTTAGTGCTTCGAGCGTCCATACAATACAGCACCAATCTCTCCTGACTATAAGCATCAAGAAACTGCACAGCGTGCAGCGTGGGACCAAATGGTTCATACTGGAGTAAAATGTACACATACTTCCATAATTATTCAAGCTTCAGGAATGCATTAGTCACACTTTATCTGTATAGTAAAAAATCATAAATTTGTCAATGTTCAGTTTCATATGTCAAACATTGGTATCTGATCCCTAGAAACTATGGTTGAAGGCTGATGTATTACCATTAAAGTTCCTAGATGTATGTATGTATGTATATGTTCTTCGGTTATGCTTCAACCATGCTAAATTTAATGATTTTGTCATGTAAGATTCGTCACTACTGCTGCCCGTTTGAATGGGCACTAGCCATTTTATGTTCCCGTACATGGACCATGCTAACCCGAAATACAAATCTCCTAAATATTCACACTATATGTATTTGGATCGCCTCCCTCATGCACAGGGCTAATGAGGCCATTATGGTAAGTCTTATCCAGACCATTACAGGTATTCTTAGTTTCTTGTTACATTAACAGGAGCTCTCTACGGTAATGGAGTGTATTTCGCCGTTGATCCCTACTATTCAGCACAACGAGAGTTCGCCAATTCTGACGCTTTGGGAGTCCAACGTATGTTTTTGTGCCGAGTTTTAACTGGCAGATTCACAATTGGGGAAGAAGGCATGAAAGAAACGCCCTTGATGCCAGACGGCCTGGATAGATATGATTCCCCCTGCAGTGGACATGATGAACCTGGAGCATTTTATATTACTTTCCATGATTGCCAACAGTATCCAGAGTATATCATAACTTTTGAAGCAAAATAGAGGTTCAATGACTGGTATACTTGCAACTTTTTGTTGGACATGTCATATGCTTGCATCTGTCTACATGATTAATTGCCAGGCATTTTGGACACGTGCGTACAGCAGGACATTCAACGCCATTTACTTTTTATTATCACGCTGAAAGGTACTCGAAGTAATTACACACAGTGCACTCCTTTATTACTGAGACTTATTTGTAAGTCTGCCTGATATCATCTTCCGTTCAAGTTCATTGGTTTCATTCAACGATGAACATACAGCATCAATAACCGACGTAAAACACCAGACAGCTTTGCAATCAGGAATGCTCTGCTTTCTTCCGCTCACTGTAGGATTAAGTAGCCAAAGAAGATGGCGCTAAGTAACAAAGTCAAATATCATATAATGAACTTTTATTTGATATTAATGTCCTAATGTATAGTAGACAATAAACAAACTCTCCTCTCCTCTCCTCTCCTCTCCTCTTCTCTTGTCTTCTCTCCTTTCCTCTCCTCTTCATTCTTTCTTTCTTTCTCTTATGTCTCTGTCCTATCTCACCTTCTCAAGAAATCCCACTCTGAATCATCGAATCCGCTGCCTTCCACAGTAGGCCACAGAGTCAGAAATAAGCTAGGGAATACATCGTATAAGTACGGCTGATAAATAAAGGGAAGATACACAATAGGTTTCATTTGACCGTTTTTCTATTTAATTTTACAACTACTAATGAAATTCTTTTTAATGCAGATTTACTGAATACCCCATCCAACTGGACACTCGACAGTAGCCATAGAAAAGTACCGATGGATGAAAATGAAGAAATGTACAAACAGATATCGGACTGCGTAAAACTCTCTGAAGGGATCCCATTTTCATCGAGACCGTTACGAAACATCCCAAAGCCTAAAATCACCATCAAGAAGGTAATTGCATTTAGATTGTTTTCAACGTGTTTTAAGTTTAAAGCGCGGGAAAGGCTAGATATTTATGTCGTGCTAATTAGAAAAAGATAGCAATCGGTTGTGTCATAATCATCAATGGCATTCTCTAATGACCATTGTCATTTCCACATCACTGCCAGCCATTTGAGTCTCGGGTTCATTTCAGTCTGTGTTTAGCCTACAGTTCAGTAGATGAAGATCCATCTCCACTGGCAGCTCCACACGAGCCTTACTTGTCCTACCAGTCTCCTCCAGCTCCTGGGGGGAGCAGAAATCAAGGCTGAACCGCCACTACCACCAGCTTCGCAGGCCCTTTCTCATCTCATTTTGCAAACAGTTGAATTCAATAGAAGTAGACTAGTGTGCAGAAAGTATAGAAACCACAAGTCTTTCTTTTTGTTTAACCTTTTTAGATTGCCTTTCTGTTTCACTGGACTGACATTAAATGTACCTGTTTTGAGGATATGAATTGGTGTGCTATCAAATGATGCCTTGTTTGACATGACAGCCAACTAGTATGAGCACTCACATTGAAACACAGAATCTGCATATTTGAGCCCACTTGAGATCGTTATTGTGAACAAGACTGTTTACGCACAACTGCTCATTATTGTCGACTGATTCTTTGTCATTAGATAGTTTTGCTGATATAAATGCCAGAGGTAATTATTGTGCGTTATGTAAATATAAATAATTTTATAGAAGGTAGGTATCTCGGTAACGCCCTTATCAATAGACATTAGATGCAGAATTTTACAAAGGATGATGATGTACGAAAAATGATTGGCTGGTAGACGATTGGGTTGAGCCAAACATGTTGATGAAACTTTTAATTGTAGATTGAAAGAAACGAGAACATTGAACTATACAGGCTTTATGCCCTAAAGCGTCACCAAATTATGGACAAAAATGGTCCAGACGTTGTGAACGAAAGGTTTTTGTGGCATGGGACTATATAGGGCAGCCAATATCCAGAACATCTGCGAACATGGTTTCAATAGATCCGACACCGGAGCCAATGGTAGGCATGAACAGGCAGTTAAGCCAGCATTTAAATGGCATTGCATTGCACAGTGTAAGGTTTTCAATGTGGTAGGTCACTTTGGTATACTGTTCCACCTTATGTTCAAACTCAGGCGGCGGTGGGAGGTCAGACTGTTGCATATCATTGCCTTGAAACTCGCCTCTTTCCTTTGCAGGTTTGTGCTTGGAGCGTCCATAGACAGTTTCTTCTGCAAGAGATGCTCTATAAATTGCCACATTACGATACAATATAGCACCACTCTCTCCTGACTAAGTGTGCAAAAAGTATAGAAGCACAAGTCTTTCTTTTTGTTTAACCTTTTTAGATTGCCTTTCTGTTTCATTGGACTGACATAAAATGTACCTGTTTGAGGATATGAACTGGAGTGCTATCATATGACGCCTTGTTTGACATGACAGCCAACTAGTTTGAGCACTCACATTGAAAAACAGAATCTGCATATCTGAGCCAACCTGAGATCGTTATTGTGAACAAGACTGTTTACGCACAACTGCTCATTATTGTCGACTGATTCTTTGTCATTAGATAGTGTTGCTGATATAAATGCAGAGGTAAATATTGTGCGTTATTATAAATATAAGTAATTTTATTAGAGGGTAGGTATCTCGGTAGCGCCCTTTTTAATAGACATTAGATACAGAATTTTACAAACGATGATGATGTATGAAAAACGATTGGCTGGTAGCCGATTGGGTTGAGCATAAAATGTTGATGAAACTTTTAATTTTAGATAGAAAGAATCGAGAACTTTCAGCTGTACATGCTCTACGCCCTAAAACGAAAACTAATTGTGGACAAGAATGGTCCTGGGGTTGAAAATGAAAGACTATTGTGGCATGGTACTACTGCACCAAATGTGCCCAACATCGCTAAATACGGATTCAACAGATCGTACTCTGGAGCCAATGGTAGGCATAAACAGGCAGTTAAGCCAGCATTTAAATAGCATTGCATTGCACAGTGTAGGGTTTTCAATGTGGTAGGTCACTTTGGTATACTGTTCCACCTTATGTTCAAACTCAGGCGGCGGTGGGAGGTCAGACTGTTGGAAATCATTGCCTTGAAACTCGTCTCTTTCCTGGCAGGTTTCGTGCTTGCAGCGTCCATAGACTGTTCTGAAAGAGTTGCTCTATAAATTGCCACATTTCGATACAGTACAGCACCAATCTCTCCTGACAAAGCATCAAGTAACTGCGCAGTGTGCAGCGTGGGACCAACTGGTTCATATTGCAGTAAAAAGTACACATACATCCATGGGTATTCAATCTTCAGGAATGCATTAGTCAAACTTTATTTCCATGGTAAAAACATTCATAAATTTGTCAAGCTTGAAAAATGTTCAGTTTCATATGTCAGACATTGGGATATGATCCATAGAAACTATGGTTGAAGGCTGATGTATTGCCATTAAAGTTATACATGTATGTATGTATGTATATGTTTTACGGTAATGCCCACATTAGCTTCAACCATGCTAAATTTAATGATTTTGTCATGTAAGATTCATCACTACTGCTGCCTGTTTGAATGGGCACTAGCTATTTTATGTGCCCATGCATGGACCGTGCTAGCCCGAAATACAAATCTCTTAAATAGTCACAATACAGTAAGTATTTGGATCGGCTTCCTCATGCACAGGGCAAATTGCTGATGGAGCAAATGAGGCCATTATGGCAAGTCTTATCCAGACTATTACATGTATACATGTACTTAGTTTCTTGTTACATAAGCAGGAGCAAAGTATGGCCAGGGTATTTACTTTGCGACGGATCCATATTATGCTGGATTGAAAGTCTTTGCAAAGCCTGACCACCATGGAGTACAGAGGATGGTTTTAGCGCGAGTGATCACAGGAAAGTTTACGGTTGGCGACTCCACTATGAAAGAACCTCTGGAGCTACCGAACGGCCTGTCAAGATACCAATCTGTTTCCAGCAGACCGGATGACCCCGGTGCATTCTTTGTCGTTTTTAACCTTAACCCTAACCCAGACTATTACATGTATACTTAGTTTTTTGTTACATTAGCAGGAGCAAAGTATGGCCAGGGTATTTACTTTGCGACGGATCCATATTATGCGGGATTGAAAGTCTTTGCGAAGCCTGACCACCATGGACTACAGAGGATGATTTTAGCGCGAGTGATCACAGGTTGGCGACTCCACTATGAAAGAACCTCCGGAGCTACCGAACGGCCTGTCAAGATACCAATCTGTTTCCAGCAGACCGGATGACCCCGGTGCATTCTTTGTCGTTTTTAACCTTAACCCTAACCCAGACTATTACATGTATACTTAGTTTTTTGTTACATAAGCAGGAGCAAAGTATGGACAGGGGATATACTTTGCAACTGACCCATACTATGCGGCATTGAAAGAGTTTGCAAAGCCCGACAACCAGGGACTACAGAGGATTATCTTAGCACGTGTAATAACTGGAAATTTTACGTTTGGCAACTCAAATATGAAAGAACCACCCAAGCTACCGAACGGCCTCTCCAGATACAATTCAGTTTGCAGCGGACCAGCTGATCTGGCAGCATTCTTTGTTGTGTTCGACGAACACCAGATATATACATCATTCGTCGTCACATTTGAAACCAAATAAGTTAGTAAGAGTGAATTTATTACACGGACTCATACTCATATTTGTACAGACTCATACTCATATTTGTACGGATTCATACGGACTCATACTCATATTTGTACGGACTCATATGGGACATCGGCCAGACTGAAAATCTTCCAAAGCAAAACCCCGAACGACCACCTGCGAGATTCAGCCGAAAATTATACAATGAATTTGCGTATTCACATCAGACACTGAATTTGCATATTCACAATCAGTGGCTGAATTTCCATATATTTGGTATTCAATCTTCAGGAATGCATTAGTCAAGTTTTATTTCCATAGTAAAAACATTCATAAATTTGTCAAGCTTGAAAAATGTTCAGTTTCATATGTCAAACATTGGGATATGATCCATAGAAACTATGGCTGAAGGCTGATGTATTACCATTAAAGTAACTATGATGACCACATATTATTGCTAATATTTTGGTTGTTATTTGAGTTTTGGATCGATTATTGATCGAATTAATTTGATTGATTGGTTAATTGTTCTGTTAGGAGAGATAAACAGTGATTAACTTAGCAGTCGCTGATTGAGTTAATAGAGTTGCATATAAGTATGCATGAAGACATTTAAAATAGCACCTGTTAAGTATCTGTCAAAATATTGTGCACATGACTATTTAACCGAAATGTTGAAGATGAATTTAGTTTCTCGTCAACAGAGATTGGGATATATTTCTTCGCACGTGTTGTTTACTTTGTCCCTAGTTTTGTAAAATATTAGACATCTGTTTCTTTTCAGAAAAACTGAAGAAGGAAATGGCAGAAGTGAAACACGAGAATGGTAAGATTAAAATGTTGTCATTAGTCGATTGATGTTGTCTTAGTTATGAGTGTCACAGGTATAGTGAGGGTTGAAATGATGACCGATTTCTTTGTATGTTTTGTTTCTTTGTTGACATTCGTACTGTTGCTAGTTTTGTAAAATAATAGACAGCTGTTTATTTTTAGAATCGTTGAAGAAAGAATTGGAATGTTTGAAACTACAGACTGGTAAGATGAAAATGTTTTCTGGTTTCTTTGTCATTAGTCAGTTGTTGTTATCTTAGTTATGAGAGTCAGAGGCAAACTATGCGAGTTCGACGAAGGGCAGGCGGTTATCATACGAGATTACAGAGTTGGACAGAAATGGACTCCCGCAATAGTAAGGAAACGCATGGGGCAGTTGACATAATTATGAAGTCTCGACGACAAACACCACGACACCAATGACAAGGCGCCGACACGCCGATCAGATGCGTGGGGCTCACGTAGCCAACACAGCCAGGACAACCATACCGGACACAGCAACACCAACAACGGGCGACGAATACACATCCGAGGCGACCCCTGGCGAAACACGGACGATGACCTGGGACCAACACATCGACCCGAGACGCGTTAACCACTCGACCAACACAGGCGTAACAGCCTTACTCAATGCAGAAACACCGACAACGGCAGGCGAATGCATCTTAGTGGCGCCACCTAGCGAAGCCAGAAATTACACGGACACCACCGCCAGGGGAAGACGGAGCGCTGACAAACACATCTGGACACTCACCAGGGGAACGGAACAACGGTGCTGGCGAGGGGAAACGATACCCGGAAAGAGACAGAAAAGCACCAGACAGACTTCACCTCTGAACCTTGTTCAGACCAAAAACTAATCAGACTGTTAGAAGTATTAGAGCTCACACAGAACTTATACGCTTATAGAAAGTAGGACGCTAACATACACACACATACACGCACACGCTCATACGCTTATAGGAAGTAGGAACTCAGTACACACACACACGCATACAAACACACATAACTGCGTAGGTATTAGTAGTGGGAACGCCAGATATAGAATGGAGGACGTGTAGTGTATGGAGGGTCTAGCAGAATGCTTGACATTCATTGGCCAGCCAGGGTTGGCCAGCCAGAGGGCGTAGCTGGTACACATACACAGATAGACAACACCGTAGGCCACAGAGTCAGAAATAAGCTAGCGAATGCATTGTATATGTACGGTTGATAAAGGAAAAATACACAATAGGTTTCATTTGACCGTTTTTGCATTTAATTTTAGCTACTAATGAAATTCTTATTACTGCAGACTTCCTGAACGCGCCTAAGACTTGGAAGCTAATGGAAACAGGCTTGAAAATGCAACTATCAGTTTTGGCCGAAAACGATGCTGATTTTGAGCGTATAAGAGACATTCTAACAACGTTCTACACAATTCCGCATACTGCCAGCCAATTTCAAAATGTCAAGAAGCCAATGTTAACAGTGAAACAGGTGACCGCATTTCGACTGTTTTGAATGTGTTTTATTTTGACAGCAAAATGCTTATAAATAGGAATAAGACAGTTTCTTACTGTACGTGTACCAACTTTGAGACGTTTCTGCTCGAACATTATATGGTGAAAGCTTTAGGTAGACTTACATTTACAAAAGGTCGCATCAATCCTGCACCATCTCACATATAACACAAGAACAACTAAGGCTGTGTGTAGCCTACATTTCAGTAGGTGAAGATTCACGCATCAATCCTGCACCATCTCACATATAACACAAGAACAACTAAGGCTGTATGTAGCCTACATTTCAGTAGGTGAAGATTCACCCCAATGGCAGGTCCACAGGAAAAATGATTGGCAGGTAGATTGACTGGGTTGAGCATAAAGTGTTGATGAAACTTTTATTTGTAGATTGAGAGAATCGAGAATCTGCCTCTCTATCAGATGTATTCGTTGAAAAAGATGCAAATTGAAAACGGTACATCAGAGGAAAAGGGACGCCCCTTATGGCATGGATCCAGCCATATGAGCATTAACAACATATGCTTGTATGGCTTCAACAAAAGTTACAGCGGGGCCAATGGTAGGCATGGACAAGCAGTTAAGCCAGCATTTAAATGGCATTGCATTGCACAGTGTAGGGCTTTCACTGTGTTAGGTCACTTTGGAATACTGTTCCACCTTATGTTCAAACTCAGGCGGCGGTGGGAGGTCAGACTGTTGCAAATCGTTGCCTTGAAACTCGGCTCTTTACTTGCAGGTTTCGTGCTTGGAGCGTGGTTGAAGGCTAATGTATTACAATTAAAGTTCTACTTGTATGTATGTATGTATGTATACGTTTTTCTGTAATGCCCACATGAGCCTCAACCGTGCTATTTTTATTGATTTCGTCATATAAGATCCTTCACTACTGCTGCCCATTTGAATGGGCTCTAGCCATTTTATATTCCCGTGCATAGGCCATGCTAGCCCGAAATACAACTCTCTTAAATAGCCACAATTTAGGCATTTGGATCGGCTTCCTCATGTACAGGGCAAATTGCTGATGGAGCAAATGAGGCCATTATGGTGTCATCAGATCATTACAGATCATTTTGTAGAAGGGAGACGTGTAGTGTATGGAGGATCTAGCAGAATGCTTGACATTCATTGGCCAACAAGGTTGGCCCGCCAGAGGGCGAGACGTAATTGACACACATATAAAAATTGCCAATGCCGTAGGCCAGAGTCGGCAGTAACCTAGTGAATGCATTGTATATATACGGCTGATAAATAAAGGGAAAATACACAATACGTTTCATTTGACGGTGTTTGTATTTAGTTTTAGCTACTAATGGAATTCTTATTAATGCAGGCTTCCTGAATCCGCCCGAAGGATGGGCACAGAGCTTCCACATGACAACGTTGGAAAAGAACGACCACCAATACCTTAAAATCAGTGATATAATAACATCAAATGAAACGCCATATCCAAAGATTCGTATAAAAGAGGTAACTGCATTTCGATTGGCCTGTGGTACAAGTAGTACATTTACAAACGCTCGCATAAATCCTGCACCATCCACATATAATACAAGAACAACTAAGGTGTAGCTAACGAGGAGAAACACGGGATTTTCCCCAGCATGGACTGAGGTGTACATATACTGCGCGACAAAGGCTAGATATTTATGTCGTCCTAATTATAAAAAGATAGCAATCAGTTGTGTCATAATCATCAGTGGCATTCCCTCTAATGAGCATTGTCATTTCCAAAACACTGACAGCCATTTGATTCTTGGACTCAATCCAAGCTGTGTGTAGCCTACAGTTCAGTAGGTGAAAACACCTCCACTGGCAGGTCCACACGAGCCTTACTTGAAAAATGATTGGAAGTTAGAACGATCGGGTTGAGCATAACATGTTGATGAAACTTCTATTTGTAGATTCAGAGAGTTGAGAATTTGAGACTTCTACAGTTGAATTCACTGAGGAAGTCTCAAGTTGACACCGAAATTAACTCAACGAACAACGAAAGACTTCTTTGGCACGGAACCAATTCACTGAGCATCCAAAATATTTGCATATTTGGTTTCAACAAAGGATATGTTGGAGCCAGTGGTAGGCACGAACAGGCAGTTAATCCAGCATTTATATGGCATTGCATTGCACGGTGTAGGGTTTTCACTGCGGTAGGTCACTTTGGAACACTGTTCCACCTTATGTTCGAACTCAGGCGGCGGCGTGAGGTCATACTGTTGCAAATCACTCGCCTTGAAACTCACCTCTTTCCTGGCAGGTTTAGTGCTTCGAGCGTCCATACAATACAGCACCAATCTCTCCTGACTATAAGCATCAAGTAACTGCACAGCGTGCAGCGTGGGACCAACTGGTTCATACTGGAGTAAAAAGTGCACATACTTCCATATATTCCCTACAGAGGTATTCAAACTTTAGGAATGCATTAATCAAACTATATTTGCATAGTAAAAACATTCAGAAATTTGTCAAGCTTGAGAAATGCTTAGTTTCGTATGTCAGACATTGGTATCTGATCCCTAGAAACTATGGTTGAAGGCTGATGTATTACCATTAAAATTCTACATGTATGTATGTATGTATATATTTTTCTGTAATGACCACATTAGCCTCAATCATGCTATTTCTAATGATTTTGTCATGTCACTACTGCTGCTCGTTTGAATGGGCACTAGCCACTTTATGTTTCCATGCATGGACCATGCTAGCCCGAAATAACAATCTCTTAAATAGTCAAAATAGGTAGTTGGATCGGCTCCTCGATCGGCTCCTCATGCACAGGGCAAATTGCTGATGGAGCTAATTAGGCCATTATGGCAAGTCTTATCAGACCATTACATGTATACTTAGTTCTTGTTACATTAACAGGAGCAAAGTATGGCCAGGGTATCTACTTCGTGGCTGACCCGTGTTACTCCGCTCAGAAAGTTTTCGCGAAACCTGACAGCCATGGCTTGCAACGAATGATACTTGCACGCGTGATAACAGGCAAAACCACCGTGGGAAACCCATCAATGAGGGAACCACCACTCATCGAGGAAGACGGTCAAAAATCTAGATATCATTCAGCTTGCAGCCGTCCGGATGATCCAGACCTCTTCTTTGTATTCTTCGACGAACACCAAATATACCCAGAACATATTGTAATTTTTGAGACCAAGTGACATATCGGACTTTTTCGTCATCGTCGCCTTCTTCCTCCTCATCTTCCTGCTCCTCCTCTTTTTGTCTTCATAATAATAATAATAATAATAATAATAATCATCGTCATCATCATCATCAGCGTCTCATAGACCTATTTACATCATGCAGAAATAATTGTAGAATTTTGACCTATGTAAAATGAATAATTAATTCTTGTATTAACACCATCGCATATTGCAAAACAACCTATAAGGATTTGTCACATGTAAAGGTTCCTTTAACACGACGGTTTGCGTTCTGTATCCAATTACGGCGTTTAAGTTTCGATTTTATTCGTTTAACCATTCTGTCTTAAATCGTTCACAAGTTGTTTTTGAGGCCAAAAAGCCGCTGGCGGATAATTTTTGATTTGACTTTTTAATCGCAAACGGTTGAATATAGAGTATAGAGCTAACAAGTCAAGCACACTAGTCTACAAGAATAAAATAAGCCTACTAAACAAGAGTGTCTGTACTATATGAACAAAGGGCTACTTACATACCAAGCCGATTCATACGATATATCCGCGACCACTGACCAGTAGCTGGAGGTGTCATTCATGCTTTGCCCATGTATCAAGCATCTCTTATAAAGAGGCTGAAGTTCAGAATTCAAACAGCGCGCGTACCGTGAGATTGATGACAAGTAGTGACCAGCTCTTTGGCCAAATGTATTATGTGGACCAGGCGGGAAGGATTCTTCACATCCTAGGCAGTCGTTTGGCTTTGCAATATAGGATATTGAATATGTCGTCGTCTGAGCTAAGTAGGACAACTACGCCAGAAGCTGTAACTGTGAGCTGAATTTAACTTAAGTAACCGGAACGCTCACAAAATGTTTGCGCTGGCAGAAAGTTGTTGTGCGCGCCATTCTTAGAACTTGTGTGTGCGCGCGCAGCTTAGAGGGAACATTGCACCAAAGGTTGTTTCGTAATGTTCCCATAAGACGGACAGACATTTTATACCGTAAGTATACGGGTGAGCGCAAAAAGCCAGAAGGCAGCTGATTACAATGGACAACATAAACTACCACTGTATGTGGTCAAAAAGGGCGGACCGCCGCTTTTAGGACGGGATTGGCTCCAAAACATTAAACTCGACTGGCAAAATATTAATTACTTCACATCGACGGGGACAGACATCGACACGGAATCTAACCTAAAAAGTTTACTCGGGAAGTATAAGGCTGTTTTTACGCACGGCTTGCGAACATTAAAAGACATCGCGGGTATTGACTGAACGTTGAAAAAAACCCCGCTCCTGGAAAATGGCATTTCAAGATATAACTCCGTCTGCAGCAGACCCGAAGATCGAGGTGCGTTTTTTGTCATCTTTGACGATTATCAGGGCTATCCGGAATTTCTCATCAGTTTTGACAGCAAATAGCTCAACAAGCAGTGTACAGACTTCATAACTGCAGAACTTGATGCAAAGGAACAGAATTTAACGGATATTCGCAATCTTGTTACGACCTGTATAATCTAAGAAGTGCCCTAAAATATTATGTTATTTTTTTGTTAGATCAAGTACAAACGGAAAACAAGGTACGTTGGAAAAGTGGCTTTACAGTCGCTGCTCAACCCCGTTTTCTACGGCCCCGGATCTTCAATGACCATGAATCAGCTGAGTGCCTAAACTCGACTGTTACATCACTAACTGTCATTTTCAAGAACATTGACGTCATTGAGAAACTACGCGCATCCTTTGATTTCTTCATTGGTCCTGTTGCTAACGGCAGTGGATGAAATTGCCACTCCCGTGGCAGTCGATCTGGCCTTACCTCTCACCGTTTTTCAGATACCAATGTGTAACTCTGATTGGCACTATTGTCAGTGGTAATCAGGTGCCTGATAGTCTCAGAAACATATTCAAAGTGTGCTACGAACAGGTACCATTAATATTTGGCGATATTTGGTTGATCACATAACTTCACAGTTTGTCTGGATTCATTCGGTTTGATGGTTTATATAAACTGTTTGGCCTGTTTCGCTGAAGCATTTAAGTAGAACCAGTTAAGATCGTCTGATCTAGGTTGTGATGCAAAAAGTTCCATGTTCGAGGCAGCTGAGGGGATTCAGAGTGACGGCCCAGTTTCTAGCTTTGCTTTCGGTTGATGCGCCATTGGTCAGCACCTTGTAAATTACTAATAATATGAGAAACATAATCAGGGTCATGAAGACTGATGTGTGTACTTAGTAGATAGTTGGTAAGATTAACATATACACAGATCAAGATACACAAAAGGATACATATAGGAAAAGTACACTTGAATATTATTGTCGAAAAGTGCACGTGAATGCAGGGCCTATGAGAGGGGGTTGCAGCCGGTTCATCGCTCCGGGGCCCGGAGGGCCCACAAAATGTAACATTAAATTTAACATTAAATAGATTCTGTTCAGAACTTCAGACTAATAATGTTCTAATAATACGGGTGTCGCCGTGCTCTTGGATATTGGCTGAGAGGCGTGAGAAGTCAGAGGACTCGCTGGAGACCTTTAGCCTTATTCCAGACTCCAGGTTTTCGCCCACCAGGTTTTCTCAAGTTTGCAGATTGTAGTAACAAAAGAGGGGAAGAAATTGCTCAGTTGATAACTGATACTTTGAAAAAAACATGCTATTCCTCTTAGTGACTGTAGAGCTCAAGCCTTTGTCAATAGGGCAAATATGGTAGGAAAATACAACGACACACAAGCAAAAATACAAGAACAGTGCTCTACAGCAATTTTTCACCTTGTGGTTGTCACACACTTAACTTGTGTGGGAATGATGCTGCTGAAAGCATACCTGAACCAATAACCTTTTCTGGAACAATTCAAACTGCCTACAACTTGTTTAGTTCCAGCCCTATACAGAGGGAATTATTGGTAAACCAAACTGGTTGTTCTCTTCATGGTATGTCTGAAACGAGATGGTCAGATCGTGTTGAAAGTGTAATGCCTTTTTCAGTTCACCTGCCTGGTATTAAATTAACATTGGAAGACCTTCTAGAGCTAAACTTAACAGCCAAAACAAGAAATGAGGTCCACGGAGTTTTATCCTTTTGTGTGTGTGTTAATATCAGCTGTGTGGTACAAAATATTAGCTTGCATAGACAACTGTAACAAGGTCATTCAAGCCAGAGATGCCACATTGGATGTCAAAGTAGCAAACATTGAAATACTTTTAGAAGATTTGACAAAACTCCAAAACAACTGGAAATGCATGTGGAATGAAAGCAAACTGGTTGCATCAAACCTTAACATAGAAATAAAACTCTCTCCTTGACGCGGTGGAGTTAGTCGCAAGAGGGAGAGGCTTTCATGATGACAGCACCTGATGCCAACTTGATGGAAATGAATGACACAGATGAATCGCCAGAAGAGGCCTACTTCTGAAAGTCTGTGTTTTATGTCTTGATAGATAATGTAATAGCAGGATTAACTGTCCGTTTCAGTTCTCTTAAGCAGTTGGCTGAAAAGTTTGACTTCTTGTGGAAATATCTGACCATGTCTACAAGTGATCTGGAAGGAAAAGCTTTAGCTTTAGCAAAGCAATTTTCTGCTGACCTTAATGTTCAGGATATCATAACAGAAATGCTATATTTACCCTCAGTACATAGAGCAAATTTTGGAAGTGCACATTTAACGCCGTTAGACCTGTTGAACTTATTAACAGAATACAATCTTTCCGAGCTATTTCCAAATGTGTGTCAGCTTATGAATACTGCTAACAATTCCAGCAACAGTAGGCTCTGCAGAGAGATCATTCAGCAAACTCAAGCTAATTAAGGATTTTTTAAGGTCTACAGTGTCTCAAGAACATCTTGTGGATTTGGCCAGGCTGAGTATTGAGTCAAACATTGCCAGAACAATTGATTTTGATACTGTCGTAAGAAATTTTGCAGAAAAGGCCAGGAAAGCTCCTCTGTTAAGTAAATAACCCTATTAAGTTTTTTGATAGCATGAACATATTCTTATTTCTGGCTGGGTGACAGTGGGTGTGGCTCCCCAGTTTTTTTCTTTTAAATGAGGCTTCATACTTCCATTTGAACTTCTGATTGAAGTGAAGGCACTCACTGACAGAAGACCATATACTGTTGTCTAACAAATGTCCCCTTGTGGTATAACAATTTACAAATGTTGCACTGATGGGTATTATTATAATGGGTATTAAGACAAAAACAGGCTGTTGGAGGAAGGCCCGTAATAGGGGAACCAAAAACAATCTTGAACCACCTTACAAATTTCCTCTCAGAGGCTCTGCGTGAATGTACCGGTAGTTACCTGCATTGGTATATATCTGCAAAAGATCCGGTTGTGTTAACCCTCTCTGTCTGTCTCTAATCCTTGTCCTCTCTTAGTTCTGCTCCAAATTTCCCTTTAAGGCAACTCAGCACATATTACATCTGATGCGCTCAACAAGAATTCCGAATCAGTGAGCTAAAACAACTACAGAAGCATCACATTGTATTTACGTCGTATTTACATCTGCATGTAAATATCTGGACATTTGTATTGCACCTTTAAAATCTCTCAGCCGAACCTGCACTCAATGACAGGTGTAAATAGGTGCATTTTAAGACGAGATGAAATATTTCTTAAGCTGTTGCTGGCAGAACAGTTCGGACTTTCAGTGGAAGACTGTTCCAGTGCACAAGGAATGCATGGTATGTCCAAGTTATTATACTAGAGAATGCAACTAACAGGTCTTCATATACTTGTACACATTGAGTATGATAATTTGACTTGACTAAATGTGTAAGCAGTTGAATTCAGTAGCAACTCAACACCTGAGAAACATGTCCAGTTCCTAAACATCCAAGTAAATAGCGCGTTTGCTTGTTTTCGCCAACTTGGCTTAATGATTAACTTGCAGGATTATCAGCCTAAGAACAAGAGGTACTCCAGGGCTTAATGCCTTTGTCAGGGAGGTGAATAAGCAATTTCTCAACTTAGTTTTATGGACACTGAAGAAAGGCAGAATATGATGAGAGCTGTTTCTGCTTTATGAACACTGGAATGAATAATTATAATTATAAAGCAGTTTGATGACGATTTAAATTTTGTGTAACTCTGGAACCTACCTCCGTCAATCGATCAGCCAAATGTTTGACGTGACATTTCATTTGTCAAATAAGTTCCTTGGTCAGATATGCATTGCGAGATTTCCACTTGTAGGTTCTCTGTGCTTCCTTGTGAAATCAGGTGGGCTGGAACAGTGTCCCTCAAATTATCATCATCATTATGATTATCGCCATCACCAACATAGTCGTCATTATCACCAGCCCATTCGGAACTAGTGCTACTACTGTTACTGCAAAAAAATAACAAAAGGAACTCAGTAACGATATGAGAAAGGCATCAAATGAAAGAGTTGCCACCCTGTATATGGCAGAGAAAGCAACAAGGAAATGTGTAGCTTGTAACTTCATTATCAATACCATTATGAAAACAATAAATATGCACTTTGTGGCCTTTCCATGGCCAAAGCATGTGCACTGCCATAGGGGACAAATATTGCAGTGTAACATCTAAATGCCTCAATTGCGCATCTTGGGAACAGAGAGATTTCAAGACGCAGTCCCCCAGGATGCATCTTAATAACAGTTTGTCAGCACACCTATGCTGCTATCCTTTACACAATGACAGGAATTTAGGAGCTATAAAATGCTTTTGTTAATGCCTTTAGCAAAGTTCCTTTCACCGCAAATGCATCTTCTGAGCTAATGACAAGGGTCACCTTGAAATTTCAGTTGTGTGGTATGAGACATCATGCTGGTTGACAGAAACTGAAGACCAGAAGAGAATGGTCTGATGGAAATATGTTGTTACAAAGAACTACAGGAAAATATACCTGACAGAATGTTTGGAGTTGTTTTTAATCTGCAGTAGTAAAGTTGGTTGTCTTCTTGTTTACATGGTTTTACATTTTCTTATATTTATTTTTTTTTGCTTTTCTGAAAGGAGTATTGCCTTAAATTAATTTATTCCTGATTGTACAAAGAAGCCCACTGGTTTGAGTGTTTGCCTTGTAATGCAAACGGTGTGGGTTCAAGCCTACCCTGAAGATACATATTGTGTAGGGACCTTGAGGAAGTTCTTAACGCTTAACATCATCGACTTTGTCATTAGACAGTGGCTCTTAGCAAATACAGAAATAATAATCTGGCATTCCATTCTGGCTATAGGTCGTTCATAATGGACGTCCGCGATGAAGGGGAGGGTCATGCAAATGCGGACAAAGCTCTGTCACTCGGTTTATGCCTCTTAATGTTTCCTGTTTCCCGGCTTCAATGTGCACTTCTGAACTTTGTAAGGAGGGTATTATTAAATTATAGTTGTATTGTATTGTATGAATGCGGACAAGGGGAGGTCACGGTATATGCTGACGTCCACATATAAATTTGGTACAAGTACATAGCTTTTAGTACAACCTGTTCTTTAAACACTAACTTTAGTCAGATGGCAGCCACTCTGTACTGCATTGGTTAAGTTTAGACCCGAAAGCAGTTTTTCGAGTTATGTATCGATGCATAAGTTCACCAACAGTAATGTTCCGTTAGCAGACAGGTAAAGAAACATTTCAAGTTGTTTTCAACCTATCTTAAGTCAATCTATTTAGATCCGTTGTAACAAATAGCTAAGTGTGGTGCTGTAACAGTAGACCTGCCGCTCCTATCTCATCCAAGGGAACAAAACAGCCTTTGGCGACCATACTACTAGGATCAGGCAGTAATGGATTCTCGGAATTTTAGAGCTTCTATCAGAGGACTCCCTACCACCGATTGAGGAGGGGACTAGGGTTTCCCAGGATGCATCGGCGCTGGGTGAGGCTAGATCTTTGCCGTGGCTTTCAGTCTGAAAGCGGCTCGGGTGAGCCACGAGCCAGGGTTCGAGAAGATCCCATCTTGAGCGCCCGTATCTGGCCCCACCTTTTCGGCGGAAAACGGACAGGAATCTCTGCCCACATCTGGTAGTAATACTTCAGGTTTGACCGCCAAGGCGTCTAATAAATTTGTGAACTTAAAATGTAAACTCTAGCGATTCTACGAGCCAATCTTGCCGATCTCAGGACACTTGAGTGTACTCAAGTCTTCGGCCGTTCCCCTCTCTCTCGACCTCGAAAAGGGGGCTGACGCTAATAGCTTGAAGATTTATCGAGAGGGGAAATTTACTTAGTCTTCGCTCTCCTTACTAGGCGAAATTTCTCTGATGAAAGGAAAACCTGCAGAAAATAATAATAATCGTTTCAATACAGCAATGGCCTTTATTCTTGGAGGAAACTAAAATTTTCTTTACTCGTAACAAGACAACAAAAACATTTGAAATAATTAGTTCAAGCGTGTATTGGCGCTATACAGATTAACTATTACTTAAATGGCAACTCAGCGGTTAGCCCGACCGTTAGAATTTAAAGCTCTAGCAACTTAATCTAAATACGACCAAATTCACTACTAAATACGACCAAAATTCAATATTCACACCCTTCTCTTCCGATCACTAGACTCGCGTGCGACTTACTATCAATCTGCAACCAATTACCTTCAAGAAATTCGATTTAAAATCAAGAAATAACTGAAAATTGTCTTCAACTGGACAAACGCTCTCTTCTTGCAAAATTCAAAAACAACACGTGACCCCAAGCTCCAAATCTGATTGGTAATCAAATAGTTCATCGGCCAGGTCGGGTCAAAGGCCACTGCGGGCTTCTTTGACTTCTGCTCTGAAATTATTCAGAGCGTGCCCTCGGACCTCGCTATATCCCCACTGCTATGGCAATAAAACCTGTGGGGAAATAGTAGAACCCAACTTAATTCACGGGATTATGTCCGTGTAATCGTGAATTAGGTTGGGCCCTAGGAAAGGGGTAGGCGTAGCCATAGCGTCATTGTGAGGTTCTTGAGAGACGCTATTATTATTATTTTACCCGAGGTACACATGATCCCTCAGGATTATAAAAAATTAGGGGAGCGTTATTCTGGGAGTATAATAATAATAATAATAATAACAATAATAATAACAACAATAATAATAATAACAATAATAATAATAATAATAATAATAATAATAACAATAATAATAACAATAATAACAATAATAACAATAACAATAATAATAATAATAATAATAATAACAATAATAATAATATGGCGCCCAGCAATTGTGAGAGAAGTACTTGCTCAAGGACACAGCTACCGTCTCGGAGAAAGTTCGAACCCATACTCTCCGCGTTACCAGAGGGGCGCCCTTTCTGGCAACCCACCATGCAAGGGTTTGATCTGAGGGGCGTAATTGTCCCTAAATGACCAAACTGAGCTACTGCTCCATTCACAATTATAGTGTTTAACCTCGACTGCATGCGATAAGCGTTTAATTTTTCAGAGGCGGAAATTTCTTTTTTTTTAATGGAACTACGCTCCTTCGACGCAACTTAGCATCGCTTCATCCCTCTGAATCACGTTTTGTCCTAAATTTAATTCCATAATCCTAATGTAAATAGCCCGGGATCCCATTAATTACAATATTTCTTTGCATGGCGAGTAATCTGCTGCGTCAACAGAACAATTATTTATAAATTCGCCTACACATCCGGAACGTATTTTTCCTTGGAACAGATTTCGCACGTATTCAGGGCTTGGTCGGAAGGATTTTGTCGCAGAAAACTTATTTCGCACCGTCTGGTTCTAGGTTTTGATGGGATGTATGTTCTGTGAACTCGGAATAAACGGTGTATACTAGGAGAGCATTCGGGTTTTATGGAGGAGGCTCGGAGTGCCCTCTGAGTTTACTTCGAAAATGCTCTGTTGAACCCCAGAACAGGTCCACATTGAAATCACTGCACTTTGAATAAACGGAGTATGCTCGGAGTGCACTCGGAGTTTGCTTTGAGCATGTTCTGTCAAAACCTAGAACATCTAAGCCGTTGTAATTGGAATCAACAGAGTATGCTCGGAGTACACCCGGAGTACTTGGAACACGTCCACATCTAAGCCATTGGGCTATGTAACCCAATGCGCTGTGGATCCAGCTTATGGGATTCTTCTGTAACCGAAAATCCAGTTTAGCTTCCACAGCGGGCGGCTTTGCGCTAAGAATAATAAATAAGCCATAAACTAGTTTGAAATTTAGTTAGGCTTATATCTTGCAAACCGTATTGCACTAAACATTTAAATACAGAGTTAGTGCTGGTATACCAGTTTAAATTAAAAAGCAAATACTGGAAACCTGCTTTCAGTAAAGTATATATTATATTTAGGAAACAGGCCAACTGTTTTTCGCCTTGGCGGAGTTTGGTCAACAGGCGTATACATTTTCTGGTTAAAGTCTGATTCACAATAGATCGAATATTGCTATCGAGTGTTGGACGAAGATGTTACTTACGACAGTGGCGTTACATAAGTATCTGAATTGGATTAGATTGGATTAATATGGATTAGAACGGACTAGATTTGATTAGACTGACCGACTTGGTGATTGCTGGCCCTCTTGCTTCCCGATCTCCTTAAGGATGCTATAGGTGGCCTAAGTGACTAATGGACTGGCATAACTTGTTTGGACAAACAGGCGCCACAGTTGCGTCGTTTCTCGAGTTATGCATCTGTGCATAAGCTGTGTTCTGGAGGGCAGATGAATGGAGGCTGGATCTAAGAGACTTAATGGTCGGCGTAAATCGTTTCGTCTGGGATAGGTTCCGCTGTTCGGTCTTTGTGTTCCAGCGTCGATCCGTCTCAACTGTTCAATAGATTAACAATTCACTCGACCCTACGCGGCTGCACGTGTGCGTATATAGACATTATATGGTCTCTTCTTTCCTGTATCGGTTTGTATATCTGTCTGTCTGTCTGCCTGTCTGTTTGTCTGTTTGTCTGTCTACCTGTCTGTCTCTCTGTCTGTTGGTCCGTCTGTCGGTCTCTCTGTTGTCTGGCTGTCTGTTTCTCTGTCCGTCTGCTGTCTGTCGTTTATCGTCTATTTATCTGTGTGTTTGTCTGTTCGTCTGTCTGTCTGTCTGGCTGTCCGCTTGCATATCGTCTCTGTCTGTCCGCCTGACAGTCTGCCAGCCTGCATGTCGTTTTTTCATCTTCTCATATGCCGCTGGTCTGTGTGCTTGTATCTGTTTGTCTTGCTGTCTCCACGTCTGCCTGTGTGTTTGTCTGCCTGTGTGTTTGTCTGCCTGTATGTTTGTCTGCCTGTATGTTTGTCTGCCTGTATGTTTGTCTGCTTGTATGTTGTCTTTATATGTCTGTCATTCTGCCTATCTGTTTGTCTACTTATGTGCTTCGGATTCTCCCAGCCTCTCTCTCTCTCTCGTCGTCTACTTGGAAGGGGCAGGCAGATTTATCTGAAGTCGATACCGAGTTGGCCACCGATGTATTCAGAACTGGAGGTGGCTACAGCTGCAGAATATTCGGAAGCCTGAGAAGAACTCGACTCATCTTAAGTGCGTTCGTTCAATATTCAGCCGATGGGGATTCGAACGATCCCGGTTCAAGTTAACGGGAAAATTCGTCACAAAGATTTCTTCGCCGACCATCGAAACTATTTGGCAACCACTTGCATATGATTACGATAATTATTATTGCGGTCATAAGCTAGTTGGCAGTGGCGGCTCCTGGATTGTTTGCGTGGGGGACAGAGCATTCTGGCAGTCTACCATGTACGGGTCTGGTCTGAGGGGCGCCGGCATATAACTAAGAGGGGCGCTGGTGAGAACCACCTCCATGCGTATAGCTAATTCCGCCACAGTGACTTGGTCGCAGATGATCACAGAGTGTAATTACTTCTCTCTCTGGAGTCTATAACGAATTTAACGACCCATGAAATGATTTGATTAGGAACGATGTTCATTGAAACGGCACATGGCGTGTAATTTCACAGTCCCAACATACGCACTAAAGACTGCGCAATATTGCTTAGGCTATAAAAAGCAGAAATAAATGCAAGTCAATTCAGTTCTGGCCCACGGTATGGGTCTGTGCATTTTATAGATGCAGATCCATAAATGCATTCACTGATAGCATATTCCTCACTAAATTTGCTTGGCCTGGTTAGCTACATTGATTAAAGCGTACGTCAAGGCGCCTCTGAGCGTGAGAATGCCGGTTCGCATAAAATAGGGTCTCATTTCAGAGATTTGAATTTCAGGCTAGCACGGTTCTCACACGGGGACCTTAAAACCCATTCAAACGGTCAGCGATGGTGAAGGATCTCGCCAGATTAATTCATTGAAAAATGAGCAGGGTCGAGGCCGTACGGTCGCTATAGAAAGCGTGTACTTTTACATTTACATTTACTTGCATTCCTTCATGTTAGAATTACGTAATAAGCAGGTGGCGCTAAGGAACACTTGATCTCTCTTCACTAAACGATATAAGCCTATCTGTTTCATCATGTTCGCCATATTTGACTAGAAACTTTGTATATTTTTTATTAAACTGAGCTATTAAACCTCTGTATCGTGGATTTAATTAATGAATTCCAACAACTGAATTTTATGCCTCGGGCTAGTTTTGGATATAGCCTACTTGTTTTGGATATAGAGCGACTTGTTTTGCTTCTAGGGTTCAAAGTTCAAATCCTGGTTAGGTCTATCCCATACATGCAAACCTACCGCTTAATATGGAGAGTTACGACCGCATATATTGAGTTTGTTTGTGCATTCGGGCTCGAAAAGTAGACTATAGATGCGTGTTTGTGCGAAGATATTCAAAGGAGCGTTGAGAATATGCATAGCTATCCACGCGCGGTAGACGCGTGATCTATGCTTGTTTGTGAAGCAGTTCGTTGAAAGGCCCTGCTGTGAAAAGCATATAAGGTTACACAAGATTCCATAGGCTGGAAAACTCTTCCAAAATAGTCTGTCAGTTGTTTCAGCGCCAAGTGGGCTGCACACAGTTGTCTAGTAATGTAATATGATGTAATGTAAGGTAATGCCTCTGCCCGTCTTATTGGAGGCGTCCCCAGGTATGGCCATATAACTTCCTTTATACGGGACACTCTACACTGGCTTCCCATTCAGCAGCGTATCCAGTTCAAGATCCTAACGCTTATGCGTAATTGTCTCGTTGGCTCTGCTCCATCATATCTTAAGGACTTCTGCATTTCGGTCTCCTTGGTTCCAGGCCGTAGCACTCTCCGGTCGGCCTCCCTTGGACTTCTGACTGTCCCTCGTATGCGCACTGCTACAGCGCAGTCTAGAAGCTTTGCCTATGTTGGACCCAATAGCTGGAATCGCCTTTCCCGAGAGCTCCGGCTAGTATTCCTCAGTTTGTCTCTTCCGCAGTTTCGCAAGCGCCTGAAGTCTGTATTATTTGCCAGTGGTCTCACTGGTTCGGGTCGGGAGCGCTTCTGATGAGTCTATTCTTGAAGTGGCGCTTTATAAATGTCAGATTACAATTACAATTACAATTACAATTACAAGGTATGATAAGATAAGGTAAGTTTAGCTCGGGCTAGGTAAGTAAGGGAAGGTAAGTTAAGGTAGATTAAATGTAATTGTAAATGTACACGTTTTTCTACAGCGACCTTATGGCCTCGACCCTGTTTATTTTTCAATGAATTTCTAGGGCGAGATCGTTCATCACCGTTGCCTCTTTGAATGGGCGCCAAGCCATTTAGGATCCCCCTGTACGGACCGAGCTTGCCCGATATTCAAATCTCTGAAATAAGCCACGATCGGTATGCAAACCGGCATCTCTCACGCACAGAGTCGCCTTGACGCACGCTTTACTCAATGTAGCTAACCAGGCCAGTAGGTAAGATAAAGAGATTGGTAACTTAAGACTAGGATCTCGTTGGACAAGGCTTCAGAGGCGTGATGGCTCTCTGGGGTGGGTCGGGGGTCTACTTAGGCTGAAGGGCAGAGAGAAAAAGCAATCCAGCAAACTGAAACCATTCAGTAACTATTTTTCTAGCGCCTTTAGAATTGCCAGGCGTATCAAGTTATCGTCACTAACTCACGACGGGTATGAAAACCGTCCAAAGGCTAGCATATGTTTACTTATGCTTTAAAATTAACGTAAAAGTAAATAATACAATACAATACAACTCATATTTATAACGCGGCTTAATAAAACAATGTCTTACTCAAAGGACGCGTTACAACATAATAATTAGTTATAGTACTGAGAGAATAAATGAGTCTTAAGTTTTAATTTAAAAGTATCTGTTGAAGAGCATCTTCGAATAGATTCAGGTAGAGAGTTCCATTCAGTTGTTGATTTATTACAAGCATAGCTCTCTGATTAGATACTCTATAAAAGGCGTCATACAAATTTTCGATTACAATTACAGTTGCGACAACTAAGTCATATCACGAAAGCATAAAACTAAGAAAATCAATTGTTAAATATCACGTTTCATTCTTTTCTTGAAACAAAACTGATTAGGAAGCTTCCGACGATGTCTTGTTTTCCGAGAACACTTACTTGGTAAAACTGAGGGAACTGAAGTCATTGGAGTTCTTGCAACGAAATGGAATGCAAAAGAATGCGATAGAATGGAACGAAAAGAACAGAATGGAATACACAGGATAGGATAGAATAGAATGATATCGAATAGGAGAAGATAGAACAGAACAGAATAGGGATTAGATCAGAAGAGATCAGACCAGATTGAATGACTTGTCCATCCGCTTGGTAACATTCTATGCACAAGTGAATTCTTCGACTGTGCCTTCTGCTCTACGTGCTCTTTCAATACATACATTATAACATACATACATACAGTAAATACAACATACATACATATCTACAGTAAATACATTATAACATACATACATAGATTAAATACAACATACATACCTATATACAGTAAATACATTATAACATACATATAGTAAATACAACATACATTTTTATATACAGTAAATACATTATGACATACATACATATATACATTCATACATACTTACATACATACATACATACATACATACATACATTCATACATACATACATACATACATTCATACATACATACATACATACATACATATATATATGCATACATCAATTCTTATAAGTGACGAATAGGTCTACCTAGAGTTTTCCAATGCCTATATTTTATTGATGTCTAGACTTCATTGATTTACAGATTTTGTTTCTTCTATATTTTTTTCGATGTACAGTACATAGATTTATATTGATGCCTACAGACTTCGCTATGCCATGGCTAGGCTTTGTTCATAGTGATCTGCGTACTGGGCGTGACAAATCTCTGACGAGGCCGCCTCAGTCCGACGTTGTGCAGTCCGACATACTCCCTCCTGGCGCCGAACGACTGTGTCAGAAGACCCAACCGGAAGTTGCGACTCGTCAGTATGTAGATGACGAAGTTGACGGACGAATTGAGGATGGCCAGGAGGTCCCCGAGCGCCGTGTAGTAGTAGTGCCACCCGCCGCACTGCCTTGCCTCCTCGTAGACGACCGTCCAGAGAATGTGATCGACAAAGGTCGGCGTCTGACAGACGATGAAGACACACATGACGACGACAAGGACCACTGACACGTCCTGCTGGTACCAGCCCTTTCCCATCTCCACCCAGCGCCGCTGTCGTCTCTTCAGAGCGAGGATCAGCTGGACGTTGAAGAACGAGATCAGAAGTAGCGGTCCGCCGTGAACGACGACGAAGTAGAGTACGTTGGCGTAGATGATCCGGTAGAACTTGTTGTCGCCCAGCTCGCTCATTTCGAAGGCACTCCTCGAGACGTTCGGAGCCAGACACACCTGGACGCTCTGGTATTCGAAGAAGCGCGGGATGTTGTAGATGACGGAGAAGACCGTGATGCCAGCGACGCGGTTCTGTGCCTCGCGACAGGTGTAGACCTTCGACAAGCGGAACGACTTGCAGACGGAACAGTACCTGTGCAGTGATACGAGTACGGTGAAGAACACCGTACAGGTGTATGGTATCAGGTAGATTGGCCACAGCAGAGGCAGGATCGTCAGGTAGACGTGGTAGTAGCCGGCCAGGAAGCCAGTGTATGGGTAGACGGCGGGAAGGATGTAGAGGGGCACTGCTGTGACGAGGACAAGTGAGTCGGCGAAGGCCAAGGCTTGGAGCAGGAAGGATGTGGTCGATCGGCCTCGGTCTCGGAGCAGGACGAAGAACGAGGTCGTGTTGCCCACCAGACCGAGGCTGCACAGCGTTCCCATGGCGACAGTGTAAACAATGAAATCGAACAAGGCACACGAGTTGGACACGTGGAACTTGTGCGAGTCTTCGCTGACGTTTACGTCCAGACAGTTCATCGCAGCGTAATGTAACGCAAGGAGATCGTGAAATTTATATGGCGCACAGTTAAAGACGAAAATGATGACGAAAGACGGCAGTTCCTCATCACATCGTTACCTAACGTAAGGTAACGACCAAATATATATAGCGCAACGTTAGGATCTACTCGTCATCTGGTCTTCATGTATGAATTCATATAGCGCATTTAAAAAAAATCAAATCTCGGCATATTGTAGACCTATCCTACACCGAATCTATCTACACAGCGCATGGCAGCTGTGTTTGAAGAACATCGACAGTAGACCCGATTACTTAAGCCAGAAATCCAGTATGCTAAGAGAACTTGTTTAAACCATACAGAATGAATAAAGTATTTCCAAAGTACTGCAGTTCATGAATCCAGTATTTCACAGGTACGCTGTAGTAGTTGTATATCCTAGAGTTATATATCCTTTATCATGTCTGGAAACTGCTACATCAGGGTAACTGCTATCGGAGAATAATTAACACACGTTCATCGATTGTGACTTCTGAAAGTAAAACCGCCGCCTTCTGTTGTCGCATTCCTTTGGCCAGGACCGGTGAAGAAAATTGGAAAATAGATCTTTAGATCGATTATTTTGCGCCCAGGTCGTAACCTGTGCAATGCAAATAAAACAGAGCCTAGAGGAGCTGCCACTAACAGATGACCCACGACATTTACACCATCGAGACACCCCCCCCCCCATATGCGGCCTTTGATTTCCAAAACTCCCTAGGAAAGTTTCATTCAAGAAGACGAATTACCAGCGTACGCGTTTTCGAATGGAGTTCCTAGCAAAGTAGTAAGTCATTCGAGTAGGCTATTCCAGTGGCTGACACGCAGTCCACAGACATTCCAAGAAGAATAGCCAGTCTTCCTGTGATAACCGATTGCAGCGTCACTGCAAGCTAGACGCCTGGGAGCCAAGTGCCTTTTTGCCAAACACGGCGCACCGATCGCTGCGTCGTGCGGCACGGAACTATTTCATGCGCGAATGTGCACAATTATCCTATCGAAGCTACCAAGGCGGCGGCTCCTAGACCGATCGGGCAAGCGACGCTCCGCTGGCAAACCACAGACCCGTTGTACCATGAGGAATAATATCCCGTTTTAATCAGCCGCGCGGCTCAGCGGCGTTCGAAAGGCGTGAAAAACATGCGCCTCGTTGGTTTTTCGTTTCCTTAATTCTATCGGCAATCTGTCTTGTCAAAACAAAAACAAAGCTCGAATCGTCGAGGAAGGCAGAAAGCTTTAGTGGAATGCACACGATTGTTATATGTAGGGTCTAAAGGATGCGAGTCGCTATTGCAACATCCATGCGTCTGAATTTGAGAAGCTCAACTGTTCTCTTTCGCTGGAGCTGGGCTGGGAGCGCCTTTGGGCACACTACTTAAAGGGGCGCTATATAAATGATTTGAATGAATGGTGTGTGTATAGGACTATTTGGTCAGTATGTATATATGTATGTATGTATGTATGCATGCATGCACGTATGTATGTATGTAGGCCTTTGCATGTAGATTTACTTCTGAATATGCAACTAATCACATTCTCAGATACATAAAAAGGACATACATAATGTCGTCGATCTTTCTGAGTCGCATACATACATACATACATGCATAAATACACACATATATATATACATACACATATATATCCATGTCTGTATGCATGCATACATACATACCGACATGCATACATACATACATATGCATACATATACATTCTTACATGCATGCATACATATACATACATACAATATACATACATACGTGCATTCATACATGCACATACATACATACACAAATACATACATACATACTTGCATTCATACATACTTACATACTTAAACATTCTTCTGTGCTTGCATACATATACATACATATTACATACATGCACATACATACATAGATATTTGCATTCATAAATGCATACATATATACTTGCCTTCACACACACATACATACATATACATACTTCCGTGCATGCATACATATACATATATACTATATACATACACATGCATACACATACATACATACATACATATATACATACTTGCATTCATACATACATACATACATACTTGCATTTATACATATATACATACATACATATATACTTTCGTACATGCATACATATACATACATTTTATATACATGCGCACATTCACACATACACACATGCATACATACATACATACACACGTGCATACATACATACATACACACACACGTACATACATACACACACACACACGTACATACATACAAGTACCGAATGACATACTCCGGAAATCAAACAAACGAGCCGAGTTCGTTTAACCACGGATGGGGGATCGTATCGCCGGCGATGTTGACCGAAAGCCCCGAAGCGAATGGCGGCCGCTCGTCGCCGTTGACGATCCGATTCGCATAAAACTCTGTTTCGTGTTTTCGACTCGGATCATCTTAAGGACCGAGATGGAAGAGTGGTACGTGCAGCCAACAACTGGACAACTACTGACCACGCGACTGACCAAACAATGGACAATAGAGTCCGATGAAAACAGCTGCATCGAAGGATTTATCTCATCCTCCTCCTCCTCCTCCTGCTGCTGCTGCACTTACAAGCATCTTCTCGAGTAGTGTCTTATGGAACACTTAGGCGTGCGACACTAAATCTTATTATATCTGCATATATATATGCATATATATGAAGGCGGACATATGTGTATGGAGGCGCTAGATATACATATCCATGTATTTATACTGTATATTTAGATAGTATTTTTAAATATATTAATATTTAGTAACTATATATACATCAGTTAATCTAAAAGACGCACCTCGTTAGCTCTTATATAGCCATTCTTCAGAACCTTTAAGAGGCTCTTATAAGGCGCTATATTAATATCTAGATACAGAAGAAAGTGCTTTACTGGTAAACATTGGTGGCACGGTTGCCAGGGGGCACGTAGGCCCATTGGAAAGAGCTTATAATGCGGATAGTACGAGTTCAAGCCTCCCCTTAGGTGGTTACTGTGTAGGGACCTTGAAGAAGATCTTCACTCGCAGTTGCGCCATCGATTGAAGCTTAGTCATTAGATGTTGGAACACAAGCCTCCCCCTAAGATGGTTACTGTGTAGGGACCTTGAAGAAAATCTTCACTCGCAATTACTCAACACCATCGATTGAAGCTTAGTCATTAGATGTTGGAACACAAGCCTCCCCCTAAGATGGTTACTGTGTAGGGACCTTGAAGAAGATCTTCACTCGCAGTTGCTCAACGCCATCGATTGAAGCTTAGTCATTAGATGTTGGAACACAAGCCTCCCCCTAAGATGGTTACTGTGTAGGGACCTTGAGCAAGTCCTTCACTCGCAGTTGCTCAACGCCATCGATTGAAGCTTAGTCATTAGATGTTGGAACACAAGCCTCCCCCTAAGATGGTTACTGTGTAGGGACCTTGAGCAAGTCCTTCACTCGCAGTTGCTCAACGCCATCGATTGAAGCTTAGTCATTAGATGTTGGAACACAAGCCTCCCCCTAAGATGGTTACTGTGTAGGGACCTTGAAGAAGATCTTCACTCGCAGTTGCTCAACGCCATCGATTGAAGCTTAGTCATTAGATGTTGGAACACAAGCCTCCCCCTAAGATGGTTACTGTGTAGGGACCTTGAAGAAAATCTTCACTCGCAATTACTCAACACCATCGATTGAAGCTTAGTCATTAGATGTTGGAACACAAGCCTCCCCCTAAGATGGTTACTGTGTAGGGACCTTGAGCAAGTCCTTCACTCGCAGTTGCTCAACGCCATCGATTGAAGCTTAGTCATTAGATGCCGGAACACAAGCCTCCCCCTAAGATGGTTACTGTGTAGGGACCTTGAAGAAGATCTTCACTCGCAGTTGCTCAACGCCATCGATTGAAGCTTAGTCATTAGATGCCGGAACACAAGCCTCCCCCTAAGATGGTTACTGTGTAGGCACCTTGAGCAAGTCCTTCACTCGCAGTTGCTCAACGCCATCGATTGAAGCTTAGTCATTAGATGTTGGAACACAAGCCTCCCCCTAAGATGGTTACTGTGTAGGGACCTTGAAGAAAATCTTCACTCGCAATTACTCAACACCATCGATTGAAGCTTAGTCATTAGATGTTGGAACACAAGCCTCCCCCTAAGATGGTTACTGTGTAGGCACCTTGAGCAAGTCCTTCACTCGCAGTTGCTCAACGCCATCGATTGAAGCTTAGTCATTAGATGTTGGAACACAAGCCTCCCCCTAAGATGGTTACTGTGTAGGGACCTTGAAGAAAATCTTCACTCGCAATTACTCAACACCATCGATTGAAGCTTAGTCATTAGATGTTGGAACACAAGCCTCCCCCTAAGATGGTTACTGTGTAGGGACCTTGAGCAAGTCCTTCACTCGCAGTTGCTCAACGCCATCGATTGAAGCTTAGTCATTAGATGTTGGAACACAAGCCTCCCCCTAAGATGGTTACTGTGTAGGGACCTTGAAGAAAATCTTCACTCGCAATTACTCAACACCATCGATTGAAGCTTAGTCATTAGATGTTGGAACACAAGCCTCCCCCTAAGATGGTTACTGTGTAGGGACCTTGAAGAAGATCTTCACTCGCAGTTGCTCAACGCCATCGATTGAAGCTTAGTCATTAGATGTTGGAACACAAGCCTCCCCCTAAGATGGTTACTGTGTAGGCACCTTGAGCAAGTCCTTCACTCGCAGTTGCTCAACGCCATCGATTGAAGCTTAGTCATTAGATGTTGGAACACAAGCCTCCCCCTAAGATGGTTACTGTGTAGGGACCTTGAGCAAGTCCTTCACTCGCAGTTGCTCAACGCCATCGATTGAAGCTTAGTCATTAGATGTTGGAACACAAGCCTCCCCCTAAGATGGTTACTGTGTAGGGACCTTGAAGAAGATCTTCACTCGCAGTTGCTCAACGCCATCGATTGAAGCTTAGTCATTAGATGTTGGAACACAAGCCTCCCCCTAAGATGGTTACTGTGTAGGGACCTTGAAGAAAATCTTCACTCGCAATTACTCAACACCATCGATTGAAGCTTAGTCATTAGATGTTGGAACACAAGCCTCCCCCTAAGATGGTTACTGTGTAGGCACCTTGAGCAAGTCCTTCACTCGCAGTTGCTCAACGCCATCGATTGAAGCTTAGTCATTAGATGCCGGAACACAAGCCTCCCCCTAAGATGGTTACTGTGTAGGGACCTTGAAGAAGATCTTCACTCGCAGTTGCTCAACGCCATCGATTGAAGCTTAGTCATTAGATGTTGGAACACAAGCCTCCCCCTAAGATGGTTACTGTGTAGGGACCTTGAAGAAGATCTTCACTCGCAGTTGCTCAACGCCATCGATTGAAGCTTAGTCATTAGATGCCGGAACACAAGCCTCCCCCTAAGATGGTTACTGTGTAGGGACCTTGAAGAAGATCTTCACTTGCAGTTGCTCAACCCCATCGATTGAAGCTTAGTCATTAGATGCCGGAACACAAGCCTCCCCCTAAGATGGTTACTGTGTAGGGACCTTGAAGAAAATCTTCACTCACAATTACTCAACGCCATCGATTGAAGCTTAGTCATCAGATGTTGGAACACAAGCCTCCCCTAAGATGGTTACTGTGTAGGGACCTTGAAGAAAATCTTCACTCGCAGTTGCTCAACCCCATCGATTGAAGCTTAGTCATTAGATGTTGGAACACAAGCCTCCCCCTAAGATGGTTACTGTGTAGAGACCTTGAAGAAGATCTTCACTCGCAGTTGCTCAACGCCATCGATTGAAGCTTAGTCATTAGATGCCGGAACACAAGCCTCCCCCTAAGATGGTTACTGTGTAGGCACCTTGAGCAAGTCCTTCACTCGCAGTTGCTCAACGCCATCGATTGAAGCTTAGTCATTAGATGCCGGAACACAAGCCTCCCCCTAAGATGGTTACTGTGTAGGGACCTTGAAGAAAATCTTCACTCACAATTACTCAACGCCATCGATTGAAGCTTAGTCATCAGATGTTGGAACACAAGCCTCCCCTAAGATGGTTACTGTGTAGGGACCTTGAAGAAAATCTTCACTCGCAGTTGCTCAACCCCATCGATTGAAGCTTAGTCATTAGATGTTGGAACACAAGCCTCCCCCTAAGATGGTTACTGTGTAGAGACCTTGAAGAAGATCTTCACTCGCAGTTGCTCAACGCCATCGATTGAAGCTTAGTCATTAGATGCCGGAACACAAGCCTCCCCCTAAGATGGTTACTGTGTAGGCACCTTGAGCAAGTCCTTCACTCGCAGTTGCTCAACGCCATCGATTGAAGCTTAGTCATTCAATGTTGGAACACAAGTAAGTAAGTAAGTAAGTAAGTAAGTAAGTAAGTAATGCATTTGTTAACACGCCATATGTCCATCGACTGAGCGAGGAATCGTAGGCGTGGGTGGGTTACATGTCAGACAACAAAAGCAAGACGATACAGATAGGTCTTTAGCCGCTTTACGAATGTGTCTAAGATGGTTACTGTGTAGGGACCTTGAGCAAGTCCTTCACTCGCAGTTGCTCAACGCCATCGATTGAAGCTTAGTCATTAGATGTTGGAACACAAGCCTCCCCCTAAGATGGTTACTGTGTAGGGACCTTGAGCAAGTCCTTCACTCGCAGTTGCTCAACGCCATCGATTGAAGCTTAGTCATTAGATGTTGGAACACAAGCCTCCCCCTAAGATGGTTACTGTGTAGGGACCTTGAAGAAGATCTTCACTCGCAGTTGCTCAACGCCATCGATTGAAGCTTAGTCATTAGATGTTGGAACACAAGCCTCCCCCTAAGATGGTTACTGTGTAGGGACCTTGAAGAAAATCTTCACTCGCAATTACTCAACACCATCGATTGAAGCTTAGTCATTAGATGTTGGAACACAAGCCTCCCCCTAAGATGGTTACTGTGTAGGGACCTTGAGCAAGTCCTTCACTCGCAGTTGCTCAACGCCATCGATTGAAGCTTAGTCATTAGATGCCGGAACACAAGCCTCCCCCTAAGATGGTTACTGTGTAGGGACCTTGAAGAAGATCTTCACTCGCAGTTGCTCAACGCCATCGATTGAAGCTTAGTCATTAGATGCCGGAACACAAGCCTCCCCCTAAGATGGTTACTGTGTAGGCACCTTGAGCAAGTCCTTCACTCGCAGTTGCTCAACGCCATCGATTGAAGCTTAGTCATTAGATGTTGGAACACAAGCCTCCCCCTAAGATGGTTACTGTGTAGGGACCTTGAAGAAAATCTTCACTCGCAATTACTCAACACCATCGATTGAAGCTTAGTCATTAGATGTTGGAACACAAGCCTCCCCCTAAGATGGTTACTGTGTAGGCACCTTGAGCAAGTCCTTCACTCGCAGTTGCTCAACGCCATCGATTGAAGCTTAGTCATTAGATGTTGGAACACAAGCCTCCCCCTAAGATGGTTACTGTGTAGGGACCTTGAAGAAAATCTTCACTCGCAATTACTCAACACCATCGATTGAAGCTTAGTCATTAGATGTTGGAACACAAGCCTCCCCCTAAGATGGTTACTGTGTAGGGACCTTGAGCAAGTCCTTCACTCGCAGTTGCTCAACGCCATCGATTGAAGCTTAGTCATTAGATGTTGGAACACAAGCCTCCCCCCTAAGATGGTTACTGTGTAGGGACCTTGAAGAAAATCTTCACTCGCAATTACTCAACACCATCGATTGAAGCTTAGTCATTAGATGTTGGAACACAAGCCTCCCCCCTAAGATGGTTACTGTGTAGGGACCTTGAAGAAGATCTTCACTCGCAGTTGCTCAACGCCATCGATTGAAGCTTAGTCATTAGATGTTGGAACACAAGCCTCCCCCTAAGATGGTTACTGTGTAGGCACCTTGAGCAAGTCCTTCACTCGCAGTTGCTCAACGCCATCGATTGAAGCTTAGTCATTAGATGTTGGAACACAAGCCTCCCCCTAAGATGGTTACTGTGTAGGGACCTTGAGCAAGTCCTTCACTCGCAGTTGCTCAACGCCATCGATTGAAGCTTAGTCATTAGATGTTGGAACACAAGCCTCCCCCTAAGATGGTTACTGTGTAGGGACCTTGAAGAAGATCTTCACTCGCAGTTGCTCAACGCCATCGATTGAAGCTTAGTCATTAGATGTTGGAACACAAGCCTCCCCCTAAGATGGTTACTGTGTAGGGACCTTGAAGAAAATCTTCACTCGCAATTACTCAACACCATCGATTGAAGCTTAGTCATTAGATGTTGGAACACAAGCCTCCCCCTAAGATGGTTACTGTGTAGGCACCTTGAGCAAGTCCTTCACTCGCAGTTGCTCAACGCCATCGATTGAAGCTTAGTCATTAGATGCCGGAACACAAGCCTCCCCCTAAGATGGTTACTGTGTAGGGACCTTGAAGAAGATCTTCACTCGCAGTTGCTCAACGCCATCGATTGAAGCTTAGTCATTAGATGTTGGAACACAAGCCTCCCCCTAAGATGGTTACTGTGTAGGGACCTTGAAGAAGATCTTCACTCGCAGTTGCTCAACGCCATCGATTGAAGCTTAGTCATTAGATGCCGGAACACAAGCCTCCCCCTAAGATGGTTACTGTGTAGGGACCTTGAAGAAGATCTTCACTTGCAGTTGCTCAACCCCATCGATTGAAGCTTAGTCATTAGATGCCGGAACACAAGCCTCCCCCTAAGATGGTTACTGTGTAGGGACCTTGAAGAAAATCTTCACTCACAATTACTCAACGCCATCGATTGAAGCTTAGTCATCAGATGTTGGAACACAAGCCTCCCCTAAGATGGTTACTGTGTAGGGACCTTGAAGAAAATCTTCACTCGCAGTTGCTCAACCCCATCGATTGAAGCTTAGTCATTAGATGTTGGAACACAAGCCTCCCCCTAAGATGGTTACTGTGTAGAGACCTTGAAGAAGATCTTCACTCGCAGTTGCTCAACGCCATCGATTGAAGCTTAGTCATTAGATGCCGGAACACAAGCCTCCCCCTAAGATGGTTACTGTGTAGGCACCTTGAGCAAGTCCTTCACTCGCAGTTGCTCAACGCCATCGATTGAAGCTTAGTCATTAGATGCCGGAACACAAGCCTCCCCCTAAGATGGTTACTGTGTAGGGACCTTGAAGAAAATCTTCACTCACAATTACTCAACGCCATCGATTGAAGCTTAGTCATCAGATGTTGGAACACAAGCCTCCCCTAAGATGGTTACTGTGTAGGGACCTTGAAGAAAATCTTCACTCGCAGTTGCTCAACCCCATCGATTGAAGCTTAGTCATTAGATGTTGGAACACAAGCCTCCCCCTAAGATGGTTACTGTGTAGAGACCTTGAAGAAGATCTTCACTCGCAGTTGCTCAACGCCATCGATTGAAGCTTAGTCATTAGATGCCGGAACACAAGCCTCCCCCCTAAGATGGTTACTGTGTAGGGACCTTGAGCAAGTCCTTCACTCGCAATTGCTCAACGCCATCGATTGAAGCCTAGTCATTAGATGTTGGAACACAAGCCTCCCCCCTAAGATGGTTACTGTGTAGGGACATTGAAGAAAATCTTCACTCGCAGTAACTCAACGCCATCGATTGAAGCTTAGTCATTAGATGCCGGAACACAAGCCTCCCCCTAAGATGGTTACTGTGTAGGGACCTTGAAGAAGATCTTCACTTGCAGTTGCTCAACCCCATCGATTGAAGCTTAGTCATTAGATGCCGGAACACAAGCCTCCCCCTAAGATGGTTACTGTGTAGGGACCTTGAAGAAAATCTTCACTCACAATTACTCAACGCCATCGATTGAAGCTTAGTCATCAGATGTTGGAACACAAGCCTCCCCTAAGATGGGTTACTGTGTAGGGACCTTGAAGAAAATCTTCACTCGCAGTTGCTCAACCCCATCGATTGAAGCTTAGTCATTAGATGTTGGAACACAAGCCTCCCCCTAAGATGGTTACTGTGTAGAGACCTTGAAGAAGATCTTCACTCGCAGTTGCTCAACGCCATCGATTGAAGCTTAGTCATTAGATGCCGGAACACAAGCCTCCCCCTAAGATGGTTACTGTGTAGGCACCTTGAGCAAGTCCTTCACTCGCAGTTGCTCAACGCCATCGATTGAAGCTTAGTCATTAGATGCCGGAACACAAGCCTCCCCCCTAAGATGGTTACTGTGTAGGGACCTTGAAGAAAATCTTCACTCACAATTACTCAACGCCATCGATTGAAGCTTAGTCATCAGATGTTGGAACACAAGCCTCCCCTAAGATGGTTACTGTGTAGGGACCTTGAAGAAAATCTTCACTCGCAGTTGCTCAACCCCATCGATTGAAGCTTAGTCATTAGATGTTGGAACACAAGCCCTCCCCCTAAGATGGTTACTGTGTAGAGACCTTGAAGAAGATCTTCACTCGCAGTTGCTCAACGCCATCGATTGAAGCTTAGTCATTAGATGCCGGAACACAAGCCTCCCCCTAAGATGGTTACTGTGTAGGCACCTTGAGCAAGTCCTTCACTCGCAGTTGCTCAACGCCATCGATTGAAGCTTAGTCATTAGATGTTGGAACACAAGCCTCCCCCTAAGATGGTTACTGTGTAGGGACCTTGAGCAAGTCCTTCACTCGCAGTTGCTCAACGCCATCGATTGAAGCTTAGTCATTAGATGTTGGAACACAAGCCTCCCCCTAAGATGATTACTGTGTAGGGACCCTTGAAGAAAATCTTCACTCGCAATTACTCAACACCATCGATTGAAGCTTAGTCATTAGATGTTGGAACACAAGCCTCCCCCTAAGATGGTTACTGTGTAGGGACCTTGAGCAAGTCCTTCACTCGCAGTTGCTCAACGCCATCGATTGAAGCTTAGTCATTAGATGTTGGAACACAAGCCTCCCCCTAAGATGGTTACTGTGTAGGGACCTTGAAGAAAATCTTCACTCGCAATTACTCAACACCATCGATTGAAGCTTAGTCATTAGATGTTGGAACACAAGCCTCCCCCTAAGATGGTTACTGTGTAGGGACCTTGAAGAAAATCTTCACTCGCAATTACTCAGCTCCAGTTCTTAGATGTTGGTTTTTGATAATTTCAGGAATAAAAATTTGCAGGCTGTGCATATATGTTCGTTCCGCTCTGTTTAAAACAATTCTATACTCCTCACCATCTCTGCAGTATGTCTGTTAATTCAAATTATGTTTCCTTGTCTATCCATTTATTCCTTCGTTCGACCACACATCTATTCATTCCTTCATTCTTTCGGTCCTTCATTCGTTCATTTATCAATTTATATCTGCATTTATTCATTAGTCTGGTCGTTTGTATGTCTGCTCGTATCTCTGTCTGAATGGTTCTCTGTTATTAAAGATGTAGACATGAATCGTCGTTTGCTTTTATCATTTGGATGAACTGATTTGCTTCAATGCTGATCAAGATACAGAGGCGTTTAACAAATCTTCATTTGTTTTCGCTCTCCGCGTTCGTTGGTTCAGCTCGTTCTTTTTCTGAAAGCTGCGGAGGCGCTCGTTTCTTCTAACTGTTGCTCTATAGCGGTGCTATGTGATGCCGTGGCCAACTGGTTGAGTGCTCGTACTTGTTACGCGAAGTGTATGGGTTCGAACCTCTTCCCCTGAAACGGTTGCTGTGTAGAGAGTTTTAGCAAGTTCTAACTGCGCAACTGTTCAGCGCCATCGACTGATGCTTTGTCGATAGATAGTTGCGCCAAATAGTCAGAGGAAAAAACTTGTTTTGGTGCAGTAATCGATGCATTTGCTTTAGTGCTATAGCAGTTGTGTTTTTGTTAGCGTTGTGGATTTTCCGCTGTTGTTCCAGCAGCTGGTAATGTGGTAGTTCTTCATCGGGTTATGCTATCGATAATGTATGTATGCATGTAGTTAGCAGTAGTTAGCTATTTATTATATAGCGACTTTAAATGTCCCTGTCTTCAATGCATTGCGCCTGTGTTCGTTGCAACTGCGGCTACAACTGCTTTGTTGCTTGCAGTTGTTGTTCCTGACGATGTTGTCGACGTTGTTTCTATACTGTTGCAACTGCGCATGGTTGCTGTTATATTTGGCATATTCTATTCAAGGAACTGGTCGAATTTTGCCGCTTCTCTGACGGCCTACAGACACACGGTCCGTACGTGTGGCGCCCATTCAAACGAGCAGCGGTGGTGAAGAATCTCATCATATCAATTCATTGCAAAATTAACGGGGTTGAGGCCATACGGTCGCTATAGAAAACCGTGTACACTTACAGTTACATTTACAGATCGTCCTCTGATCCCTTAGAGACCAATGTTGCTGCAAGCGTGGGCGAAACACCATAAAGCCTTCGCTTGCATGAAAATTACCTGAACAGAAAGGCAGAAATTTGGAGTGGCATGTATATCTGACAAGATAAGAGAAGCCAGGTTGAGATGGTACGGTGATGTGATGAGGAGAGAGGAGGAAAACCGCATTAAAAGAATTATGACAGCAGAAGAAAGAAGATATTGGAGATAGTAACAAATGGAAAAAGGATTCATGTGGCTGACCTCTCCCCTAGGAGGGATTAATTCCAGCCAGAAGAGAGAAGAAAAAATGCAGCGAAAGGATACGCGATTCGTCATCGCAGTCCATACCTCCTGTCGCCTTTTTCCTTCCTCTCCGTTCTACGTTTTCCATCTGCGGACGCCACCAAGATTTACAAAATCTGCTGAATTTTTCCAAGCATGAGCGACGCCACGCGCCTTTAGAAACGTCTGCATAATTCATGCGAGAAATTTCTTCTGACGTCGAGAGGCGTTCTTTATTGCGTTTCCCGGCCGAAGTGATTAATCGATTGTTATTGTGTGCGACCATTTGGAAGGTCGCAGACGGCGTGAAATTTAGACTCAAAGTCCATGTTTAATTCATATCGTCTTCGTCGTCATTTTCGTAATCGTCATCGTCTACCCGTCCAGTGACGAAATCAAGGCCACAGCAGTCGGACGTTTGCGTCATCTGAACCGTGCAGTTCACAAGATCACATGCACACACACACACACACACGCATGCACGCACACACACACATGCACACACGCACACACTCGCACACATTTATGCATGTGAGTATGTGTGTGTGTGCGTCTAAATACAGGGAGACTTTATACAGTCTTTATCATCATCATTATCATAATCACGAATTTCATTATATCGTCGTTGTCATCGCCATGGTAATCATCATAACCATCACAGTCATCATAATCATCATCACCTTCTTCTTCTTCTTCTTCCTCTACTACTACTACTACTACTACTACTACTACTACTAATACTGCTGCTGCTGCTGCTATCACTACTGCTATAAATGCATGAAAGGCATTTATATGCATATATATGCTCGAAAATAAAACTCTAGATCTTAATATGATTCGCTAGAACTAATTCTATTAAAGGGACGGCGTCCGTAGCTTGGCACCGCTCGCTTTTAACGGAAAAAGACGATTTGTCGGGAGGGCGAACGGAAATTAGATGAATTTATGACTCACAAGAGGGTCGTCGAAAAGGATTTAGCTCAGATTTATCGATCAGTTCTCTGAACGAAGCGGCGGTTTACGACTGCCGCAAGGTCTTTATCTGCCTCGTCAACCTTGCTATGTCACATGGATTACGGATATATGAAGTGCGTTTGCTACGTCACATGGATTACGGATATACGAAGCACGTTTTCTACGTCATATAGATTACGGATATACGAAGCACATCTGCCACGTCGCGCGTGCACACGACGCCAACAAATACACGCTCCTGCCATCTGGTGTCTGGTAGAAGTTTCCTTCCGAGACCTCATAGGCAAATAAATGATTTCCCTAAGACATGACACGTACTGTATCATATTATCCAAGCCCACTTACCTTATCAAATACCAACCGCCAGGTGGCTGCAGTCGACGAAGTAATTGGTCCAATCAACGTGGTCGTGTGATTTAAGGAACCAAGTGAATGAGGCTGTCATCTGATCCTGATCTTAATCACACCTTCCGCTAGGTGGAGCGTCTGTTTTACTTACTGACCACCACACGCTCGAGTCACACATCGAAGATAGGTATGGTCATATCTTTGAGTACTGTGAGATCTTTGGCATAAGTCTGCCGTGTTAACTGAAACTCGTGGTCTTTACAGTCACTGTAATGTAGACGTATGGAGATTGGAGGGCGGAGTTAATCAGTAAATGGATAACTTTGTAGATCGGATGCGAGGTTTATGTGCGTCCAAAATACTAATGAAATAAATTTTACTCTTAAGATGTGTTGTTGTCGAGGGCAGAGAGCTTTAAGAGATTAAAACGACTTATTAGAAGCTCATAGACGTAAATATTCGTAAGGTTATCGAGAGCTTCGTGTGGCTCGTGTTATCTCGCCCCCTCCACCACAAAATGATTTAGACTTGACTACCTGGACTAGAACTATTCTCGGTGAACTGGCTTTTTAGGTTGCTGGACCTAAATTTTGGAACTCCCTCCCTGTGTCTGTTCGTTCTGCTCAGTCACTTTTGTCATTTCGTTCTCAACATTTGTCGGTTTCAAATTGCTTATCCACCGTAGGCTGCCACTCTGTCTTGTGGACTGACCTTCTGGATATTGACCTGATTGCGGCTTGGCTTTGGTGCGCCATCGGTTGATGCCCTATGCATTAGATACCGGCACAATAGAAGTTACTTTATTATTATTATTGTTGTTGTTGTTATAATCATCATCATCATCATTATTAATTATTATTATTAGACATGCCCTGTGGCCTAGATTTTCTTCAATTCGCTGAACAGCAAAGTGACCATAAATAAGAGAGCAAAAGCTAGGATAAGGGAGAAGGTAGATTGATGTTTTGCATAGTTTACCATTTCAAATTACTTTTTTACATTCCATGTTAAATAGGTAATTCTTTAACCCTAAACAGGCTGGGGGAGGCTAATGTTAACCCAGTGACTTGCGCCAAACTCAGATGGGGACATGGCCGAAATATGAAATGAAATGTGAATCGCCTTTCGTCCAAAATCTCTCGGTGGTAAGTTAAAAATGAATTCAAGCAAAGGCAGCGTTTAATTCTTAAAATCCGGATCTTCGTAGATTCATTTATTTAGATCGTAGGAATACTAAAATAAGATGGAATAGTAAAAGGTGGTAGTGTGCAAGTAAGTATGATATTTGTCAACACGCCATGTGTCCATCGGCTGAGTGAGGAATCGTAGAGCGAGCAACCTGCTAAGAAATTTAGTGTCTGATGAAGCGGTGATAATTGGATGGAAATAACTCTTAGGATCTGTAATCGAAGTCATCGTCGTCCGCTTCTGTGTCAGATGATTTCTTGTCGTCGCTCGAAGATGGGAATCTAAACACATTCACAACCAAAACAACGGAATTAATCTAATCTAATCTAATTTAACTTCTGATTAAATTATTAAAGCTTGACGTCTGGCACGCTAATCTGAGTATTATTATTATATTTATTATTATTAGTAGTAGTTGTAGTAGTAGTTGTGGTAGTACTGGTAGTAGTAGTAGTAGTAGTAGTAGTAGTAGTAGTTTTAATAATAATAATAATAACAATAATAATAATAATAACACTAATAATAATGATGATAACATAATAATAGTAATAATATAATTATATTATGATAAAGTCATCATCACATTACACTTATTTCTTTATTTTATTTTATTTTATTTTATTGCCCAAGGTACATATGATCCATCGGGACTTGTAAGAAAGGCTCAGGAGAAATAAACTGTCTTGGCTGGCTAAATCTCAACAAGTTTTGGCGGGTCATTTGATATTATTATTATTATTATTATTATTGTTGTTGTTATTTTATTATTATTATTATTTTATCCAAGGTAGGTATAATCCCTCAGGTGGTGAAAAATTAGTCCAGAGACATTATTATTATTATTAATATTATTATCATCATCATCATCATCATCATCATTATTATTATTATTTTACCCAAGGTAGGTATAATCCTTCAGGTGGTGAAAAATTAGTCCGGAGACATTATTATTATTATTATTATAATTATTATTATCAATATTATTAATCTGATCTAATGTGTTGTGCTGTATCTGATCTGATCACTTCTATTGTCACTGTGACTCTGCTGCATATAATTTCTTCAGCATATGGTATAATATCATCTTAATAGGGGAATGGTCACTCCTCTCCTTCGCCTTCTGTGTTTCTCATCGACAGTGTACAGTCGATTTTATAGCTGAGTTCGCTAGAGGCCCTAGTCGAACATCAACCTTGAACGATCCTATCCAGATTGACTGAATATCGAGTCGTTTACCTAAACCGTTTACATAAATCGTTTACCTAAACTGTGAGGCGTTTCCTCGACTACGACGCAGAGTCTTGGCAAATTCAGCATAGCGTTTGAGATCTGATTCCGTGACGGACCTTCGGGCGAATCCCATTGCCTCCTCAAAATGATGTCTGGTGATGTAAGGTACTGGGTCGCAGTCGATGTCATGCTAACAGACACATACACAGGCAAACTCACAAGTATTGCCCTCTTGAGAGGCCAAACAGGTTCTACATAAAAGGACCATCCAACAACCAAAGCTTTTTAAACTATAGTATGCGATGCCAAGTTATTTATTTATGACAGAAAGACAACACAGATCTGCTGCATATAGTATCATTTCTTTAGCATATGATATAATATCTTCAGCATATGGTATAATATCTTCAGCATATGGTATAATATCTTCAACACAAAGTATAGCTACTTCAACATTTCAGATATTTCTATTACATATCCTAGGGTTGCTATTTCTTCCAGATATCATTTCTGATGAACACGTTAGGCTATTTGTAACACAGTATCTGCTTCAAATGACTGGGCCGCCGTTTTTGCTAGACTATCCCACAGTTTCTTCATTTGGTATCATTTTTGCTGCATATGATACAATTTCTGAGCTCTTCGCATGACATTATAAATTAAAAGTTCTGCGTCGAGTGATTTGCAATTTTGTAGCAGATAGCGGACTGATCTTCTGGCTGTTGATCTGAGATTGCGGCTTGGTTTTGGTGCGCCATCGGTTGATGCCTTGTGCATTAGACTCCGGCGCAGTTGAAGTTACTAATTAATAGTACTACTTGAAATACCACTTGGTTTCGTACCTTCTCTGAGTCATCGGTAGATTCCTGTGTTTGTTTGTTCTGCTCGTACTCTATGCATTCTCTGATGGCGGCCTTGCATGCTCTCTGACAGATCTCCGTTATATCAGCACCACTGAATCCATCCGTTTCACGGGCCAAGTACTCCAGATCCACGTCCTACAGCACACATACAAAATGCACATACATACATACATATATATTGCACATACATACATGCGTACATACATACCTACATGCATATATCCTGATACATACATACCGATACATAAGTATACATATACATACTGGTACAGACCTAAATACAAGTAAAGTATATCATACATATTATACATAAGTACACACATACATACCGGTACAGACATACATACCAGTAATGCATAAATACAGAATATATACGTACGTACATACATACATACATACATATTCATTTAGACAGAGAGGTTAGACTAAATAAAATGGATTAGATCAGAAGAGTTCAGCAGTCAGAATGGAATAGATCAGTAGATGGCGTGACAGATCGTTAAACTAACAGTAGTATTGGTGGTGGTGGTGGTGGTAGTAGCAGTAGCAGCAGCAGTAGTAGTAGTAATAATAATAATAATGACGACGATGATGATGATGATTTACTTCTGCAACGGGAGACTTGCGAAGATTGGCCCTGAATATCATCAGCCGGGACTTCTCATCCGGGAGAGGGATGTAGATCAGCTGATCCAGTCTTCCGGGACGAAGGATCGCCGAGTCGATCACTTCCGGTCTAGAAAAAGGCCAGGTACGTTCAGGTAAGAAAACGTTGTAGGGCCATCTAACCAAGGTAAGGAAATGTAAGTTAAGGTAGCTAAGGTAATTAGAGGTAGATAAGGTAATTAAAGGTAGTTAAGGTAATTAAAGATGGCAAAGATAACTTAAAGGTAGCTAAGGTAATTAGAAGTAGTTAAGGTAATTAAAGGTCGCCATGGTACTTAAAGGTAGATAAAGTAATTAAAGGTAGTTAAGGCAATTCACGGTAGCTAAGGTAATTCAAGGTAGCTAATGAAATTAAAGGTAGATAACAATTTTGTTATCTACCTTTAATTACATTAGCTACCTTTAATTACTTTATCTGCCTCTAATTACCTCAGTTACATTTGTTATCTACCTTTAATTACATTAGCTACCTTTAATTACTTTATCTGCCTCTAATTACCTTAGTTACATTTAGTTTAAACTAAATGTAACTAAGGTAATTAGAGGCAGATAAAGGAAATAAAGGTAGCCAATGTAGTTACAGGTAGTTAAAAATTAAAGATTGCTACGGTAATTATAGATAGACAAAGTAATTAAAGGTAGCTAAGGCAACTAAAGGTAGATAAGATAAAAAAGGGGAAAAGCCAGGCTAAGCTATGTTAAGAACAGGTAGGAGATAATAATAACTGTAAGAAAAGAAAGAAGAGACTTGTGAGGTGTCTTAGGATAAGCCAGAAACAAAGTTTAGGTAAAATAAAGTAAGATAAGCTAAGGTCAGGTAAGACATTAATAGGTAAGACATCTTAGAGAGGAATGAAACTGTTTAGGAATACTAAGGTAGGCTACTCTGGTGTAGGCCTAATGTAAGGATGTAAGGCGAATGATAAAGCGACAGCAAGGTAAGATTAAGTATTCATTGTGACACATCAGACTTTTTAAGTTAGAATCGTCTTGAGTTTTAATTCAGTGTTTAGAAGAAGCACCACCTGTTCGTGGCACCGACGATGAAGACGTTCTTGTCTGGGTTGATCCCATCCATCTCGGTCAGCAGCTGCGTAATGACTCGGTCAGCGGCTGCGCATTCAGACCACGGGAGATCAGTCAATACGAATTTGATGCTTATGGTGGTCATAATTACGATTATGAATATAATCACTGTTGTTGCAAGTGTAGTTGATGTAATAGTTGATGTAGTGATGCAGTAGTAGTTGCAGTTATAGCAGTAATAATAATAATAGTAGTAGTAGTTATTGTAGTAGTGGTAGTTATAGTAGTAGTTGTTGTTGTAGTTGCAGTTGTTGTAATTAGCAGTCAGCTAAAATGGGGAGAGAGAACACTTGTAAGGTTGTGCATGAATGGTGTATGTGTAAGGTTGTGCTGATGGGTGTGCAGCAGAGAAATGGGTGTCTACCTGGGGCTTGCCAACGTCCTCCACGTGTCACGGCGATGGAATCCAGTTCGTCAAAGAATAGCACGCAAGGAGAGGCAGACCGCGCCTACAGAAACATGCGAATATTGACAACTAGGCTATCCCTACATGATGATGATTTATACATCATGATGATGATGATCACGATGATGATGATGATACTGCTGCTGATGATGATAATGATAATGTTGATGATGAATATTATTATAATGATGACGACGACAACGATGATGATGATGATGCTGATGATGATGATTACGATGATGATAATGATGATAATGATGAAGCTGCTGCTGATGATGATAATGACAATAATGATGATGATTATTATTATAATGATGACGATGATGATGACGATGCTGATGATGATGATTACGATGATGATAATGATGATGATGATGAGCATGGTGTTGGTTGTGATGAAGATGATGATGATGATTACGATGATGATAATGATGATGATGATGAGCATGGTGTTGGTTGTGATGAAGATGATGATGATGATGATGAGCATGGTGTTGGTTGTGATGAAGATGATGATGATGATGATGATGATGATGATTACGATGATAATGATGACGATGATGATGACGATGCTGATGATGATGATTACGATGATGATAATGATGATGATGATGAGCATGGTGTTGGTTGTGATGAAGATGATGATGATGATGATGATTACGATGATAATGATGATGAGACGATAGTCAGGCAAGATCATGAGATGATGATGAGCATGGTGTTGGTTGTGATGACGATGACGGCGGCGACGATGACGACGATTCCAAGGCCCTTTAACATCAATTGGCGCTACAGAAATAAGGAGAAGACAAACTGACGACAGTAGCAGACCTTATCGAAGATGTCCCTGACGTTGGCCTCTGATTCCCCGAACCACATCGAGAGCAGTTCCGGCCCTTTGATCGAGATGAAGTTGGCCTGACACTGGCTGGCAATCGCCTTAGCCATCAGGGTCTTGCCACACCCTGGCGGGCCGTAGAAGAGGACGCCCTTCGAAGGCGTTAGTCCGTACTTGAAGTACTTGTCCGGGTGCTCGACGGGATACTGGACCATCTCCTGGAGCTCGCGCTTGACGCTGTCCAGCCCCCCGATGTCGTCCCAAGACACCCTCGGTATCTCGACGGCCCTCTCCCGGAGCGAACTTGGATGGCTTTTCCGCAAAGCCCACTGGCCCAGACACAAGAACGGCAATCAAGCGTTACATTATGTTCGGTAAGTATGTTAGGTAAGTATGCAGTATGTTGCAAGGCAATGCAAGGTAAGGCAATTTCAATGCGATGCAAGGTAAGGTAATATTAGGTAATGTAATGTAAAGTAAGGCATTACAAAGTAAACAGAATACAAGTTAAAGTAATGCGGTTAAGTTAAAACTAATGTAATGTTATTTAGGGTTAGGTAAGGTAAGGTAAAGTAACTGTATGTGAAGTAAGATAATGACTCATTTATTGTGCGCCCCCTAGCGACTGTAACCGTAGCGTCCACTGGCAGAGAGCCACAGACAGAGCAAGGTAATTGTCTACGTTGCATTTACACAATTTCGATTACAATTACAATTACAACTGTCCTGAGTGTGTTCGGGAGCCAACCAAGGCAATGTGACTGTTAGCTTACTGATTAACTTTCAGTTCTTACCGACATTCAACATCGTCTCGGCTGATGTAGAATGCGTCTCTGGATGAGGTTTCCTTGAAGAGGTGCTATACAAATTTTCGATTAATAATTATCAGTAATTAGCAACTTATTTAGTCGGTGTCTCATACGCAAGGCATCAATTGATGGCCGCCGAAACCAATCCGTAGTGAGGTCGGTATAAGAAATTCAGTCCGCTGAGAAATAGAAACAGTGCATGGTGGATAAACCAGCTGAAAGTACTTTACCTACCTTGAATTACCTTGATAAACCATCTGGAAGTACTTTACCTACTTTGAATTACCTTGATAAACCAGCTGGAAGTACTTCATCTACCTTGAATTACCTTGATAAACCAGCTGGAAGTACTTTACCTACCTTGAATTACCTTGATAAACCAGCTGGAAGTACTTCATCTACCTTGAATTACCTTAACTACCTCTAATGACCTTACATATCTTTAAATTATTTTTGTTATCTTTAATTACCTTATCTACCTCTAATTACCTTGGATATGCCAGCCGGAAACCAGCAAGAGGACACAAATGCAGTTAGAGTTAAACTGACCTGAAAATTTTCATGCGTGACGGCCAACGAAGCAAGGATCTTGGCATCGATTTTGTCAGCATCGAGATCGAAGTCGCCCATCTTCTCCCTTATCTGCTGACGCGCAGCCATTGAACACAGAGACGCCAGATCCGCACCCACGTGGCCGTGGGTCTCGGCCGCAATCTGTTGTAATTGTAATAACAGATTTATGTAGCGCCGCTTCAAAAGAGACTCGCCAGAGGCGCTCCCTCCCGACCTGATAATGCAAGACTACAATTGAAGAAAATGATTTTTAAGCGCTTACGGAATAGAGGCAATCGTAATTGTAATCTCGAGATTTCTACAGCGTCCAAAGAAAGCAAAGTCGCCCAAACGAATAATATGAATGATTGAATGAATCAATCAATGAATCAATGAATCAGTCAATGAATGAACGAATCAAAGAAATGAATGAACAAGCGAATGAAATGAATGAGCGAATGAACGAACGAATGAACTTACTAGCTAATTACATGTAGTTATCAAATGAAAACGAAACAGAAAGTAGGCCTTGTATACCTGTCTGAGGTTTACGTCGGGTGCTAGACGCATCTTCCTTGTGTGGATCAGAAGGATTTCCAGTCGCCCCTGAGGATCTGGGATTCCGACGTCCAGCTCAGAATCGAAACGTCCTTAAACGCAGAATATCAAATCCTTTCAGAATGTGAGAAGGACAAACAAGGACTAAGATACACAGAGAGAAACAGAGAAGGAAACAGAGACCAGAGACATAGAGAGAAAGAGAGAAAGAGAGAGGGAGAGGGGGAGAGAAAACAACTAAAATCAGAGAAGGCGAGAGAGAGATAGGGGAAAGGGAGAGAGTGGGAGAGGGAGAGAGGGACGGAGGGAGATAGAAAACTAGAAACAGAGACGGCGAGAAATAGAGTAAGAGAAAGAGCTCTAGAGCCTGAGAGAAAGAGAGACGAAGAGAACAGACACAGACAGCAAGAGAGAAGAGATGACAGACACAAAGAGAGAGATACACAGAAACAGACAGACAGAGAAGAGAGAAAAACAGAAAGAGAGAGACAAAGAGAGACAGACAGACAGACAGAGGGTGATGTTGTAAATGCTAAATTTTCGTACTTGAATCCATGAATGATTCGTCCTTGCGGAGATACGACAATCCACGTGTCACAATGGACACACATTCCACTTTATCATCATCATCATCATCATCATCATCATCATCATCATTATCATCGTTGTTGTCGTCATCATCATCATCATCATAATCATCGATAATGTCGTCGTCGGCATCATTATCATCGTCGTCGTCATAATCATTATCATTATCCCGTTATCCTGGGCCAGCCAGTTAGGTATCCAATGTCAAAGCGCTAACCAAATCTTCTGAGCGCTGAGTCGATGCTGTTCGGTCTGTTCGTTGCTGCCATGACGATGACCTGCGACCTCTGATTGAGGCCATCCATCAAGGTCAGCAGCTGCGCCACGACTCGCTTCTCTAACTCTCCCCAACACTACATAATAATAATACAAATGCACAGTCTGTTTATATATATATATATATATATATATATATATATATATATATATATATATATATATACACACGAATATATATACTGTCTTTCTGTCTGTCTGTCTGTCTGTCTCTCTCTCTCTCTCTCTCTCTCTCCGGCACTTTACTATGACCCCATAATCAACATCTATCCAAATATTACGCTGTATCATCTGACTAAACCTCTCTACGAATTCTGACATGAAACCGAAACTGACTAAACAACCTGGCTCAGACAGACAGACAGACAGACAGACAGACAGACAGACAGACAGACAGACACAGACAGACAGACACATACACACATACAGACACACAGACGGAAACATGCAGACAAGCAGGCATACAGACAGGCAGTCCGACAGATAGACGGAGGCAAACAAACAAGCGAACAGCCAGATAGACACCGACCTTTCCTCTTTTCGGAGCGATGGCGTCCAGTTCGTCGATGAAGATGATGGCGGGTGTGTACTTCTCTGCGCTTTCGAAGACCTTGCGAAGGTTAGCCTCTGACTCACCGACCATCTTGTTCATGATCTCGGGGCCGTTGATGAGGAAGAAGTAGGCTCCGGTCTCGTTTGCCACGGCCCTCGCGATGAGGGTCTTGCCCGTTCCAGGGGGCCCGTACATCAGCACCCCTTTGGGAGGCTACAACATCGAACGCATATCGATGGAGGAAAAAATTAAAGGCGCTACATAAATATTACGGTGAACCGCGCACGCTGACATCATATGTAGGCCTATTGTTTAAGATTTTACAACGCATTACTTTCGTACAGTTAAACTTTCAGTTAGTAATAAACTTCAACAACACTTAGGCCAGCATAGGCAACACTTTCGTGAGTTACTTAAAATGCGCTATATTAAAGGTCTCAATACATACACACGTGCATACATACATAGATACATACATCCATACATACACACATAAATACATATTGACAAATTGACGTTATATTACTCCAGGCGAATCTATGATTTGCGTTAAGGTGAAGTGACAGTTGGGTATAGAGCGTATACGAGAAAAACAATAAGGAAGAAACTTCAGTCCGATAAGTTTATGGGGCGTACGTCCCTCTTAACCCGTCGCTGCAATCGAAAATTAATTCTGATGGTTTGAAAGACCTACACATGAAGGTCTAACCCTAATGCCGATGTTCGTTAGATCTCTAGCTGAAAGCCTAACCCTGCAGCCGATGTTCGATAGATCTCTAGTTGAAAGTCTAACCCTGAAGCCGATGTTCGATAGATCTCTAGTTGAAAGTCTAACCCTGAAGCCGATGTTCGATAGATCTCTAGCTGAAAGCCTAACCCTGAAGCCGATGTTCGATAGATCTCTAGTTGAAAGTCAAACCCTGAAGCCGATGTTCGATAGATCTCTAGCTGAAAGCCTAACCCTGAAGCCGATGTTCGATAGATCTCTAGTTGAAAGTCTAACCCTGAAGCCGATGTTCGATAGATCTCTAGCTGAAAGTCTAACCCTGAAGCCGATGCTCGATAGATCTCTAGCTGAAAGTCTAACCCTGAAGCCGATGTTCGATAGATCTCTAGCTGAAAGTCTAACCTTAATGCCAATGGCTTCGAAGACCTGCGGATGACGAAGAGGCAACTCCACCATCTCTTTGATCAGTGCCAGCGTTTTCTCGCAGCCTCCTATATCGTCATAGCCAGTTTCACTCAAGTAAGATTCTTCAGCCTAAACACAACATACACACACAAACAACACCGGAACACACTAAACTTGGAAGAAAAACCAGACGCAAACAATTCGGAGTGATGACTCGTATGTTTCAACTAGGCATAAACTCAAACTCTTATGTCACTCGGGTCTAAACTAAAGACGCATCTCTTGCAACTTGCTTACCCATCGTAACCTGGCTTCTGGTTTCTATAACCTACCAGACTTCGAACGCTTATGTAATGGATTATGACACTGGATTACGATTCTGACTTGAAGCGACCATCGACTGATGCCTCGGCATTATTATAACGGTTCTACAGAAGTCTTCAGATTAGATTAGATTATTATAACAGCGGTACAGAAGTCTTCAGATTAGATTAGATTATTATAACAGCGCTACAGAAGTCTTCAGATTAGATTAGATTATTATAACAGCGCTACAGAAGTCTTTAGATTAGATTAGATTATTATAACAGCGCTACCAAAGTCTTTAGATTAGATTAGATTCTTATAGCGGCGCAACAGAAGTCTTTAGAATAGATTATTATAACAGCGCTACAGAAGTCTTCAGATTAGATTAGATTATTATAACAGCGGTACAGAAGTCTTCAGATTAGATTAGATTATTATAACAGCGCTACAGAAGTCTTTAGATTAGATTAGATTATTATAACAGCGCTACCAAAGTCTTTAGATTTGATTAGATTATTATAACAGCGCTACCAAAGTCTTTAGATTAGATTAGATTAGATTCTTATAGCGGCGCAACAGAAGTCTTTAGAATAGATTATTATAACAGCGCTACAGAAGTCTTCAGATTAGATTAGATTATTATAACAGCGGTACAGAAGTCTTCAGATTAGATTAGATTATTATAACAGCGCTACAGAAGTCTTTAGATTAGATTAGATTATTATAACAGCGCTACCAAAGTCTTTAGATTTGATTAGATTAGATTCTTATAGCGGCGCAACAGAAGTCTTTAGAATAGATTATTATAACAGCGCTACAGAAGTCTTCAGATTAGATTAGATTATTATAACAGCGCTACAGAATCTTTAGATTAGATTAGATTATTATAACAGCGCTACCAAAGTCTTTAGATTTGATTAGATTATTATAACAGCGCTACCAAAGTCTTTAGATTAGATTAGATTAGATTCTTATAGCGGCGCAACAGAAGTCTTTAGAATAGATTATTATAACAGCGCTACAGAAGTCTTCAGATTAGATTAGATTATTATAACAGCGGTACAGAAGTCTTCAGATTAGATTAGATTATTATAACAGCGCTACAGAAGTCTTTAGATTAGATTAGATTATTATAACAGCGCTACCAAAGTCTTTAGATTTGATTAGATTAGATTCTTATAGCGGCGCAACAGAAGTCTTTAGAATAGATTATTATAACAGCGCTACAGAAGTCTTCAGATTAGATTAGATTATTATAACAGCGCTACAGAATTCATCAGATTAGATTAGATTATTATAACAGCGGTACAGAAGTCTTTAGATTAGATTAGATTATTATAACAGCGCTACAGAAGTCTTTAGATTAGATTAGATTATTATAACAGCGCTACAGAAGTCTGTAGATTAGATTTGATTAGATTAGATTGTTATGGCGGCGCAATAGAAGTCTTTAGATTAGATTATTATAACGGCGCTACAGAAGTCTTGAGATTAGATTAGATCAGATTATTATAACAGCGTTACAGAAGTCTTCAGATTAGATTAGATTAGATTAGGACGGTATTCGCTGTTGCCTTGTCCACCTAGCGAAAGACTTCCACCTGCCTACGAATAGCTAAACTGCTACATATGGTTTTATTTAGTTAGTTACTTACTTACTTATTTCCACCGAATTTAGAAGAGTTTAAGCTACCTATGTCCAAAACGCTCTTTCATGATTCCGCAAGTCCCTCCTCCCTGTCTGGTTTCCCGACAGTCTGGTCCTGTACTTCTTTTGGTAGGCTATTCCTGGACAACCACTCTGACTTGACGCAGCGCTCCTGAATAAGCCGGAGCCGCGCATGCGCTTAGCATATTTAAATAGCGCTCAGAAATGCCTACTTTACAATTACGAAATCTGTGCGCGAAATAGCACCACGCTGTCTGCCCGTTATAACTCCCCTCGGATGAGTCTGACCTGGCACCGAAACTGACCTCAACAACCTGGTTCTTGCGGATCACAATTCATATAGCGCCGGTACAGAGATGGTCTTCCGTTGACGCGCCTTTTTATGGAGATGATAAATTTCGTAGGTTTACAGTTACATTAAATTACAAGTTACTGAACGTAGTGATCTCGGAGTACCTCGCGTTCGACGGGCGATCCTTCCCAGTAGATCTTCGTACAAGGTGCTACGATGCAGTAAGGTGAAGGGTCAGTCAGGATGACCTTGAATTCAACGGAGTGTAGGCCTCCTCTGATGACGAAGACGTCTCCCTGGGTCACTGGGCGGAATGCGTCCAAGAAGTAAGGCCTTAAGTAGACCTCGTACAGGTTTCTACAACAGGTTTCTGCTATTTCACGAAGACATACAGGACCGTTAGAATTTAAAAAAAAACATCTTTTTTCATGCCACAGAAAGGCAGAAAATAATTTAAAATTTAATTTAGAATTTAAAAAAAACATCTTTTTTCATGCCACAGAAAGGCAGAAAATAATTTAAAATTTAATTTAGAATTTTAAAAAAAACATCTTTTTTCATGCCACAGAAAGGCAGAAAATAATTTAAAATTTAATTTAGAATTTAAAAAAAAACATCTTTTTTCATGCCACAGAAAGGCAGAAAATAATTTAAAATTTAATTTAGAATTTAAAAAAAAACATCTTTTTTCATGCCACAGAAAGGCAGAAAATAATTTAAAATTTAATTTAGAATTTAAAAAAAAACATCTTTTTTCATGCCACAGAAAGGCAGAAAATAATTTAAAATTTAATTTAGAATTTAAAAAAAAACATCTTTTTTCATGCCACAGAAAGGCAGAAAATAATTTAAAATTTAATTTAGAATTTAAAAAAAAACATCTTTTTTCATGCCACAGAAAGGCAGAAAATAATTTAAAATTTAATTTAGAATTTAAAAAAAAACATCTTTTTTCATGCCACAGAAAGGCAGAAAATAATTTAAAATTTAATTTAGAATTTAAAAAAAAACATCTTTTTTCATGCCACAGAAAGGCAGAAAATAATTTAAAATTTAATTTAGAATTTAAAAAAAAACATCTTTTTTCATGCCACAGAAAGGCAGAAAATAATTTAAAATTTAATTTAGAATTTAAAAAAAAACATCTTTTTTCATGCCACAGAAAGGCAGAAAATAATTTAAAATTTAATTTAGAATTTAAAAAAAAACATCTTTTTTCATGCCACAGAAAGGCAGAAAATAATTTAAAATTTAATTTAGAATTTAAAAAAAAACATCTTTTTTCATGCCACAGAAAGGCAGAAAATAATTTAAAATTTAATTTAGAATTTAAAAAAAAACATCTTTTTTCATGCCACAGAAAGGCAGAAAATAATTTAAAATTTAATTTAGAATTTAAAAAAAAACATCTTTTTTCATGCCACAGAAAGGCAGAAAATAATTTAAAATTTAATTTAGAATTTAAAAAAAAACATCTTTTTTCATGCCACAGAAAGGCAGAAAATAATTTAAAATTTAATTTAGAATTTAAAAAAAAACATCTTTTTTCATGCCACAGAAAGGCAGAAAATAATTTAAAATTTAATTTAGAATTTAAAAAAAAACATCTTTTTTCATGCCACAGAAAGGCAGAAAATAATTTAAAATTTAATTTAGAATTTAAAAAAAAACATCTTTTTTCATGCCACAGAAAGGCAGAAAATAATTTAAAATTTAATTTAGAATTTAAAAAAAAACATCTTTTTTCATGCCACAGAAAGGCAGAAAATAATTTAAAATTTAATTTAGAATTTAAAAAAAAACATCTTTTTTCATGCCACAGAAAGGCAGAAAATAATTTAAAATTTAATTTAGAATTTAAAAAAAAACATCTTTTTTCATGCCACAGAAAGGCAGAAAATAAGAGAAATATGCAGAGCAAAATTCAACGAAAAACCGAAGACAACTGTTGTTCAGTTGTTCATAAAAGTTCAGTTGTCCATAAAAGTTCAGTTGTTCGTAAAAGTTCAGTTGTTCATAAAAGTTCAGTTGTTCATAAAAGTTCAGTTCGCTAAACTCAGGTCATTGAACTCAATACAAGGAGTGCAGTCCGCCAAATGTTCGCACGTTTCTTATCAATTTCGATTTAAGGCAGTCATCGCTATGACAATAAGCAATTAATGTCCACAGGAGATATTGTATGGCGACATACGAAAAACATATAACAAGGGTTTAAAGGGTTGTGAAGACAAATGTAATATGCATAAGAACCACTGGAAATAAACTGGGAATGCAGATTTCCACAACAGTTTTCCTCTATTTCACGAAGACAGGTCATTGACCGTTAGAATTATGAACACCTTTATTCATGCCACAGAAAGGCAGAAAACAAGAGAAACATATAGAGCAATATTCAACGAATTCCACCTAGCTTCCTAGCTTCTTCTTAAACTGTGACAGTGCTATCATGAGACTGAGAAAATATTATCATCCAAGCAGCTACTCCACAAGTCTGGAGGCAAGTCAGTGGGTGACTCACCCTTTCACTGTTTTGACTGTGTCTTCGATCGGCAAGACTTGTATTCTCCGGGCAAATTGCATCTCACGAATGACGTTCACACTGCAGACCATAAATTATCATAATATAATAATTGTATGCATACATATTCTCCTAAAGCTGCTACATATGCATAGTCAGATATGCAGCGGAATATTTATATAGCGCTTATATGTAACATTACAAAGGCGCTGGTATGATCATTATCTTGGCGCCTCTTACACTGGTATTCAAAAAATTTATTTGCAGCTATCTTCCCTCGCCATGCCTTGCCTTGTCCTGCCTTGCCTCGCCATGCCCTGCCTTGCCTATTCTTACGTTAGTTTGCGTGACATCACCTTAACTTATATCCCATTGCCTTTCTTTGCCTGATGTTGCCTCTCTGCTGCGTCTTGCGCTGCCTTACCCATCATACAAACCACCTCTGCTCCACCCCTTGCAATTTCTGCATTGGCCTTTCACTCAAAACTGAAAACATTCCTCTTTCACAGATCCTATCCTGACTCCTCTTCTTCCTCTTATCCCTGTCTCTTCTGCTGTCCAATCCCAAACATCACCCACCGTAGCTACCACGCTGTCTCTCTGCCTGACTCTTGGATCTTGACCTGGAATCGAGCACTTTTGGCTAACGATTTTGTTTTGACTGAACGCCTGTGAATAAGCTGGTTCCCGTGACGTGGCTTTCGTTGGGCGCTGTAGAAATCTGGAGATTACGATTACGATTAATATAACATTTGTTCGAATTCCATTTCCTGAAGTTGTTAGTCTATCGTTGCTTTGTTCCACATAAACTAACCACCCCTCATTGTCTTCACTTCGCTTCTCTGGTCGCCCCTTGTCGTCTCCTCTTGTCTTTCTCTGCTTTACTTTACCCTGTTGTAATTAACCTTACATTACATTTCCATGAGACTTCTTGCTCGTCTTTGCCTATCCTACTCAGCATAACAGTTCCAAAGCTCATCTCGCCCTACGTTACCTTGCCACGTCTAACTAACTTCGGTTACGTATCTCGCATTAGATCACCATACCACTCCTTATCTTACCTTGCCTCACAAATTACCTTACCTCGACTTACATGCCTCATTTTCCCTTACCTTGCCTTACGTGATCTGACCTGACCTTACGTTACCCTACGCTACCTAACCTTAACAACATAGCTTGCCTTACGTGATTTGGCCTGATCTGAACTGATCTAACCTTATATAATCTTAGCTTACCTCGTCTTTCCTAATTTAACCTGAGCCGACCTAACCTAACCTTACTTTGTATGACCTGACCTGACCTGACCTGAATATTTAAGTGAGACAGTGTGCTACTGACCTGACGATATCTCCAACTTTGACGCGTAGATTGCTGCGCGTGTACTTGTTCACGCGTATCGAGTTGGAGCTGTCGAGCGTATCGTCGGGAAAAACCGTACAGACCGTTTGGCGACGGCGCCGACCCTTCAACAGCACGTAGTCGCCCCGACTCAAGCCCAGCGCTGCCATCTTCGCCTTCATCGCATTCACAACAACCGTAAATGTAAATGTAATTGTACACGTGTTTCTATAGCGACCGTATGGCCTCGACCCTGATCGTTTTTCAATGAATTAATCTGGTGAGATCCCTCACCACCGCTGCCTGTTTGAATCGGAGCCCCGCCATTTAAGACACTGGACCGTGTTAGCCCGAGATTTGAATCTCAAAAGTACAACGCTGCTGTATTATAGCACTTCTGCATCAGCTGAAGATAGGCGCTACATCATTAAGACAATACTACTATATATGGATCGTAAAGACGAGACATTGAGATGGCGACAGACAGACACACACTCACACAGACACACAGACTGAAACATATACAGACAAAGAAAGACAGACATACATACAGACACAGATATAGATGTTGTTTAAACTCCCTGTCAGTCGTAGCTGCATATTAAGTTTGACCTTCTGACCTCTGTAAGGCTGACGATCGTCGTATCGTCAGCTACCGATGTTTCGACGAAAAGGCGATTCGGTCGACGCAGGAGGGCGCTTGAGAGGTCGTCGTCTTTCCTAGATCATTATTCGAACAAGAAATCCTTTTCAGAAACGACGTCTACTCGATTATAGAATTTATTCATCAGGTCCAGCTCGCTGGCTCTCGAACTGGGTACAACAGTTTTAAACTTTTAAACTGTTCTAATATTGTATTCTGTTCTCCTGTTCCTTTTCCCGCTTCGTATGTCGCCGAGCAGTAGTATTTGGTACCCGCATAAGCTGGGAAGTAAACGGCAAAGTCCTGTGACGCACTGGCCCCGTGTCTAGGACCTTGGGATTCGTCTCTTGCCGGCTTAATGGCCAAGAAAAGGAAGTGAGCGCCTCCCCTACGTCTCACTTGCGGGATACGGGATACTTTACTTTACTTTATGCATAGTTGTAAAGTGTGGGCGTTTGTCTTGCACTAATAAAGATTACTTACTTACTTGATAAAGTTTACTTACTTTTTGGACTAAGTGTAATGCCTGGTAATACTAATCATTACTGAGTTGAGATGAGCTGCTATGAAGGAGCATACGTGTGTACAGATGATGAGTTTCCCAGAAATGCTGAACACAGAGCAGAGGGGTAATTAGGAGAGGGTGCTTACACAAGAGGGGGTCCACTAAGACCCCCGTCAAGCACGAAGATCTACTGGGAAGAAACATTTGCGTGACCACGAGCGGCCCTAAACAATAAGAGTCGAAGGAGCCAGAAAAGTCCATAATGTGTACAGCAAGGCCTACAAGGTATTACAGGAGAACCTGAATGTAACTGTCACTGTAAAAGAAAATTCGTACAGCCCTTCTCCAAGAGAAACCGTTCAGACGTGCTTTCTACGATTTATGTTAAATTTTTCACCAAGAACAAAAGTTCTGATATAGGCTTAATAGCACAGCTAGTGGTTTTCATGCCAATAATCTTAGACTGCTACTGTCTTTCGCTTACTTTTGGATAGGTTCTAATAGGTGCTAAATAAATTGTTCAGGTGAATACAGACATAAGTATGGCAGGCCTATACACTATAATATACTTCAGAGATTTGGATCTTGTGTTAGAACGGTCCGTACACGGGGACCTTAAATGACGTGGCACCCATTCAAAAGGGCAGCGGTGGTGAAGGATCTCACCCAAAGAGGTTATACTACTTACAATATATATCATTGTTCTCACCCGATAAATAATAATCATGAATTCGTTATTACATTTTACATTTACAGTATATGGGCCTACCCAGGTTCAGACGGCATGATTCTTCTGAACGATTCCCTTTCCACACGGATGAAGTTATCGATTCGGTGTCAGTCGTGTGTGAATAATATTTCTATCGTTGCTTCGACGAGATAGAACTGTTTCTTGCGGATATTCTTGCGGTTAGCCGTAACTTCGCTTCACGGTTATTAAGTTTGGATAGAAATTCAGTTAAATCGACTTACCGTTATTATTAACTCAAATGAAACGCGAAGAAAACTTAGAGCGCTATTACGTCATTGGGCTATTTACAACGGCCTTGATAGTCATCATGACGTCATCTAGAACAACAACATCATAACCTATTTAGCGCCAGTTTATATTGCTCAAGTATTCAACCAGAGACTTGGAAGTAAAGTTTATCGAAAATTTATCGAAGTTGACCATTCCCATATTCTGGCTAGTGGCGTACACGAATTTTTTTAGCAAGAGGGGTACTGTACTTGGAAGAAAAATGAGGCGGTACGGGACAGCAAGCCCGTTAACGAATAGGGGATGTGATGAGCGGTGTGAACTCCTAAGAGCAATCCTAGGCAGATACTCGGAAGCGAGGCCATTTTGCCGAAATAAAATAGGCCAGGAATCGAATATTCGAAATTGAATTTCAAAGCCTCTGGCCTTTCCATTTACCATCAGTCTCTGGCCTTTCTATAGCCCTGTTGCCAAGTCTCTGGCCTTTTTATATGCCAAGAACTGGCATCAACTGATATTGTAACTGCACTCATTTTATAGCTGAGTTCGCTAGAAAGCGCAAATGTGCGTAAATGTCGAAACATCCTTCTGGCTGGCGGGGACTGACCACTGATATGACCAGGGGCGTAACAATAGGTTGCGCAGGTTGTGCAAAGCACAAGGGCCCACGAGACCAGGGGCCGTCTGTGCCCCAAGGGGTCAATGCCCGGTTGCTCAATTACTTAAAGCAAAATAGCCAAAGTTCAGTTTGCACAAGGACCCTCGGAAGGACATGATAGTCGAAGACGCTAACCACCATACTATCGTGCACCTTTGGGGAATTGGGTCAACGCGCAACCCATAAATAATCGAATAAACAATTATCCCACGCATATCTGCGCCTGATTTATCGAAGAAGCTGTCAAACCGAGCTAATTGAACGCTTGACGATGACAATCGCGACGTCTGATTTTCCTCTGCAGCAGCAGCAGCCGCCTCCAAGATCAATGTCCAAAACAGGCACCGAATGCATAGATGCGTGGATGTGCTCAGCCGACTGAAGCACAACACGCCAACGATGTAAGCCTACTCAGCCGCTTGCGCGCCAGTCTATTTTGGGTGGGAGGAAACGAATCAATGTAAACTTTTAGAAAAGACAGAACATACCGGCGTCTTATATTCTATATGTTTTCTTTATATTCATTCATTCGTTCGTTCGTTCGTTCGTTCGTTCGTTCGTTCATTCATTTATTCATTCACAGTTCCGCCACTACCGTACTCGGGTAGTGCCAGTCCCAAGCCTGGCTAAAGGAGGAGGGCGAAGTCAACGGCCTCTGATGCCATAAGACGTCGTAAAAACATTGGCACTACTATTTAATCGCCCATTGATAGCAAAGTCTCGAGAACGAGGTTATTCACAAATCGGTTTCTGTAACTTCAAATTCTGGGCCTCCCCGCAGGTCATTAAAATTGACCCTGTCTGTGGTGATTGTTCGTTTTCAGTCAGGCTCTGAGCGGGTCCCCTCCTTGTGCAGATTTCAAATCACCCCGCGAGAAACAAACCCGACGTGTCTCAAACCTAGAAAATAGCTTTACTCTAAATCCTTCGACCTTATATAAACAAACATGATGTAGCTGAAACCTAGAGAGTAGTACTACTTTCTGTCCGTATTTCTAAGACTGTAGTTTTCAATTTATAAGAGTTGTGATCCATCGAGGAAATACATTCCCCTCATCAGTGACGGATCCGCGATTGCTTGCGTGGGGGCAGGGCATTTTCAGAGAGCTGTCACATTCTGGCAGTCCACCATGAATGGGTCTGGTCTGAGGGGCGCCGGCATAAAACCAAGAGGGGTTCGGTGGAATTCCCAATTAAGACAAGCAGCTCAAATTTAAACGTGCTTCAAACTTACTCAAACTCAAACTCAAAGTAAACAAGGAGATTAACTCATTTTCTCCATTGTCAACGGATCTGAACAGAAATTCAAACCAACCTGCTGTTGATGCGCAACTCTCTGGTAATTGGCAAGAAGTTAGTAAGTCATTCAGTAAACTAATCTTGTCAAAAATGCCTAGTAAATCATGTGAAAGCTCCATCTGCGTAAATTCATGTTAGCATTACATATGCATGATGCTTCTGGTGATCATGACAAAGACGTTGTTGTTGCTGTTGTTGTTGATGATGATGATGATGATGATGATGATGATGATGATGATGATGATGATGATGATGATGATGATGATGATGATGACGATGATGATGAAGAAAAGCAGGAGGAGAAGAAGAAAAGAAAAAAGAAGAAGCCGATGAGGGCGATAATGACGATGATGATCAGACGAGAGAGAAAGAGACAGAGAGAGCAAGACAGACAGACAGACAGACAGACAGACAGACAGACAGACAGACAGAGAAACAGAGACAAAAGGCGATATAGATACACAGACGGAGAACGAGAAAGACGCAGAAAGAGTGCCAGAAAGAAAGAGAGGGGAGAGACAGATTCACAGAAAGATAGAGAGACAGAGCGGGAAAGACAGAACAAGAATCATCCTTTGAATCCCGATTTCAAAGAAGCCTCGCACCAAGAATAAAGGCGCCGCCGCTGGAACCCTGCAACTCCCCCCTCCGACCATCAACGGCTGCCGCTACCCCATCCCCATCTGAAGTCATGCATAATTAAGACGTCACAGCTGTCTGTCCGTGTGTGAGGCCGTCTCGTCTTGTCCGTCCGTCCGTCCGTCCGTCTGTCTGCAGCGTATCTTAATGCACGCACATATCGCACTATTCATCGAGTCATCAAACAATTGATCCCACCGTCCGTCCGCCCATCCCGCCATCCACCCATCCATCTATCCCTCCCTCCTTCCCTCCTTCCTTCCTTCCGCCTATCCAATATCTATTAACTACCCATCCATCCATCCATCCGCCCATCCATCTACCCATCCACCCATCCCTCCTTCATTCCTTCCGCCCATCCAATATCCAATATCCATCCATCCATCGATCTATCCATCCATTCATTCACCCATACATCCACCCACCCAACCACCCACACACCCACCCATCCACCAACCCACCCATCCATCCACCCACCCATCCATCCATCCATCCATCCCACATCCATCCACCCAGAAGAAGAGCCTATCATATTACAACCTTAATTTTTCTTAATCTTATGTAATGTAATGTAATGACAACAATTTATATAGCATCGTAAGTAGCAAGCTACTTCTAGGGTGCTTTACAAAGTCAAAAGTCAGCTCAAGTACTAAGAGTTATGCAGTACCAAATGGAATCTTAGACACACGCCTTCAGTATTTTTTGAGAAGATTCGGTTGTGTACCTGTTTTTTTTTCTCAGCAAATACTAAACAGCGAGAGCCGACGCGAGTAAAACTGACTCAGCCATTCTGTCTATCAAGCCATTTATGAGGCGTCTTTTAAAAACCTCAGAGGCATTATTGACTTGAAGTTGTGTGCTTGTGCGTTTACAAGTTCGGTTCGTGGGGGCGCCACAGTTGACCCGGGGTCCGACGAATCAGACGGCCTTCGAGGGAGAAACGATTCCGCTGAGCTGCAGCTACTACAGCGATATGGAAGCCTTCGTCTACTGGAAGAAACAACCGCTCCCTCTCTTCCACCTGGAAGCCAACGCAACCGACCCAGCACCCGCCACCGTACTTCAGGCAAGTCAATCTTAATCGTATCTTTTAACTGTATTTTGTAATTTGAGATTTATAAAGCGCCTCTTAGGGGATAAACTCAACAGAGGTGCTTCCGACCCGAACAAGTAAAATCACTCACTGTTGAACAGTACAGTCTTCAGGCGCCTGCGAAACACTGAGATTGGGAGAGAAAGGAGCTCAAGTCGCAATTCTTACAATGAGTCCAGAAAACTGAATCACATAGGCAAACTCAAACAACTCGAGCAAAAGTTTTGTAATTTAGATCGAACTAAAAATGCTCCATTTCTTGTTCGCTGTTAATAATTTTTATAGGCCTGATTTAAATACGGTCCCCTTAAATGACGTCATATTATCGCGTAGTTAATTTTGCGCCTCAAATCAAAGTGAAAAGCACAGAATTTTACACCAAAGTAAGAATGGTCCAGAAGTTTTGTTTAAATTTGCTTAAAGAATTTTCGGATGAAGGAAGGCACTAGGCGGAATTAACAAAACCTGCAAATAACTGACACAGCCGGGTATTCAACTGCATTAAATTTTTAAAAATATACCAAAGTTATAATTTATTTAGGGTTTCTGCTTTCTGGACACCGTGCCTTAGGAACCGTGCATTAGACACCGTGCATTAGACACCGTGCATTAGACACCGTGCATTAGACACCGTGCATTAGACACCGTGCATTAGACACCGTGCATTGCTGTGTTTATCATTTGAACATTTTACAATACGCACCATTTGACTGAGCGCCATTCAGTAGGCTGGTTCTGAGATACTGAAAAGGAGCTACATAAAGTGTTTAAATAATTACTGCCGTTGTTTGCTCTCTACAGCGTGGTGATGAAAACGGACCGGAGTGGATCATTTCATCAGCTCAAACGACGGACTCGGGACTCTATTCATGTTGCGCCACTAACGTCTACGGAACGAGTTGTCGTCAGGCTTCAGTTCGCATCAACCCAGGTCAGTGATGGTGATAAGCAGGGCTTTTGAGGGGTCGTTTAAGAGACTAACACGGATTCACTGCGTTTCGGACGGTTGCTGTTGCATGTTATCGTGACCTTCTGTGAACGGAATGGTCCCCCTACAGATGGGAAAACAGGATTCCAGCTGGACAGTCAAGCCTCAGACATAAAGACTTTCGGACCTCTCGGGTCGCTGGTCCGCCTGCCTGGAACAGCCTTCCGCCATCCATTCAGGAGTCCAAAAGTGTCAGCCTCTTCAAAAAACCGCTGATATTCTATTTACTACATAACTCTTTGTACTTGGGCTGACTTTTGACTTTGTAAATCACAGTAGAAGTAGCCGGCTACTTACCATGCTATATAAATTGTCGTCATTACAATTACAATTACAATTGAAGACTTACATACGCCGTCTACGCCGAGAAATCTTGGGTTCGATGGAAGAAGAGCGAAGAGTCTTAGGAGAGGCATCGACTGTCAATCACGGAATGGTTCAACTACCTAGAGGCAGGTGAGCGATGAGTGTCTGTCTTGTGCACATTCGTCGGTTCGAGGGATATCCGGAAACCGCGTCATCTTCCATCTACGAGGGACTGCTGGACGGTGAGACAACCGTGAGCCATGCTTCAGGAACTCTGAACACTGCTGTCATCTTTCAACTCTAACTGAGACTTTGTTGGTAGGGCTCTGTGGGATTGAGTGAGCTTGCCACAGGTGACTCTTCCAGTTATCTGAGCAATGTTTACTAATGGATGAATGTTCCGTTATTAATGACATTTAGCATCGTTAGAGAGCGCCTCCGATTGGTTTCTCTTGGAGAGGCGTTATACAATTTTCTGATTACAATTACAGTACATTTCATATTTCATTTCGCATTAGTTTATAATGTAACATAAACCATAGATTTATGTAGCGCTGATAGAACTCTTGTTTTATGCCGGAATGTAAGCGACATCTGCGTGTATCCCTAAGGTCAGCGGAAGTCCTTCAAAGCGGAAGTCTCTGCTACCGGAAGTCCACTGATGATTAGTAACTTCCGGTTGTCGTCGGAATCTGCTTTCTTGTTCTTTCTAGATCGATCTTCTTGATCTGCTTCTTGCACTGAAGGACTTACCAACGGAAGATCATGTTCAAGGACTCGGATGTCGTCAATCCGATCTACCTCAATCTCCCTGCGACGTCGACGCATCTCAGCAAACGTCTCCAGATTCCAATCGACGGGAAATGGATGATCCCTTCGGAAAAGTAAACGCAAGAACAGCAGCAAGATATTGATGAGGATGAAGATAACGACGATGCAGAATGATGGTGTTGTTGTTGCTGGTGATGATGATGATGATGATGATAACGACAACGCCGACAAAGAAAACGGTCACGATAACGGTAAAGATGACGATGATGGTGGTGCTGCTGCTGATGATATTGTCGACTGTAGCCTTCGTGTGGATGCCTTCATCGGCCTGGGTGTGTTCGGAGTGGTCTACGTGGGTCGTCTGACCCAAAGAACGAAAGAAAAACCAGAATCAACCGCCAGCCAAACAGCGAAACAAACGACTCCGGTTGCCGTGAAAATGCTTAGAGGTGCGCCGTCCCGCATCTCCTCATACACGCCCAAAAGTAGCCCACAAAAGCAAAAACTTTAACTTAAGGCTTCTATAGACTCAATCTTTTCCGAAGTTTGGATTCTACTTTCTACATGGATCGAATAAACTGATAAATTAGCGCCATAAGCAACCTGAGTGTGTTAATCATCTAATTATCATTTGCCTCTATAGAAAGGCGGGAATGGACAGAAAATCTAACTGGGCTCCAACACCAAGTGTACATGGGTTGAATAAATGATAGATTAACGCCATAAGCAACATGAATGTGTTACTTTATGGGCATATTTCAATCATCTAATTATCAATTGCCTCTATAGAATGGAGAGAAAGGATAGAAAATCTAACTGGGCCCCAAACCTAAGTATACATGAGGAAAACATTGTTAGTGCGTTTGATGCAGATATTATAGTGATGCTCTACAGAATTAAGTAAGTAAGTAAGTAAGTAAGTATGTATATATATGTATGTAATGAACATTTGTTAGTATGGCATATGTCCATCGACTGAGCGTTGACTGAGCGAGAAGTCGTAGTCGTGGTTAGGTCACAGGAGGTCAGTGAACAAAACAAGGACAAGAGGAGGATCATGAAGACGAATTGCTCAGTAATTTTAGTTCAAACGTTAATTCGTATATTTAATTTAATTTTATTTGCCAATTGTTGTCATGAATTAAACAAGTCCTGCTGCTATTAATAGCCACCATCATAGACGAAGGAGTTTCTTACTGACGGCTGCAGAATTTTATCCGGTATCTGATATGAGGAGAAATAAATTGTCATTGGTGTGTTTTCCGTCATTTCTAGTTGATCTGCGATGACTTGGTTTATTATTTATTTATTTCATTTATTTATTTTATTTTTTTATTTATTTTATTTTTTTTTATTTTATTTATTTTATTTATTTTACTTATTTTATTTATTTATTTATTTAATTATTTGCAGATGGAAGAGAAGAGGAGGATCTTCGTTGCTTCCTCAAGGAAATCGAAGTGATGAAGAATATCTTCGCCTGTCACATCAACGTCATTGGATTCATCGGATGCTGCGCGCAGAATGGTCTCTATATTTATCTCCTTCCTTCGTTCGTTCGTTCCTTCCTTTCTTTCTTTCTTCCTTCCTTCCTTCCTTCCTTCCGTTCTTCCTCTTCCTCCCTCCTATTTCTTTCTCTCTCTTTCTATCTATCTCTCGCTCTCTCTCACTCTCTTTCTCTGCCTCTGTCTCTCTTTCTCTCTCTCTCTTTTCTCTCTCCTTCTTTCTCTTTCTTTCTTTCTTTCTTTCTCTCTGTCTTTCTTTCTCTCTGTCTTTCTTTCTCTTTCTTTCTTGCTCTCTTTCTCTCTCTCTCAAATCATTTCAATATGTTTTAAATTAATATGTTCAACTCACCCTAATCGTGAACGATGAGTGTAGTACTAATCGTTAGTAAATTCTCATATAATGAATAATCTGCTAATTTTCATTTTAATTAATGCACTTTCATAACGAAATCTCAAAATCATTGCGTTACATATATACGACATATGTAAAAAAGTGAAGTGTCCCATATAGTCCACAAGTGAGACTTAGGGGAGGCGCTCATTTTCTTTTTTCTTTAGGACCTTGGTTGAACCGGCAATGGGCGAATCCTAAGGTCCTGGACACGGTACCAGCGCATCGCAGGACTTGCCGTTTTTTCCCAGTGAAGTATACCCAATTTCTACTGCTTGGTGACAGTGGCACGGTGTGCACAAACAACTTGCCCATGGTCATTACACGGAGTAAAACCCGCAACCGCATGATCATTGACCAAATAACAAATGTATAAGGATGTTATTCAGAGGAATCTCTTAGTAAGAGTAATTGTAACCAGGTTAATTACTGAACTGGACGCAGGTCATCTGCAGATGGTCGTAGAATTTGCCAGATATGGTAACCTGAAGGATTTCCTCAGAGATCGTCGCAATCTGCCGCCTCGACCGCGAGGTTTCGAACCCTCGACTCTCCGACCCGGCGTCGGGTCATCGTCTGCTGCCGATGACGTCATCAGTCGTCGCTGTCAGCCGCCGCATGAAACGCTCGTCTCTTTCGCATTTCAGTCGGCGCGTGGACTCGAATACTTGGCTTCAAAGAACGTTAGTACCATTGACACGTCACTATGTCGTCACTAACACGTCACTGTTACGTCATCATTCACCGTTACGTAGGGTCACGTAAGTAATTAATTAAGTATATTTTTATATTTTTATTAACCAATAGTTAATAGCACATTGGTTTCTATTTATTATAAATAAATTATTATTAATTATTATTATTCCAGATTTATTATAATTGTAGTCTGACTGTAGTCGTCCAGTATCCCTGCAGGACTTTGAATTTCGCCCATTGGCTGGCTGAGAAGCACCTCCGATTCATTCCACTATAGGGATATGGGAGCTTTAGGCCTACTTGTTTACTCTGTCTGTCTGTCTGTCTGTCTGTCTGTCTGTCTGTCCGTCTGTCTGTCTGCATATGTATATAATGTGCAGATCTTCTGTGCGTTAATTCAGCAAAGTAAATAAGTAAGTATTTGTTAACACGCAACAGGCAGCAACAAGTGATATTTCCCCAGAAAAAACATTTTGCTGTTGTTCTGGATTCCCTCTCCCTTCCCCTCTCCTTCTCCCACGCTTCCTATTCTCCCCCACCTCTCATTCTTTTCAAAAGAAGCTTCTTCACTCTGAAGACGAATGGGTGCGTTTTTGGTGTAGGTCATCCACCGAGACGTGGCCAGCAGAAACGTCCTCCTGGCCGACGATCTGGACATCAAAATCGCTGACTGGTCTGACGAGGATTGTCGACCCAGAGTCAGCTTACTACAGAAGACACACCGTCGTAAGAGAAAGAATGTTCAGGCGCTATATAAATGCCGACTCATACATGAGCCTTTTTAAGTAGGCTCACATACATACATGCATACATACATGCTTATATTCACAATACGTACATACACGATATGCATGCATGCATTCATATATGATTACACACACATACATACATACATACATACATTTCTGCATATATGTATATATATATATTCGCACATACATAGATACATGCAAACATGCATGCATTTATAATATATAAATCGTAGGTATGTGCATATACCTGCGTGAATTTGTATAGCGCTCTCATCAGCTGCATAAGACATAGGCCTAACAAAAATTACAGCTGCATTACGCTGTGTTGTGTTTCTGTCGTAGAATTTGCTGCCCATTCGCTGGATGTCGCCAGAGTCTCTGGCCGACAACAAATACTCGACGAAGAGCGACGTGTGAGTCTTAAAATATATTATTGCGACAAACAAGGTTGCTTTTTGTAATGTAATGTAATCGAAAATTTATAAAGCGCCACTGCAAGATAGACTTCTCAGAGGCGCTCCCGGCCCGACAACCCAGAAGCACTGGGAGGTAGGAAGGTCTTCAAGCTCTTGCGGAAAAGACAGGGAGAAAGACCACGAAATTCCTGATGTAAATGTAAGTTGCTGCAAATGAATGAATTAAATAAATTCATATTACATAGGGCTCATCAAAATTCTATGAGTAATCGTCCAACTGATTTTACGCATTTGCTGACACGCTATTTCTATAGAGTGTATATAGGTCTATGAATGTAGGCCTATATGAGGTTTAGGCCTAGTCAAATTAGGCCTATGAATGGATTCTTATGCAAGAATGACTTCGCATGTAGACTTATGCACATAGGCCTATGAATGTACAGTAGATCTGTGAATGTATTCAGTGACGTGTAGGCCTATGAAAGTACTGTAGGTCTATAAATGTAGGCCTATGAATAAAGGTCTACACTTTTTGTTTAGTTATTTTGTATAATAGCACCAAGCTCATACGCACTATGATGCACCAACATTTCGCATGATGTATTTAAAGAGCTTGCACGTGCTGTGCAAAGAGCCTACAGCCTAGGCTATTATGAATATGCAAATTCAGGATCTGATAGTGAATATGCAAATTCTGTGTCTTATCTGCATATTATGAATATGCAAATTCAGTGTCTGGATATGAATATGGAAATTCATTGCATGATTTTCTATTGAATCTCGCAGGTGGTCGGGGTGTTGCTTTGTGAGATTTTCAGTCTGGCCGATGTTCCATATGAGTCCGTACCAGTCGAAAACTTACTTTCGCTTCTGAAGAACGGATCTCGACTTCAGAAGCCCAGCCTAGCTACGACGGACATGTAAGGACTACAAGCAGACATCTATTATTTCAGTGTGAATATATATATATATATATATATATATCATACATTGCACATAATATATATGCATAATATCATATATATATATATACTTAATATATATTTTTCTAATATTTCAGCATAAATATAATTATATAATGTATATTATATACGAGTTCATGTTTATAATCGTATATGTGCAAATATAATATGCGTAGGCACTGTATTCATTGAACATTTGTTCGAATACACCAGACGACCTAATTTATTTAATTTAATACAATGAAGTCTATAGCGCAATTGAAATAATGCCCAAGGCATCAATCGATGGTCGTTTTAGTTGAAATCGTAGTCAAATGTAGAATCCGTTGGAGAAGCGCAGTCAAATTCAGATAAGTCATAGATGTACATAGTGCAAACAAAAACAAACTTAAGCATTATCCATGCAAGACAAATGCATGGTAAGCCTGCGATGTGGCACTTCGTCAAGTTCCTTTGAAAAATTATCACAGCACAGCAGGAGTATGGCAAATCATGGTTCTTTAAGACGAAAGAACTTTACTTCTGACGATCCTGCGGTAAGTATTAGGCTTATCTTGTACACAGTATGTAACTGATATAACGATGTTAATTGTCATTATGCACGCCCAAACATACGCGTGGCAATTTTATAGTTAAAATTCGGATTATCCTAGTAATTTTCTAAACGGCTTTCCATACATGGCTAACGAAAATCATTGATAGATAAATTACGGCAAAAAGCATCTTAATTAGTGGCGTTCGCCGTTTGATTTCCTACATACGACAGCATAGATTATGCAGGAAATCAAATTTTGTATTGGAAATTTCCCCAACTAATTATTTGAAATAGATCTCAGTAAATGGACTTCGTTTCGAAAGTAATTATGTAGGCCGGGTATTGCTGGCAGTCGTGGAATGTTATAAAAAAGGCGCCAGGGTCATCAGGCCCACTGCACAGCGAGTCCAGGGCGTCTTGCATGAATGGCGGTTCTTTCATTCCTTCTTCCCCAGTTGTAAATCTTCCTGTTAGAACCATGCACAAAATCATGCGTTGTATTCCGAGAGCGTCCGGCTTGGAGAACTCTGGTTGAGCAGAATAAAATGGATCGATGGCGAAGTATGTTCCATCTGCGTAGAGTGCTCCTGTAAATTCAACAAGAAACTAAGAATACCTGTAATGGTCTGGATAAGACTTACCGTAATAGCCTCATTAGCCCTGTGCATAAGGAAGCCGATCCTATTGTGACTATTTAGGAGATTTGTATTTCGGGTTAGCATGGTCCATGCACGGGAACATAAAATGGCTAGTGCCCATTCAAACGGGCAGCAGTAGTGACGAATCTTACATGACAAAATCATTAAATTTAGCATGGTTGAAGATAATGTGGGCATTACCGAAAAACGTATACATACATACATCAGCCTTCAACCATAGTTTCTAGGGATCAGATACCAATGTTTGACATATGAAACTGAACATTTTTCATGCTTGACAAATTTATGATTTTTTTACTATACAAATAAAGATTGACTAATGCATTCCTGAAGCTTGAATAATTATGGAAGTAATTGTACTTTTTACTCCAATATGAACCAGTTGGTTCCTCGCTGCACACTGCGCAGTTACTCGATGCTTAGTCTGGAGAGAGTGGTGCTATATTGTATCGTAATGTGGCAATTTATAGAGCACCTCTTTCAGAACAAACTGTCTATGGGCTCTCTAAGCACAAACCTCCCAGGAAAGAGGCGAGTTTCAAGGCAATGATATGCAACAGTCTGACCTCCCACCGCCGCCTGAGTTTGAACATAAGGTGGAACAGTATTCCAAAGTGACCTACCACATTGAAAACCCTACACTGTGCAATGCAATGCTATTTAAATGCTGGCTTAACTGCCTGTTCATGCCTACCGTTGGCTCCAGAGTACGATCTGTTGAAGCCGAATCTGGCGATGTTCGGCACATTTTCAGCACTAGTGCCGTGCCACAGCAGTCTTTCGTTTTCAAGATCTACACCATTCTTGTCCATGATTTGTTGTTTCCTTACGGCATACATGATGTATAGCTGTACGTTCTCGTTTCTTTCGATCTACAATTAAGTTTCATCAACATTTTATGCTCAACCCAATCGGCTACCAGCCAATCGTTTTTCATACATCATCATCCTTTGTAAAATTCTTTTCTATTGAAAAGGGCGTTACCGAGATACCTACCTTCTAATAAAATTACTTATATTTACATAACGCACAATATTTACCTCTGCATTTATATCAGCAACACTATCTAATGACAAAGAATCAATCAACATCAATGAGCAGTTGTGCATAAACAGTCTTGTTCACAATAACGATCTCATATGGGCTCAAATATGCAGATTCTGTGTTTCAATGTGAGTGCTCAAACTAGTTGGCTGTCATGTCAAACAAGGCGTCATGTGATAGCACACCAGTTCATATCCTCAAAACAGGTACATTTTATTTCAGTCCAATGAAACAGAAAGGCAATCTAGAAAGGTTAAACAAAAAGAAAGACTTGTGGTTTCTATACTTTTTGCACACTAGTCCACTTCTATTGAATCAACTGCTTGCAAAATGAGATGAGAAAGAGCCTGCGAAGCTGGTGGTAGTGGCGGTTCAGCCTTGATTTCTGCTTCCCCCCCCCCCCCAGGAGCTGGAGGAGCCTGGTCGGACAAATAAGGCGCCTGTGGACCTGCCAGTGGAGATGGATCTTCATCTACTTAACTGTGGGCTACACACAGACTGAAATGAACCCGAGACTCAGATGGCTGGAAGTGATGTGGAAATGACAATGCTCATTAGAGAATGCCATTGATGATCATGACACAACTGATTGTTATCTTTTTCTAATTAGCACGACATAAATATCTAGCTTTTCCCGCGCTGAATATACACTGTGTCCGGAAAAATTCCAAGGCTCTAAAATATGAATGAAAAAACTATAGTAGATAATAATCAATTTAAAAATTTAAAAACCTCCAAACAGTCCGGACTTAAATCTTGTTGATTATAAAATTTGGGGAATAATGCAGGAGAAAGTATACAAGACAAAGGTCAGAAACATCGAAGAACTCCGCGAGCGAATTGTTAATGCTTGGGATGAACTTGATCAACTGGTCGTCGATGCTGCTGTTAGTCAGTGGCGTGTACGTCTCGAAGCTTGCGTTGAAGCCAATGGCGGACATTTTGAACATAAATTATAGTTCAATAATATTTCAGGATTAAACTGTTTTTGGAATTTTAAAAATCGATTAATGTTTACTAATTATTTTCATATTTACCGTAAAGCCTTGGAATTTTTCCGGACACAGTGTATGTACACGTTAGTTCAGCAAAATGTCCATGCTGGAGAAAATCCCAGATGGCTCCTCGTTAGCTACACCTTAGCTGTTCTTGTATTATAATGTTGGAACAGAAACATCTCAAAAGTTGGTACACTTACAGCAGTGTATCGCAAACTGTGTGCCGCGGCACACTAGTGTGCCGTGCGAGATTTCAGGTGTGCCGCGAGAGAAACCTAAAATTCGCTAGTCTCTTTAATTGACTTTATAAGAAATCATTTCATAAATACAATTTTCGGCTTTTTAATGTTTTCATTTTTAAGAATAGTTTCTCATTCATAGTTATTCGAAGTCATGTGATCAAAAGTAAAAACTCTAGTGACATTAATCTATTCTATGTTAATTATGTGTTCACCCCTCCTGTCACGGCCGTGTCAGACTCCCCTCGACTCATCGCTACTGCAGGAGACAAACCAGATGATGACGATCGGAAGGCCACGCAAGGACGACGACGCCTAGTGCTAATGACGGCAAAGAGACGCTATTCGTCACGCATCCGACGAACCTGCCGGAACGAATGACTAACGGGCCTTCATCAACGAAGCTGAGGCCCATACGCCGGCCGCCACTAATGAACGCTCAGCACCCTAATGAACGATTGACACCCAATTAATAGGATAGTAATAGGGACATCTGGTAGATGCCATAAGATCGTAATCTCGAGTAGGCAATTAGGTTTCACTGTATATAAGGAACGGTTAAGTCTTACTCGGCAGATCACTCTGGCGAACATAAAAACATCCGAACATTGGCAGAACTGAAAGAACGTGTCATCTAGGCCAGTTAACAGAGAGTGTATCTCAGACTTTGTAGATAGATCAGTCATTTGATTTCATTAAAATTCGAAAACTCACTTTCGACTTGAGAAAAGATCACGTCACGATTCTCGACGCCACGAGAGAGCAGACAGGGTCGTGACACCTCCTCTCGACGTCATTATTACGGAGATATCAGCATAATTGTAACTATGACTTCTGGTTTTGAATTTCTTCACAACGACATATTTTGGTGGCTTGAAGTGACATTCCTCAACGACATTTTCGAAAGGTTGAATACCTTAAATTTGAGTCTTCAAGGCGCAAAAGAAAACATAATCACAATCATGGAAAAACTGAAGGTATTCAACGAAAAGTTGCAACTGTGGATTAAGAATACAAGCAATTCACAGCTTGATTGTTTTCCAGGTATTGACGCTTCTCCACACAAGAGCATAATAATGGGGAAAAATAATTAGGGAGACGCTAGAAAATCTTGCTTTAGCATTCGCCAAATACTTTCCTTCACCGGAAACAAACGAGTATGAATGGGTCATCAATCCATTCGTAAACCACGATTGTATCGGTTTGATGATGGCTGAAGAAGAGAGTCTCATCGATCTTAAGAACGATCTGGTTCACAGAGGTTCTTTTGCTGATCAAGAGTTGTCAGCATTTTGGATCTCAATTCTAAGCCAATATCCAGACTTGAGCACGAACGCAATTAAGTGTTTGCTGCCGTTTGGATCTTCGTATCTCTGCAAAGTTGGATTTTCTATTCTAACAGAAATGAAGTCGAAAAAACGAAAGCGACTGTAGATGGTGAATGATGAAATGCGTGTCTGCTTGTCGGCTATCGAAGCGCGTCTTGAGTTAATATGCTGTCATAAACAAGCTCACTCATCGCATTAGTGATGATTAGGCAATTAAAAATCTGCTTTAGTTTCGCTATTACTGGATTAAAATGACAAGCTTAAAATATGACAAACTGAAATTATTGCTCTTGGTCTTGTAATTTTAATAAATTTTAATTGGTGTGCCGCGATAAAAATTTGCTCTGCTGAGTGTGCCGGGAGTTGAAAAAGTTTGCGAGACACTGACTTACAGTAAGAAGCTGCCTTATTCCTATTTATAAGCACTTTTCAGTCAACTTAAAACACGTTGAAAACAATCTAAATGCAATTACCTTCTTGATGGTAATTTTTGGCTTTGGGGTGTTCTTTAAGGGTATTGACGAGAAGGGGACCCCTTCAGACCGTTTGATGGCGTCAGAAATCTCATTGTAAATATCTTCTTTTTTGTCAATTAAGACTGTTTGTGGCCACTTTCGACTGTCCAGGTATGTGGGGTTTCAGGAATCCTGCATTAAAAAGAATTTCGTTAGTAGTTGTAAAATTAAATAGAAAAACGGTCAAATGAAACCTATTGTGTATCTTCCCTTTATTTATCAGCCGTACTTATACGATGCATTCGTGCTCGCTTATTTCTGACTCTGTGGCCTACGGTAATTGTAATTGTAAATTGTAAACGAACATTTATAAAGCGCCACTTGGGAAACAGTGGCGCTCCCGACTTGAACAAAGAAAAAGGATTTCAGGCGTTTGCGAGACTGGATAGGAGATAGACTAAGTAACTGAAGCCGCAGTTCAAGAGGAAGGCAGTTCCAGCTGGAAGGGCCAACAAAGGCAAACCTCCTGGACTGGGCAGTCGTAGTGCGGACGCGAGGGACTACCAAGAGACCACGGTGTTGGCTATCTAAACCTCGGGCTAGTACGGTCCGTGTACGGAGATCCTAAATGACGTGGCACCCAATCAAACGGGCAGCGGTGGTGAAAAATAAAAATAATAATAATAATTAGCAACTTCTAATGCGCCAGTGTCTAATGCACAAGGCATCAACCGATGGCGCACCAAATTCAAACCACAATCAGTTCGATATCCAGAAGGTCAGTCCGCACGACAGAGAGGCAGCCTATGGTGGATAAGCAATTTGAAACAGATAAGTTTTAAGTTGAGAACGAAATGACAGGAGGGACTGAGCAGAAGGAACAGACACAGGAAGGGAATTCCAAAATTTTGGTCCAGCAACCGAAAATGCTCGTTTACCAAGAACAGTTCTAGCCCAAGGTATGACCAGAGAAAGACAATCAGATGAACTTGCAGAATAATGGTAAGTCTGGGGAATAAGGATTGATTTCAAGTATTGTGGTTGGCCATAGTTCAATGTTTTATAAACTGTAAGTCGTAATTTGAAACAAATCCTTTGCTGAACAGGAAGCCAATGTAAAGATTTAAGTACAGGGGTTATATGCTCATATTTAGAAGTATTTGTTATGGCTCTAGCCAAGGAATTCTGACTCTTTGGAGTTTCTGCATGTTTGATTTAGTGATACCAACAAGAATGGAGTTACAATAGTCAAGACGACTGGAGACCAATGCGTTAGCTAAGGATATTCTGGAAGACATGGGGACATAATGCCTAATTCTGCGTATGTCTCGAATATACATATATGATGACTTACAAATACCATTTACATAGTTTGTGAGGGACATGGTTGAAACGAAAACAACACCCAAGTCACGAGCAGTATCAGTCATCTCAATGAGTGAATCACCCAGTTTTACAGATTTAAGCCATTCGAATTTCTTAAGTTGCTGAGGAGTGCCAAGCAGTAGAAATTCAGTTTTCGAGGGGTTAAGGAGAAGTTTATTTGCTGCCATCGAAGACTGCAGCTCATCAAAGGCATCAGACAACAGCTGCACAGACGAGTGACAAGTCAAACTGTCAAACGAGATGTAGATTTGGGTGTCCTCAGCATAGAAATGATATCTCAGCGAATGATTGTCTAGCAGAGTACCTAGAGGTGTGGTGTATGATGTAAACAAAAGAGGACCAAGTACAGAACCCTGCGGAACGCCACAAGTCAACGAGGCACTAGCTGAATAATGTCCATTTAAATATACAGATTGAGTGCGAGGGCTGAGGTAAGTAGCAAACCAGTGTAGGGCAGGACCAGAAACTCCAAACCAATGTTGAAGACGATGCAAAAGGAGAGAGTGGTCGACAACATCAAAGGCAGCAGACAAATCAAGGAGAACAAGTGCAGTCGCCTTACCCTTATCCATGGAGCACATGATGTCGTTATGAACAGCAAGCAGGGCAGATTCTGTTGAATGAAATTTACGGTATTCAGACTGAACTGGAGAAAATAGTGGGTTGGAAGAAAGGTGAGCTTGCATACGATTCAAAACTACCTGTTCAAGAATTTTAGATATAAAATTCAAAGTTGAGATGGGTCTGTAATTAGACAGGTCACTTGGATCGAGAGAAGGTTTCTTTAGCAGAGGATGAACTATGGCATGAGCAAAACCAGAAGGAAAGGATCCCTAAAGCAACGAGAAATTGATAATTGATGTAATGGTTGGACCAAGGACATCAAAACATTCTTTTAGGTAAGAAGTTGGAATGGTGTCTAGGAGAGAGGTTTTGTCAGGTGAAGAAAATATGAGTCTGCGGACCTCCGCAAGAGTTGTTGGCAGAAAGTAATCCAAGACTGGAGGAGAAGAACTAGGAAGAAGAAATTTATCACATAACAAATGACCATTAAATTTCAGCCTTATACCAGAAATCTTATCAGCAAAAAAGGTCAAACATTTACTGGCTAGCTCTTGGGTAGCACAGAACATGCCAAAAGATGAATTTAATTTCTCTCTGTGTAGTAATTTATTCAAAGCCAACCACTGAGTTTTTGGAGATGTAGAAATTTCGGCAATTAAATTAGTTAAATATTCTGATTTTGCTGAAGAAACAAGTTTGCGCACAAGTTTACACTGTTGCTTAAACCTACTGAATCTGAGGGAAGTCGAGAGTGGCGCCACCAACGCTCTAACTGGCTTCTGTGACGCCTAGCATCGGAAATGGCAGAGTTGAACCAAGGCTTTAATAGTTTAAGAAATTTAATAGAAGGATCTCACCCGATAAATATTAATCATAAACGCATTATAAAATGAACAGGGTCGAGTCCATATGGTCACTACAGAAAACCGTGTACACTTACATTTTACATTATTAAAATTCAAAATACAAAATTCAGTTAAATCGACTTATCGTTATTATTAAGACAAAGGAAACGCGAAAATTTAGAGCGCTATTACGTCATTGGGCTATTTATAACGGCCTTGATAGTCATCATATGACGTCATCTAGAACAACATCACAACCTATTAAGCGCCAGTTTATTCGTTCGTTTATAATGCTGAAGGCTTCAACCAGAGACTTGAAAGTAATCGTAATCGTAATCTCGAGATTTCTACAGCGCCCAACGAAAGCTAAGACGCGGGAAGCAGCGTATACACAGGCGCTCAGTCAAAACAAAATTGATAGGCAAAAAGGTTCGGTTCCAGGTCAAGATCTAGAAGTCATGAAGAAGTCCAGAAGTAGAGCTTTCCACTCCCATCTTCTGGCCAGTAGGATACGCATATTTTTAGCCAGAGGGGGTTCGATACCTGGAAGAAAAATGAGGGGATACGGGACAGCGAGCCATTTAACTACTAGGGGATGTGATGAGCGTTATGAACTCCCCAGAAGGATCCTAGACTGATACTCGGAAGCGAGGCCATTTTGCCGAAATACAATAGGCCAGGAATCGAACACTCGAAATCGAATTTCAAAGTCTCTGGCCTTTCCGTTCATCAGTCTCTGGCCTTTCTAGTCCCAAGAGCCTGGCTTTAAACCCCTAGTCCCTGTACTGTTTATTCCCTGTTGCCAAGTCACTGGCCTATTTATATGCCAAGATCTGGCGTTAATCGATACTGTAACTGCACTCATTTTATAGCTGAGTTCGCTAGGGAGCGCAAGTGTGCGCAAATGTCGAAACATCCTTCTGCCTGGCGGGGATTGGAACCACTGACATGGCGTTTGACAGTCGAACACGATAACCACCTTCGGGGAATTGGGCCAACGCGCAACCCATAAAACAATCGAATAAACAATTTGCCCGACACATAAATATTATCCCACGCATATCTGCGCCTGATTTATCGAAGTTGTCAAACCGAACTAATTGAACGCTTGACGATGACAATCGTGACGTCTGATCTTCCTCAGCAGCAGCAGCAGCAGCAACAGCGGCAGCAGCAGCAGCAGCAGCCTCCAAGATCAATGCCAAAACAGGCACCGAGTGCATAGATGCGTGGATGTCCTTAGCCGACTGACGCACAGCACGCCAACAATGTAAACCTACTCAGCCGCTAACGCGCCAGCCTATTTTGGGTGGAAGGAAATGAATCAATGTAAATAAACTTTTAGAAAAGACAGCACATACCGGCGTCTTATATCATATATGTTTTTTTATATTCATCCATTCATTCGTTCGTTCGTTCGTTCGTTCATTCATTTATTCATTCACAGTTCCGCCACTACCGTACTCGGGTAGTGCCAGTCCCAAGCCTGGCTAAAGGAGGAGGGCGAAGTCAACGGCCTCTGATGCCATAAGATGTCCTTAAACATTGGCACTACTACTTAATCGCCCATTGATAGCAAAGTCTCGAGAACGAGGTTATTCACAAATCGGTTTCTGTAACTTCAAATTCTGGGCCTCCCCGCAGGTCATTAAAATTGACCCTGTCTGTGGTGATTGTTCGTTTTCAGTCAGGCTCTGAGTGGGTCCCCTCCTTGTGCAGATTTCAAATCACCCCGCGAAAAACAAACCCGACGTGTCTCGAACCTAGAAAATAACTTTACTCTAAATCCTTCGACCTTATATAAACAAACATGATGTGGCTGAAACCTAGCGAGTAGTACTACTTTCTGTCCGTATTTCTAAGACTAGTTTTTAGTTTGAAAGAGTTGTGATCCACTGAGGAAATACATTCCCCTCATCAGTGACGGAACCTCGATTGCTTGCGTGGGGAGCAGGGCATTTCCCGAGAGGTGTCACATTCTGGCAGTCCACCATGAATAAAAATTGTAAATTGTACGTTTTTCTATAGCGACCATATGGCCTCCACCCGCCCACGGGTGAGTTCCTTCACCACCGCTACACGCCATTTAAGGTCCCGCGCACGGACGGTACTAGCCCGAGATTCAAATCTCTGAAATAAGCCACGACCGGGACGCGAACCTGGGATCCTCACGCACCAAGGCTTCCTTGGCGTACGTGCCCGAACTGGTGTAGCTAACTAGGCCAGTGAATGGGTCTGGTCTGAGGGGCGCCGGCATAAAACCAAGAGGGACGCGGTGGAATTACCAATTAAGCCAAGCAGCTCAAATTTAAACGTGCTTCAAACTTACTCCAATTCAAACTCAAAGTAAACAAGGAGACTAACTCATTTTCTCCATTGTCAACGGATCTGAACAGAAATTCAAACCAACATGCGGTTGACGCGCAACTCTCTGGTAATTGGCAAGAAGTTAGTAAGTCATTCAGTAAATTAATCTTGTCAAAAATGCCTAGTAAATCATGTGAAAGCTTCCATCTGCGTAAATTCATGTTATCGTGACATATGCATGATGCTACTGATGATCATGACAAAGACGTTGTTGTTGCTGTTGTTGTTGTTATCGATGATGATGATGATGACAATGATGATGATGATGATGATGAAGAAGAAGAAAAGGAGGAGGAGAAGAAGAGAAAAAAAGAAGAAGCCGATGATGGTGATAATGACGATGATGATCAGACGAGAGAGAAAGAGAGAGAGAGAGAGAGAGAGAGAAAGAGAGAGAGGGAGAGAGAGCAAGAAAGACAGACAGACAGACAGGTAGAGAAAAAGAGACAAAAGGAGATATAGATACACAGACGGAGAAAGAGAAAGACGCAGAAAAGTTGCAGAAAGAAAGAGAGAGGGCGAGAGACAGAGTCACAGATAGAAAGACAGAGCGGGAAAGACAGAGAACTTGAGGACTGATTTCAAAGAAGCCTCGCACCAAGAATAAAGGCACTGCTGCAACCCTGCACGTCCCTCCTGTCACGACCCTGTCTGCTCTCTCGTGGCGTCGAGAATCGTGACGTGATCTTATCTCAAGCCGAAAGGAAGTTTTCGAATTTTAATGAATCAAATGACGGATCTATATACAACGTCTGAGAATCACTCTCTGTTAACTGGCATAGATGAAACGTTCGTTCGGTTCTGCCAATGTTCGGTTGTTCCTATGTTCGCCAGAGTGATCTCTCGAGTAAGACCGAATCGTTCCTTATATACAGTGAAACCTAATAGCCTACTCGAGATTACGATCTTATGGCATCTACCAGATGTCCCTATCATTATTCTACTAATTGGGTGTCAATCGTTCATTAGTGGCGGCCGGCGGATGGGCTCCAGCTTCGTTGACGAAGGCCCGTTAGTCATTCGTTCCGGCAGGTTCGTCGGATGCGTGACGAATAGCGTCCATTTGCCGTCATTAGCACTAGGTGTCCCCGTCCTAGCGTGGCTTTCCGATCGTCATCATCTGGGTTGTCTGCTGCAGTAGCGATGAGTCGAGGGGAGTCTGACACGGCCGTGACACCTCCCCTGACCATCAACGGCTACCGCCACCCCACCCCAATTGCACTTACCCTACGAGGCCTATATAGCTATACAGAGCAACCGCTCGTGACAACAGACGCCCCCACGAGATACCACTTTCCTTTGCACCCAAACTACACAAAAATAACACGACGTTGATACTAAACGAATATAGTTTCACGTAATTCAGATATATGTATATATATATATATATGATTCATGTATGTAGAACACATACACGTGTATATATATATATCGTAAGGTGACAAAAATAATAGTGTCTCCGTTTACAACTTTCAGAGAGAGTGACATATGGCAGGAGGGTAGGGGTTAGTACGGTTTTCGGGTGGGAAATAGTCTAGTAGTTAGCGTGTTGGGCTGTCAGTCAAGAGGTCGAGGGTTCGAATCCCTCCAGGGCAGCAATACGTTTCAGGATTTCTGCTCCACTTGCGTGCCCTAGCGAGCTCAGCTATGAAATGAGTACGCTGACCGTACATTGTCGATGGGAAGGTCAGGAAGCGAGGGATAGAACTGGTCACCCACCCATCCATCCACCCGAGGTCCGACCAATCAGACGGCCTTCGAGGGAGAAACGATTCAGCTCAGCTGCAGCTACTACAGCGACATGGAAGCCTTCGTCTACTGGAAGAAACAACCGCTCCCTCTCCTCCACGGGGAAGCCAAAGCAACCGACCTAGCACTCGCCACCGTACTTCAGGCAAGTCCATCCTAATCGGATCTTACAATGAGTCCAGAAAAATGAATCTCAAACTCAAACAACTTGAGCAAAAGTTTTGAAATTTAAATCGAAATAAAGAAACCCCTTCGTTACTTGTTTGCTGTTAATAATTTTTTAGGCCTAATTTATAAACGGTCCCCTTAAATGACGTCATATTGTGGCGTACTTAAGTTTGCTCCCCCCAAAAAAGTGAAGAAGACAGAATTTTGCAACAAAGTAAGAATGGTACAGAAGGTTTGTTTAAAGAATTTCAGGATAAACGAGGGCAATATAGACGGGATTAACAAATCCTGCAAATAACTGACATAGGCGGGTATTCAAATGCATTAAAATTTCTAAAATATACCTAAGTTACAATTTATTTAGGGTTTCTGCTTTCTAGACACCGTGGATTGGACACTGTGCATTAGACACCGTGCATTGGATACCGTGCATTGGACACCGTGCATTAGACACCGTGGATTGGACACCGTGCATTAGACACCGTGGATTGGACACCGTGCATTGGACACCGTGCATTAAACACCGTGCATTGGACACCGTGCATTACTGTGTTTATCATTTGAACATTTTACAATACTCATCATTTGACTGAGTGCCAGTCAGTAGGCTGATTCTGGCGACTTTCGTTTACTGAGATACTGAAAAGGAGCTATATAAAGTGTTTAAATAATTGTGTTGCCGTTGTTTGCTCCCTACAGCGTGGTGCTGAAAACGGATCGGATGAAACGGAGTGGATCATTCCATCAGCTCAAACGACGGACTCGGGACTCTATTCATATTGCGCCACGAATGTCTACGGAACGAGTTGTCGTCAGGCTTCAGTTCACACCAATCCAGGTCAGTGACGGTGATAAGCAACGCTTTTGAGGGGTCGTATAAGAGGCGAGCACGAATTTACTGCGTTAACTCCGCCACTGCCTTTAAACTGGTAGTGCCAGTCCCAAGTCTGGATAAAGGAAGAGGGCGATGCCAAGAGCCTTTGATGCCATAAGATGTCGTTAAACATTGGAAACTACTACTGCGTTTCCGACGGTTGTTGTTTCATGTTATCGTGACCTTTGTGACTGGAATGGTCCACCTACAGAGGGGGGGGGGACAGGATTCCAGCTGGGCAGTCGAGCCTCAGACCTAAAGGCTTACGTGCCCCGTCTAAGCCGAGAAATCTGGGATTCGATGGAGGAAGGGCGAAGAGTCGTCGGAGCCATTCCGTGATTGACTGTCAATCATGAGCGAAGAATGCCTGTGCTGCGCATATTAATCGGTTCGAGGGATATCCGGACACCGCGTCGTTTTCCATCTGCGAGGGACTGCTGGACGGTGAGACAACCGTACAACCGTGAACCATCTGATCACATCGCCTATTGTTGTTCCTCGTCCTCAACGCTACGTCCTTCTCGAACTCTGAACACTGCTGTCGTCTTTCTGAGACTTTGTTGGTAGGGCTGTGCGGGTATGAGAGAGCTTGCCACAGGTGACTCTTCCAGTTATCTGAGCAATGTTTACTAATGGATGAATGTTCCGTTATTAATGACAGTTAGCATCGTTAGAGAGCGCCTCCGATTGGTTTCTCTTAGAGAGGCGTTATACAATTTTCTGATTTCAATTACAGTACATTTCATATTTCGTTTTACATTAGTCTATAATGTAACGTAAACCATAGATTTATGTAGCGCTGATAGAACTTGTTTTATGCTGAAATGTAAGCGACATCTGTGTGTATTCTCAAGGTCAGCGGAAGTATCCCAAGTTAAGTATCCCATATGATCCCACAAGTGAGACGTAGGGAAGGCGCCCATTTCCTTTTCTTGGCCTTTGAGCCGGCAGTGGACGAATCCCAAGGTCCTGGGCGTGAGGGGGGCCAGTGCATCGCAGGGCTTGACTTTTACTTCCCAGCATAATCCGCTATCAAAATATACTTCTTGGTGACAGAGGCACGGTGTGCGCAAATAACTTGCCCCGGATCGTCTTTTAATGTAGACCTATGAATGTAGGCCTATGAATGTAGGCCTATGAATGTAGGCCTACACGTTTTCTTTAGTTATTTTGTATAATAGCACCATGCTCGTACGCACTCTAATGCATCCAACATTTTGCATGACGTCTTTAAAGAGCTTGCACGTGTTGTGCAAAGACCATACAGGCCTAGACTATTATGAATATTCAAATTCAGCATCTGATTGTGAATATGCAAGTTCAGTGTCTGACTATGAATATGCAAATACAGTGTCTGGTTATGAATATGCAAATTCAGTGTCTAGTTATGAATATGCAAATTCAGCCACTGATTGTGAATATGGAAATTCAGTGTCTGACTATGAATATGCAAATTCAGCCACTGATTGTGAATATGCAAATTCAGTGTCTGACTATGAATATGCAAATACAGTGTCTGGTTATGAATATGCAAATTCAGTGTCTGGTTATGAATATGCAAATTCAGTGTCTGATGAGAATATGCAAATTCAGTGTCTGATGAGAATATGCAAATTCATTGTATGATTTTTGGCTGAATCTCGCAGGTGGTCGTTCGGGGTGTTGCTTTGGGAGGTTTTCAGTCTGGCCGATGTCCCGTATGAGACTGTACCAGTCGAAAACTTACTTTCCCTTCTGAAGAACGGATCTCGACTTCAGAAACCCAGCCTAGCTACGAAAGACATGTAAGGACTACTAGCAGACATCTGTTATTTCAGTGTGAATATGTATATATATATATAATACATGCGCATAATATCATATATGCATAATATCATATATATATATATATATATATATCAGTCGGCGCGTGGACTCGAATACTTGGCTTCAAAGAACGTTAATACCATTGACACGTCACTATGTCGTCACTAACACGTCATTGTTACGTCATCATTCACCGTTACATACGGTCAGATTTATTATAATTATAGTCTGTGTCTGTAGTCTCCATGCAGCACCTTGGATTTCGCCCATTGGCTGGCTGAGGAGCACCCCCACTTCATTCCACTATGGGGACATGGGAGCTTTGCTTGTTTACTCTGTCTGTCTGTCGACGAAGAGCGACGTGTAGGTATTAAATTCATTTATTACGGCTAACAAAATTTCTATTATGCTGTTAATACAAGAATTAATTATTCATTTTACATAGGTCAAAATTCTATAAGAAATCGTCCAACTGATTTAACTTGTATGCTTACACATTATTTCTGCAGGATGTAAATAGGTCTATGAGACGCTGATGATGATGATGATGATTATTATTATTATTATTATTATGGCACAGCTGAAAGTGGAGCTACATGAATGACCAGATACAGCAAGCATTCAGCAGTAGCAACAGCAGCAGCAAAACAGCTAGCCAGTAGCCCCTAGCTACAGTGGTCAGCATCTTAACCACAGACAGGTTACACAGGTTGTACTGCATGGAAAAGCTATTATTAGAGCAATGCAGGTTAGCCACTGGAATATACAGGAAGAGTGCAGCTTAGTCAAAGCAATACAGGCATTGACAATCTCATGAGAAAAATTATCGAGCACTGGCCACTTGTATCACAAGTGATTATATCTATCTGTCTGTCTGTCTGCCTGCTTGTCTGTGTCTGCCTGTGTGTCTGTCTGTGTGTCTGTATGTCTGTCTGTCTGTCGATGTAGTTCTTGTACCTAGACATTCTTGATACATCTGGTAACCTGCAGTGAGATTTTCATCAAACGATATTACTTCGTATTCAACGCAGTGGTTGGGTCGGGTCAAGTCGGGTCGAGATGAAGGTCGGGTCGAGATGAAGGTCGGGTCGACCCGATGAGGCGATCCACCATCACAATCAGAATCAAATCCAGTACCATCAATAGTATTGCTATGCAATGCTGGTCAATACTGGTGTAATTACTACAGGTGTAATTACTACAGGTGTAATTACTACAGGTGTAATTACTACAGGTGTAATCACTACAGTTGTAATTACTACAGTTGCAATCACTACAGATGTAATTGCTATAAGTGTAATAACTACAGGTGTATTTAAAACAGGTAGATGTGTGGGACAGCTAGAAGTGACGCTACATGAATGAACAGATACAGCAAGCATTCAGCGGTAGCAACAGCTGCAGCAGCAGTAGCAACAGCAGCAGCAGCAAGACAGCTAGCCAGTAGCCCCAAGCTACAGTGGTCAGCATCTTAACCACAGACAGGTTACACAGGTTGCACCGCATGGAAAGGCTATTATTAGAGCAATGCAGGTTAGCCGCTGGAATACAGGAAGAGTGCAGCTTAGTCAAAGCAATACAGGGAGAGGCAAGTAGAGAATCCCGAGACAACAAAGAACATTCCTCTGAGCGCAACTCATATCCAGCTAAGCACGGCCAGTCAGATACAGAAAAGGAATAGGTATCCTAATTTGGGATGAGACGGTCAGGCAAAGGCCACGTAGGAGCTGAAGTCTGGTCAGCAGGTCAGCAGAGAGACTGAGGATAGAAATTAGCTGCGCAGTGAGCAGAAGCAATGAGAAGGAAGCTCGCAGTCAGACGGGAAGGTTGGTCGACCATGAGAGCCGGAGAAGAGGGGAAGGACGGAACGAACGGACGAAGACAAAAGATAAGGTTATGTATATCCTAGTTAATCATATTCTGATTAGGAGTTAGGATAGATTAAGTGAAACTATGTCGATGCTGTACGACGCTAATCTTGTATGCATGAAATGTAAGTTCATTGTTCATTAAACTATAATTTTATAATAACCTGAACGTCTCGTGTATATAAGGAGGGTTAACCCTCTAACGCATAGCGTCCTTCTTAAAGGACAGTTCAAACTTTTCTCACCAACCTTTCACCCCTACAGGTTTTTTCATGTTCTTCATCCTGTGCACCCCTTCGATTATGGTACTATTCATTAAGCCTGAAGTTGTTTTCCTGAGCGGTGTTTTGAAGTTGTGAGAAGAGTTTTATTTTGCAAGTTGTTAAAAATTGAATTTTTCGGAATGTCTCATTCAAAAAGGTAAATAAAATATTATTTCCAATTCAGGTAAACTTTGTTATGAATTGTTTTTATTGCATTTTTATTAGTAAAACCAAGGATCCAAAAGACTTACCTACAAGTTGTTTACTTTTGCAGATATGAATAATTTCATGACTGTCCTTTAAAAAGGACGTCATGCGCCAGAGGCCACGTGTACGTCACAAGCTAGTCTAAAAATAGCCGCTTCCTAAACGCATTTGTGTCCGTAATTTTACTTTCAAATAATTAAATTAATATGACTACTACTGTGTTCATCATTAATTAATGCAGATGTTTTCTCAAGGAAGCACAACATAATAAGGTTTTTGCAGTGAAAATAACTAATAGTGATTTTTTTTTAATTTTAGAAAAACGTTAATCAAATTTTGTTTAGGCCTAAAATTAATTCTAATAAACTGGTTGCATTCTTACTAGCAAAATTTTATGCAAGCAGTAAATGAGCAGTATTTTCAATTTTATTAGATATACAGTTGCCGAAGTCGTATGCATGTTGGAAGAAGATAACGAGTTTCAAAATGCCAACATATTTATTTTGCCACCTGAAGATCCAACACGTTCTGATGAAGACAGTGGACCAGAAGACGATGATGGTACTATAACCCAGTTAATTTAAGTACGTACTAAGTAAGCATGAAAGTTAATAGTTGTCGTAGTAGATTACTAACCTTAATCATTTTAGTAGTTGTTGAAGATACGGAGGTCAGTGCGTAGGCAGTGAGGCGAATGATTTATTAGGACCTTAGTTCAGAGCAGCAAGACAGCTAGCCAGTAGCCTAAGCTACAGAGGTCAGATTCTTAGAAACGGACGGACCGCAAGTTACATTGTGTGGAAGGGCTATTGTTGGTAGCAGTAGAAGTAAGCTATGGAATGCAGGAGTGTAGCTTAGTCAAAAGGATTCCGCTGGAGTAAGCTGAGCAGTCCACAGGTAGCAATCTCCAGGTACATCACGGGGCTTTACAACTAAGCACGAGAGGTCCACGTGATAGCCAGATGGATGTCCACAGGTATACAATTGACTTCGGAGAATCAGAACCAAAAGGCACACGAAAGCTGATGTCAGCTCGGGTCTTGGGTGCTGACCGGCCCAGAAGGAATGCGCCCACAGTCCAGAAGATTCAGGTAGAAAAGAGCTCGCAGACTGCACAGAGGGGTCAGTCAGTCAATCCGCAGAGAAGACCAGAAGAAAGGACTGCTCGGTCGGACTGCTCGGTCGGACTGCTCGGCCGTTTGACCAAGACGAAGGTGCAGACTGGGAGAACTTCACGTAAGTCTTGTCAGAGAAGAGGGCGGTACATCGAGAAGCAGTCGGAGTTCAGACGTCACGCAGAAAGGTCGTAGCAGAATGTAGAGAAGATAGTCTAGCGTCTTCTGGCGCTACAGTAATCGTTATGGGTAGAGTAGTCTAAAAGTTTGTCGTATAGACTAAAGTCGCTAGCTCTGCAGTGCAATCTGGGTGAGAACATTCATCCTGACCGACAGAATCTCAATGCCATCAAAGAATCTCAACACCACTACTATAGTTGGTGGCAGAACCTGGTTCGTTCCCCTTTGCCCTCTCGCAGCGAGCAAACGCCTACACCGATATAGGCAACACGTTCCCTACGTCAACGCGAGAAGTCAACGGAGCCTCAAAGCCGACATTAAAGTCCGACGAAACTTTTCATTTTCCACCTATAACCGATTACTTTCAACTATCGTTCCGGGAAGATCGACATCATGATAACCACCACGTCTTCCGATCTCCTTTCGCCTGCGAAAATCCACCTTTCGCTCAACTGCCCAACGATCGACATTCAATCATCATTTATCCGTACCAGTCAGATCACCGATTCAAGATGTCTCGATGCGTCATCCCGACTCTCGACTCATCTAATTCATCCAATTCTTCCATCCAAGGAACAGACACTGCCTTGCAGGACGTCAAAGGCCACGGTCGTCTCGCAGTCAAGTCGCCTATTCCACGAGTCGTCAACGAGATCAAAAGTCGTATCTCAATATAAGGGTAAACTATGAAGCCATAATAATCATATTCATTCATGAAATCAATCGTTATCATAAAGCATAGCACTATGTAATCATACGTTGTCACATTCGTTTTTCATCCACTTCATGTTAATTTCGCAACTTTCGACCGTAATGTAATCAAGTAAGTTTCGAACAACAATTTTGTAACGTAACCAAGCAAGCCAAACAATTACCAACAGCAATACAGTCGCGTAGTCATGTCGTCTCAGTCTTGTAATGTACATAATAGCAGTAATTTTTTAACGAAGTGCTTCTTAATATAACTTTTAACATTAGGCCTACAATTGCCGTAGCTTATATTTTAATCTCTTGTACTTATTATGTGAAGGCTAAGAATATCATATTACGCTTTCGCCTTTAAATGAGGATTTTCTACACTGTAAAAAAGCAGTCCGCAATTTGCAATTATTGTGTGCATCAATTTACGCACAGAAATCTCATTTCACTTCCCAGAAGATCATTTAAGGCTGACTTCTAATGAAAAAACAGTTCAGTATTCATTAGATTGGATAATTATAATCATAACGCTGCATTTAAGAACTGCTTAATCTTGATTGAACTCGATTTAACGGCATCATGAGCGATAGGCCTACTTGTGAGTTAATAACAACGCATTACAATTTTAAGCAGACCTTATAGATCTGCACGCTGAAATTGAAACTGATCCTTTACTTTTGAACCATGGCTCATATGATATGTAAAAATCACTTTGATACAAAAATTCATGCATTGAAGGGTTAACCATCTTACATTATTATTATTATTATTATTATTATTATTATTATTATTATTATTATTATATTATTATATTATTATTATTATTATTATTATTATTATTATTATTATTATTATTATTATTATTATTATTATTATTATTATTATTATTATTATTATTATATATTATTATTATTATTATTATTATTATTATTATTATTATTATTATTATTATTATTATTATTATTATTATTATTATTATTATTATTATTATTATTATTATTATTATTATTATTATTATTATTATTATTATTATTATTATTATTATTATTATTATTATTATTATTATTATTATTATTATTATTATTATTATTATTATTATTATTATTATTAATTATTATTATTATTATTATTATTATTATTATTATTATTATTAATTATTATTATTATTATTATTATTATTATTATTATTATTATTATTATTTATTATTATTATTATTATTATTATTATTATTATTATTATTATTATTATTATTATTATTATTATTATATTATTATTATTATTATTATTATTATTATTATGAAAACAAGAAGAGGAGGAGCAGGATGATGAGGAGGAAGAAGGCGACGATGATGAAAAAGAAAAAGAAGGGTTCGATAAGTCACTTCCTGTCAAACGTTATAACATATTCTGGGTATATTTGAGTTTCGTCAAAAATGACGAAGAACAGATCAGGGTCATCGGGACGGCTGCAAACTGAATGGTATCTTGATCTTTTCCCGTTTTCCTCGATGAATGGCGGTTCCTTCATTGATGGGTCTCCGACGGTGGTTTTACCAGTAATGACTCTTGCAAGTACCATGCGCTGCAGGCCATGGATGTCAGGTTTTGCGAAGATTTGCTGAGCGGAGTACAACGGGTCAACCGCGAAATAAATGCCTCGTCCGTACTTCGCTCCTGTTAATGTAGCAAGAAACTAAGTATACATGTAATGGTCTGATAAGACTTGCCATAATTGTCTCATTAGCTCCATCAGCAATTTGCCCTGTGCATGAGGAAGCCAATCCAAATATCTATTATGACCATTTAAGAGATTTGTATTTCGGGTTAGCATGGTCCATGCATGGAAACATAAAATGGCTAGTGCCCATTCAAATGGGCAGCAGTAGTGAAGGGTCTTACATTTCAAAATCATAAAAATTAGCATGATTGAGGTTAATGTGGTCATTACAGAAAAATATATACATGCATACATACATGTAGAACTTTAATGGTAATACATCAGCCTTCAACCATAGTTTCTAAAGATCATATGAAACTAAGCACTTTTCAAGCTTGACAAATTTATGAATGTTTTTTCTATGCAAATAAAGTTTGACTCATGCATTCCTGAAGCTTGAATACCTCTGTAGGAAATATATAGAAGTTTGTGTACTTTTTACTCTAATATGAACCAGTTGGTCCCACGCTGCACGCTGTGCAGTTACTTGATGCTTAGTCTGGAGAGAGGGTGCTATATTGTATCGTAATATGACAATTTATAGAGCGCTTCTTTATGTCTATGGACGCTCCAAGCACGAAACCTGCCAGGAAAGAGGCGAGTTTCAAGGCAATGATTTGCAACAGTCTGACCTCCCACCGCCGCCTGAGTTTGAACATAAGGTGGAACAGTATTCCAAAGTGACCTACCACAGTAAAAACCCTACACTGTGCAATGCAATGCCATATAAATGCTGGATTAACTGCCTGTTCGTGCCTACCGTTGGTTCCAACGTATCCTTTGTTAAAGCCGTATGTGACAATATTTTGAACGCTGTGGGAATTGGACCCGTGCCATAGCAGCCTTTCGTTTTTCGCTGATCGTGATTCGATGTCAATTTGATGCTTTCGTAGTGAATATAACTGCCAAAGTGTCACGTTCTGAACTCTCTGAATCTACAAATAGAAGTTTCATCAACATGTTATGCTCAACTCGATCGTTCTACCTGCCAATCATTTTTCAAGTAAGGCTCGTTTGGACCTGCCAGTGGAGGTGGATCTTCATCTACCTAACTGTAGGCTACACACAGCCTGGAATGAGCACAAGAGTCAAATGCCTGGCAGTGTTTTGGAAATGACAATGCTCAGTAGAGAGAGGGAATGCCACTGATGATTATGACACAATTGAATGCTATCTTTTTATAATTAGGAAGACATAAATATCTAGCCTTTGTCGCGCAGTATATGTACACCTTAGTCCATGCTGGGGAAAATCCCATGTTTCTCCTCGTTAGCTACACTTTAGTTGTTCTTGTATTATATGTGGATGGTGCAGGATTTATGCGAGCGTTTGTAAATGTACTACTTGTACCACAGGTCAATTGAAATGCAGTTACCTCTTTTATATGGATCCTTGGATTAGTTGTTTCAGTGTGTGTAATTAAGTTGCAGATTTTTAAGTACACCGGGTCTTTCAGTTCCAGTGTGGTCAACTGGAATCTCTGGTCATTTTTCATTGGCGCCCATCCTTCGGGCGGATTCAGGAAGCCTGCATTAATAAGAATTTCATTAGTAGCTAAAATTAAATACAAAAACGGTCAAATGAAACGTATTGTGTATTTTCTGTTAATTTATCAGCCGTATATATACAATGCATTCGCTAGTTTACTGCCGACTCTGGCCTACGGCATTGGTAATCTTTATATGTGTGTCAATTACGTCTCGCCCTCTGGCGGGCCAACCTTGTTGGCCAATGAATGTCAAGCATTCTGCTAGACCCTCCATACACTACAACTCCTCCCTTCTATATCTGGCGTTCCCATTACTAATACCTACGCAGTTACGTGTGTTTGTATGCGTGTGTGTGTACTGAGTTCCTACTTCCTAGGAGAGCATAAGCGTATGAGTGTGTGTGGGTGTATGCGTTCGTGTATGTGTGTGTATGTTAGCGTCCTACTTCCTACAAGCGTATAAGTTCTGCGTGAGCTCTAATATTTCTAACAGTTCGATTAGTGTTTAGTCTGGACATGGTTCAGAGGTTTAGTCTGTCGGGTGCTTTCATGTCTCTTTCAGGTATCGTTTTCCCTCGCCAGCACCGTTGTTCCGCTCCCCTGGTGAGGGTCCAGATGTGTTTGTCACCGCTTCGTCTTCGCCTGGCGGTGAAGTGTCCATGTATCTTCTCGCTTCGCTAGGTGGCGCCTCTGAGGTGCATTCGCCTGCCGTTGTCGGTGTTTCTGCATTGAGTAAGGCTGTTACGCCGGCGTTGGTCGAGTGGTTAAGGCGTCTCGGGTCGATTTGTTGGTCCCAGGTCATCGTTCATGTTTCGCCAGGGGTCGCCTCGGGTGTGTATTCGTCGCCCGTTGTTGGTGTTGCTGTGTCCGGTATGGTTGTCCTGCCTGTGTTGGCTGCGTGAGCCGCATGCATCTGATCGACGTGTCGGCGCCAGGTCATTGGCCTAGTTAGCTACATCGGTAAGTGCGTACGCCAGGGAGCCTCTGTGCGTGAGGATCCCAGGTTCGCGTCCCGGTCGTGGCTTATTTCAGAGATTTAAATCTCGGGCTAGTACGGTCCGTGTACGGAGACCTTAAATGGCGTGGCGCCCATTCAAACGGGCAGCGGTGGTGAAGGATCTCACTCGATAAATTCATTGCAAAATGAGCAGGGTCGAGGCCATACGGTCGCTGTATAAAAACGTGTACATTTACATTTACATTGGTGTCGTGGTGTTTGTTGTCGAGACTTCATAATTATGTCAACTGCCCCATGCGTTTCGTTACTGCTGCGGGAGTCCATTTCTGTCCACCTCTGTAATCTCGTACGATAACCGCCTGCCCTTCGTCGAATTTGCATAGTTTGCACCTGACTCTCATAACTAAGATAACATCAATCGACTAATGACAAAGAAACCAGAAAACATTTTCATCTTACCAGTCTGTAGTTTCAACTCAGCCGTTTCCTCCATGGTTCTTCTTCATGAGGGACTCTGAAAATAAACAGCTAATATTTTACAAAACTAGCAACAGCACGAATGCCAACAAATTAAACAACACATTCTGTCATCATTTCAACCCTCACTATACCCCTGACTCTCATAACTAAGATAACAAATCGACTAATGACAAAGAAACAGAAAACATTTTCATCTTACCTTTTTGGAAAGCATCCCTGAAAATAAATGCCAGCAAAGTAAACAACACAAGCAAAGAAATATATCCCAATCTCTGTTGACGAGAATCTAAATACACCTTCAACATTTCAATGCACGTCCCAGTGCACCAAACGATTTAAAATACAATTTTTTAGATCGGTTGAATAGTCATGTGCACAATACTTTTGACAGATACTTAATAGGTGTTATCTTAAATGTCTTCATACATACATACATACAACTCTACTAACTCCATCAGCAATTGCTAAATAATCACTGTCTCTCCTAATAGAACAATTTGTCAACCAATCAATCAAATTAATTCGATCAATAATCAATCCAAAACTCAAATAAACAAACAAGAAACTAACAATGATAATTGATTTTGAAATGAATCAAGAACAGAAGTATTCAATCAAAAATTGCTATATCAATCAGCTCAACAATCACGATCATTTAGTACTCAGTAAATGCTTAAACCTAGAATTAGGCCTACTAAGTGATCTTGGATGTTGAGTCAACTGACTGACTGAAATGATTGAACAGCCTTGATTAGTTAACATAAGTTTAGAACAGATAAGGCAGAAACATCTGGAACGATTATAATTCACTTTTCTCAGCCTCAGAATCCGCTTCACTCTGCAGAAAATTAATTATATTAGACAAGCAGATAATAATAATAATAATAATAATAATAATAATAATAATAATATAATGTAATGTAATATAATAATAATATTATATAATTAATATAATATAATAATAATATTAATATAAGAATAATAATATAATTAATATAATAATAGTAATAATAATGAGCGACCATTATTATAAAGGCGCTACAGAAGTCTCTAGAATAAATTAGATTAAAACCGTATTCGCTGTCGCCTGGCCACCTAGCGAAACACTTCCATCTGCCTACGAATAGCTAAACTGCTACATAGGGTTTTATTTAGTTACTTACTTACTTACCTACTTACTTACTTACTTATTTCCACCGAATTTAGGGGAGTTTAGAAAAGTTGCCCGGGAAGTGCTTAAAAGTTGTGTGAGCCAACCTCAGTCAGGGACAGACCTAAGGTGGAAAAAATTAATTTGTGACAATATCAGAGTATATATCAGTGTATATATTTGTTCAGTGGCATATGTAGATATCTCAGTTGCCCAGAAAAGCTGTGAGAGCACGCTCCTGCCTCGGCGTCACAGATCCAAAACTTGTGTGAGCATCGGCGCCTTTGGCTCCCGGGTCCCAGGTTTAGGCTAGATATGCCCAAAACGCTCTTTCTTGATTCCGCAAGTCCCTCCTCCCTGTCCGGTTTCCCGACAGCCTGGTCTTGTACTTCTTTTGGTAGGCTATTCCTAGACAACCACTCTGACTTGACGCAGCACTCCTGAATAAGCTGAAGCCGCGCATGCGCTTAGCATATTTAAATAGCGCTCAGAAATGCCTACTTTACAATTACGAAATCTGTGCGCGAAATAGCACCACGCTGTCTGCCCGATGTCACTCCCCTGGCACCGAAACTGACTTTAACTACCTGGCTAGTAGTAGTAATTTCAGTATATAATGACATCTAATGGCATCAAGTTTGAACACATAAATAAGTACCAAATATCCTTGTCCATGTTTAGCTTTTATCAAAATGCATTGCCTTCTGTATTCAGTAATTATTTTATACGTGTTGCTGACTGTCATTCATATTCCACGAGATCTCAGTGTAGTTACTATAAAATATTTACCAGAACTAATACAAGACAGTTTGCTTTGAAATATGTAGGCCCATCAATATGGAACTCAATTCCCAAGAATTTACGTTCTTTACCTAATTTAAATTTATTTAAGAAGCAGATTATTCGGTATTTTAGCATTTCCTGCGACTGAACATTGTATAATCCATTTCAGTTTTAGTAATGCCAAAGGAATAGGTTATTTCTTTTCTTTATGAATAGATGCTGTTCTCGTTTTCGTTAAGAACTGATTAGTTGCTCGTATATAAGTTATTAACTATCCAATATAATGTATAATTTTTTGAATTTTTGTTATGCCAAAGTATTAGGCTATTTTTTTCTTTATTGACAGTTGTTTTGATTTTAGTTAAGAATTGATTAGCTGCTCAACGGTTGGACATTATATTATCGTGTAAATAGGCTGCCCTAAATTAGAGGGACCTTGTCCCTTTTGGGTAGACCTTTTTGCATCCTAACATGTATATTCTTTTTGTCATTTGTAATGTTTTGATCTGTTCTTTTTTCTGGAGCAAAATAAACTACTATCAAAGGCCGTTGACATCGCCCTCCTCCTTTATCCAGGCCTGGGACTGGCACCGCCCGAATACGGCAGTGCCGAAGTTTATCAAACTTGCGGACCACAGTTCATATAGCGCGGGTATAGAGATGGTCTTTCTGACGCGCCTTTTTATGGAATTGAGAAATTTCGTAGGTTTACAGTTACAATACATTACAAAATACGGAACGAAATGAGCTCGAAGTACCTCTCTTTCTGTGGGCGGTCCTTCGCAGTTGACCTTCGTGCAGGCTGCGACGATGCAGTACGGGTAAGGGTCAGTCCGGATGACTTTAAACTCTACGGAGTGACGCCCTTCACGAACTCCGAAGACGTCTCACTGGGTCACTGGGCGGTGGGCGTCAAAGAAGTATGGCCGAAGGTAGACTTCGTACAACTTTCTACAACAGTTTACCGCTATTTCACAAAGACATACAGGACCGTTAGAATTTTTAAAAACATCTTTTTTCATGCCACAGGAAAGCAGAACATAAGAGAAATATACAGAGCAAAATTCAATGAAAAACTAAAGACAACTGCAGCGTTGTTCAGTTGTTCATAAAAGTCTAAATTTCGCACGTTTCTTATTAATTCCGATCTAAGGCAATCATCGTCGACGCATCTGAGCAAAAGCCTCCAGATTCCAACCGACGAGAAATGGATGACCTCTTCGGAAAAGTAAACGCAAGAACAGCTGCAAGATATTGATGAGGATGAAGATAACGATGATGCCGAATGATGGTGTTGATGATGATGGTGATGATGTGATGATGATGATATGATGATGATGATAATGATGATGATAACGACAACGCCGACAAAGGAAACGATCGCTATATTGGTAAAGATGACGATGAAGGTGGTGCTGAAAAATGTGATGATGATGATGTTGATGACGAAGAAGAAGAAAATCATGATGATGATAATGACGACGATGATGATGATGAATATGATGATGAAGATGATGATGAATATGATGATGAATGTGATGATGAATATGATGATGAATATGATGATGAATATGATGATGATGATGATGCTGATGATGATGAAGACGATGACGATGACGGCGACGACGACGATGATGATTGTCGACTGTAGCCTTCGTGTGGATGGACTAATCGGCCTGGGTGCGTTCGGAGTGGTCTACGTGGGTCACCTGACGCAAAGAACGAAAGAAAAACCAGAACCAACCGCGAGCCGAACAGCGAGAAAAATGACTGAGGTTGCCGTGAAAATGCTCAGAGGTGCGCCGTTTCTTCTCTCGTACACGCCCAAAAGTAGCCCAAAACTAAGGCTTCTCTAGGCTTAAGCTCTTCCGACAATTTGGATGCTAGCTTTACATGGGTTGAATAAACTGATAATTTAGCGCCATAAGCGACCTGCGTGTGTTACTTTATGGGCATATTTTAATCATCTAATTATCATTTGCATCTATAGAAAGGCGGAAAAGGATGGAAAATCTAACTGGACCAAACCCAAAGTATAGATGCGGAAAACATTGCCAAAGCGTTTAATGCAGATACTATAGTGATGCTCTACAGAAGTAAGTAAGTAAGTAATGCACATTTGTTAGCATGCCGTATGTCCATCGACTGAGCGAGAAATCGTAGGCGTGGTTAGGCCACAGGGGTCACAGAACAAAAACAAGAACAACAGAGGATCATGAAGACGAACTGCCCAGTAATTTAAGTCAAACATTAATTCGAATATTTAATTTAATTTATTTCGCCAATTGTTGCCAGTAATTAAACAAGTTCTGCTGCCATTAATAGCCACGATGTTGGATGGTGGCGTTTCTTTCTGAAAAATTTTATCCGGTATTTGATATGAAGAGAAATAAATGTCATTGGTGTGTTTTCGATCGTCTTTCGTTGATTTGCGATGACTTGGTTCAATATTCATCTATTTATTTAATTAATTATTTGCAGATGGAAGTACAGAGGAGGATCTTCGTTGCTTCATGAAGGAAATTGTAGTGATGAAGAATATATCTTCGCCTGCCACATCATCGTCATTAGATTCATCGGATGCTGCGCACAAAACGGTCTCTATATTTGTCTCCCTTCCTTTCTTTCTTCCTTCCTTCCTTCAATCCTTCCTTCCTTTCTTCCTTCCTTCCTTCCTTTCTTTCTTCCTTTCTTCCTTTCTTTCTTCCTTCCATCCTTCTGTCCTTCCTCTTTTTCTTGCTCTTTCTCTTTCTCTTTCTCTCTCTCTCTCTCTCTCTCTCTCTCTCTCTCTCTCTCTCTCAAATCATTTCAATATATTTTTAATGAATATGTTCAACTCAGCGTAATCAACCAATTAATTAGTAAATTCATATATAATAAATAAACTGTTAATTTTCCTTTTAATTTATGCACTTTTATAACGAAATCTAAAATCATCGCGATGCATATATATGACATATGTGAAACAAGTAAAGTATCCCATATGATCTCACAAGTGAGACGTAGGGAAGGCGCCCATTTCCTTTTCTTGGCCTTTGAGGCGGCAATCGACGAATCCGGAGGTCCTGGGCGCGAGAGGGGCCAGTGCATCGCAGGGCTTGACTTTTACTTCCCAGCATAATCCGCTATCAAAATATGCTTCTTGGTGACAGAGGCACGGTGTGCGCAAATAACTTGCTCCGGATCGTCTTTTAATGTAGACATATGAATGTAGGCCTATGAATGAAGGCCTACACGTTTTCTTTAGTTATTTTGTATAATAGCACCATGCTCGTACGCACTATAATGCATCCAACATTTTGCATGACGTCTTTGAAGAGCTTGCACGTGTTGTGCAAAGACCATACTGGCCTAGGCTATTATGAATATTCAAATTCAGCATCTGATTGTGAATATGCAAGTTCAGTGTCTGGTTATGAATATGCAAATTCAGTGTCTGGTTATGAATATGGAAATTCAGCCACTGATTGTGAATATGCAAATTCATTGTATAATTTTTGGCTGAATCTCGCAGGTGGTCGTTCGGGGTTTTGCTTTGGGAGATTTTCAGTCTGGCCGATGTCCCGTATGAGTCCGTACAAATATGAGTATGAGTCCGTATGAGTCCGTACAAATATGAGTATGAGTCCGTATGAGTCCGTATGAGTCCGTACAAATATGAGTATGAGTCCGTAAGAGTCCGTACAAATATGAGTATGAGTCCGTATGAGTCCGTACAAATATGAGTATGAGTCTGTATGAGTCCGTACAAATATGAGTATGAGTCCGTGTAATAAATTCACTCTTACTAACTTATTCGGTTTCGAAGGTGACGACGAATTCTGCGTACGTCTGACGTTCGTCGAAGATTACAAAGAATGCTCCTGGATCATGTGGTCCGCTGCAAATGGAATTGTATCTTGACAGGCCGTTCGGTAGCTCGGGAGGTTCTTTCACGTCGGAGTTGCCAAAAGTATACTTTCCGGTGATTACTTGTGCCAAGATCATTTTCTGTAGTCCATGGATGTCAGGCTTTGCGAAATCTTTCAATGCCGCATAGTATGGGTCAGTCGCAAAGTAAATGCCCTGGCCATACTTTGCTCCTGCTAATGTAACAAGAAACTAAGTATACATGTAATGGTCTGGTAAGACTTGCCGTAATGGCAGTTGCAATTTGCCCTGTACATGATCAAAATAACTATTGTGACTTTAAGAGATTTGTTTTTCGGGCTAGCACGGTCCATGCATGGGCACATAAAGTGGCTAGTGCCCATTCAAACGGGCAGCAGTACTGAAGGGTCTTACATTTCAAAATCATAAAAATAGCATGATTGAGGTTAATGTGGTCATTATAGAGCAAAATTCGACGATTCCTAGCTTCTTCTTAAACGACGCTGTGACAGTGCTATCATGAGACTGAGAAAATATCATCCAAGCAGCTACTCCACAAGTCTGGAGGCAAGTCAATGGGTGACTCACCCTTTCACTGTTCTGACCGTGACTTCGATCGGCAAGACTTGTATTCTCTGGCCAGCTGGCATCTCACGAACGAGGTCCACACTGCAGACATGCCATAATATCAATTATCATATTATAATAATTGTATGCATGCATATTCTCCTCTAGCTGCTACATATGCATAGTCAGATATGCAGCGGAACATTTATATAGCGCTATTATGTAACATTACAAAGGCGCTGGTATGATCATTATGTTGGCGCCTCTTAAAATAAAATGGTAATCAAAAATTCTTCTTGCGCCTATCTTGCCTCGTCCTGCCTTGCCTTGTCCTGCCTTGCCTCGTCCTGCCTTGTCTCGCAATACCTTCCTATTCTTACTTTAGTTTGCGTAATATCGCCTTAACCTGTCTCCCATTGCCCTTTTTGTCTGATGTTGCCTCTCTACTGCGTTTGCGCTCTCTTACCTAACATAACATTTCTTGTAATTGCTAGTCTATGGTTGCTTTGTCCTTTATGCTCTTTAGTCTCCTCTGTTCGGCCACCCATGATCTCTTGTTTGTCCCTCGCATGCGAACTGCTACCACTCAGTCCAGAAGCTTTGCGTATATCGGTCCCTCCTATTGGAGCCCCCCCCTCTCTCTCTCTCTCTCTCGATCTGCGACTTGAGCTCCTCACTCTTCCCCTCTCATGGTTTCGCAGGTGTCTGAAGACTGTACTGTTTAACAGTGATTTTGCTTTTTCGGTTCGGAAGCACCTCTGTTGAGTTTATCCGCTAAGAGGCGCTTTATAAATCTTAAATTACAATTACACCCTTTGTTGTCTTGATTTAGCTTCTCTGGTCGTCCATTGTCGTCTCCTCTTGTCTTTCTCTCCTTTACTTTACCCCGTTATACTTAGCCTAACACTACATTACCATGAGATTTCTTGCCGGTCCTCGCCTTTCCTACTTAGCATAACAATTCCAAAGTTCATCTTGCCTTAATCTACCTTGCCACGTCTAATTAACTTGGGTTACGTATCTCGCCTGAAATATATTTTACATTAGATCACCAAACCACTCCTTATTTTACCTTACCTCACAAATTACCTTACCTCGACTTACATACCTCAATTTCCCTTACCTTGTCTTACATGACCTGACCTGACCTTACGTTACCCTACGCTATCTAACCTTAACAACAAGCTTGCCTTACGTGATTTGGCCTGATCTGAGCTGATCGAACCTTATATAATCTTAGCTTACCTCGTCTTTCCTAATTTAACCTTAGCCAACCTAACCTAACCTTACTTTGTATGGCCTGACCTGACCTGACCTGAATATTTAAATGAGACAGCGTGCAGCTGACCTGACGATATCTCCAACTTTGACGCGTAGATTGTTGCGCGTGTACTTGTTCACGCGTATCGAGTTGGAGCTGTCTAGCGTATCGTCGGGAAAAACCGTACAGACCGTTTGGCGACGGCGCCGACCCTTCAACAGCACGTAGTCGCCCCGACTCAAGCCCAGCGCTGCCATCTTCGCCTTCATCGCATTCACAACAACCGTAACTGTAAATGTAACTGTACACGTGTTTCTATAGCTACCGTATGGCTTCGACCCTGATCATTTTTCAATGAATTTATCGGGTGAGATCCTTCACCACCCGCTGCCCGTTTGAATGGGCGGCCCGCCATTTAAGGTCCCCGTGTAGGGACTGTACTAGGTTTAAATGTCAAAAGCACAACGCTGCTGTATTACAGCGCTTCTGCATCAGCTGAAGATAGGCGCTACATCATTAAGATAATATTACTATATATGGATCGGAAAGACGAGACATTGAGATGGCGACAGACAGACACACACTCACACAGACACACAGACTGACACATATACAGACACAGAAAGACAGACATACATACAGACACAGACACAGATGTTGTTTAAACTCCCTGACAGTTGTAGCTGCGTAATAAGTTTGACCTACTGACCTCTGTTATGCTGACGATCGTCGTATCATCAGCGACCGATGTTTCGACGAAAAGGCGATTCGGACGACGCAGGAGGGCGCTTGAGAGGTCGTCGTCTTTCCTAGATCATTATTCGAACAAGAAATCCTCTTCAGAAACGACGTCTACTCGACTATAATATTTTTTTCAGGTTCAACTCGCTGGCTCTCGAACTGGGTACAACAGTGTTAAACTTTTAAACTGTTCTAATATTGTATTCTGTTCTCCTGTTCCTTTTCCCGCTTCGTATGTCACCAAGCAGTAGAATTTGGTACCGGCATAAGCTGGGAAGTAAACGGCAAAGTCCTGTGACGCACTGGCCCCGTGTCCAGGACCTTGGGTTTCGTCCATTGCGGGCTCAAGGATCTAAAGAAAAGGAAATGAGCCCCCCTCTACGTCTCACTTGTGGGATATGGCATATTTTGCTTTACTTCGTGCATAGTTGTAAAGTGTGGGCGTTTGTCTCGCGCTAATAAAGATTACTTACTTACTTAATAAAAATTGCTTACTTACTTATTGAACTTTAAGTGTAATGCCTGGCAATGTTAATCACTACTGAGGTGAGATGAGCTGCTATGAAGGAGCATACGTGTGTACAGATGATGAGTTTCCCAGAAATGCTGAACACAGAGAAGAGGGGTAATTAGGAGAGGGTGCTTACACAATAGGGGGTCCACTAAGACCCCTGTGTAGCACGAAGATCTACTGGGAAGCAACATTTGAGTGACCACGAGAGGCCCTAAACAATAAGAGTAGAAGGTGCTAGAAAAGTCCATTATATATCCAGCGAGGCCTACAAGGTATTACAGAAGATCCTGAATGTAATTGTCACTGTAAAAGAAAATTTGCACAGCCCTTCTCCAAAAGAACCCAATCAGAAGTGCTTTCTACGCTGGCCTAAATGATGTTAAATTCACTCATAAGAAAAGTTGCGATACAGGCTTAATTGCATATCAGGTGGTTTTCACAGACTACTAGGTCTACAGCCTTTCGCTTACTTTTGGAGAGGTTCTAATAGACGCTACACGGGGACCTTAAATGACGTGGCACCCAATCAAAAGGGCAGCGGTGGTGAAGGATCTCACCCGATAAATATTAATCATAAATGCATTATAAAATGAACAGGGTCGAGGCCATGTGGTCGCTACAGAAAACCGTGTACACTTACATTTTACATTTGTCATGTCACAACGCCATCGTCGCTTCGCGACGGTTGACCACATGTACGGACTATCCTCTCCCAACGCCATCTGTCGCGCGTAGCGTTCACCATCATCGTGCCCGACAGGCCAGTCCATGCCATGACATTGTCAATCCAACTTATTCTTGGTCTTCCACGTCTTCTATTTCCCTCGACGAGACCCAACATAACGCCAGCTTCAATAGTGTACTGAGGGTGGCTCATTACATGACCGATGTAACGCAGCTTGCGCGCTTTAATATGTCCCAACAATTCGCTGTTTGTTCCAGCCATTTGATAAACTCGTTCTGTGGTCAGCTTTTTTGTCCATGAAATGATCAATTTTAAAATTCAAAATACAAAATTCAGTTAAGTCCACTTACCGTTATGGCGTTTTACAGTCGAACAAAGGAAACACGAAAACTTAGAGCGCTATTACGTCATTGGGCTATTTTTAACGGCCTTGATAGTCATCATATGACGTCATCTCGAACAACATCACAACCTATTTAGCGCCAGTTTATAATGCTGAAGGCTTCAACCAGAGACTTGAAAGTAATCGTAATCGTAATCTCGAGATTTCTACAGCGCCCAACGAAAGCTAAGACGCGGGAAGCAGCTTATACACAGGCGCTCAGTCAAAACAAAATCGATAGGCAAAAGGGTTCGGTTCCAGGTCAAGATCTAGAAGTCATGAAGAAGTCCAGAAGTAGAGCTTTCCACTCCTATCTTCTGGCCAGTAGGATACGCGTATTTTTAGCCAGAAGGGGTTCGATACCTGGAAGAAAAATGAGGGGATACGGGACAGCGAGCCATTTAACTACTAGGGGATGTGATGAGAGTTGTGAACTCCCCAGAAGGATCATAGGCTGATACGCTGATACTCGGAAGCGAGGCCATTTTGCCGAAATACAATAGGCCAGGAATCGAATACTTGAAATCGAATTTAAAGTCTCTGGCCTTTCTGTTCATCAGTCTCTGGCCTTTGTATTCCCAAGAGCCTGGCTTTCAAACTCCAAGTCCCTGTCCTGTTTATTCCCTATTGCCAAGTCCCTGGCCTATTTATATGCCAAGAACTGGCGTCAATCGATACTGTAACAGCACTCATTTTATAGCTGAGTTCGCTAGGGAGCGCAAGTGTGCGCAAATGTCGAAACATCCTTCTGCCTGGCGGGGATTGGAACCACTGACATGACGTTTGACAGTCGAACACGATAACCACCTTCGGGGAATTGGGCCAACGCGCAACCCATAAATAATCGAATAAACAATTTGCCCGACGCATAAAAATTATCCCACGCATATCTGCGCCTGATTTATCGAAGTTGTCAAACCGAGCTAATTGAACGCTTGACGATGACAATCGCGACGTCTGATTTTCCTCTGCAGCAGCAGCCGCCTCCAAGATCAATGCCCAAAACAGGCACCGAGTGCATAGATGCGTGGATGTCCTTAGCCGACTGACGCACAGCACGCCAACAATGTAAACCTATTCAGCCGCTAATGCGCAAGTCTATTTTGGGTGGGAGGAAATGAATCAATGTAAATAAACTTTTAGAAAAGACAGCACAAGTCATACCGGCGTCTTATATCATATATGTTTTCTTTATATTCATCCATTCAGTCGTTCGTTCGTTCGTTCGTTCGTTCATTCATTTATTCATTCACAGTTCCGCCACTACCGTACTCGGGTAGTGCCAGTCCCAAGCCTGGCTAAAGGAGGAGGGCGAAGTCAACGGCCTCTGATGCCATAAGATGTCGTTAAACATTGGCACTACTACTTAATCGCCCATTGATAGCAAAGTCTCGAGAACGAGGTTATTCAAAAATCAGTTTCTGTAACTTCAAATTCTGGGCCTCCCCGCAGGTAATTAAAATTGACCCAGGCTTTGGTGATTGTTCGTTTTCAGTCAGGCTCTGAGCGGGTCCCCTCCTTGTGCAGATTTCAAATCACCCCGCGAGAAACAAACCCGACGTGTCTCAAACCTAGAAAATAACTTTAGTCTAAATCCTTCGACCTTATATAAACAAACATGATGTGGCTGAAACCTAGCGAGTAGTACTACTTTCTGTCCGTACTTCTAAGACTAGTTTTTAGTTTGAAAGAGTTGTGATCCACTGAGGAAATACATTCTTCTCATCAGTGACGGAACCGCGATTGCTTGCGTGGGGAGCAGGGCATTTTCCGAGAGGTGTCACATTCTGGCAGTCCACCATGAATAAAAATTGTAAATTGTACACGTTTTTTATAGCGACCATATGGCCTCCACCCGCCCAAGGGTGAGTTCCTTCACCACCGCTACACGCCATTTAAGGTCCCGCGCACGGACGGTACTAGCCCTAGATTCAAATCTCTGAAATAAGCCACGACCGGGACGCGAACCTGGTATCCTCACGCACCAAGGCTTCCTTGGCGTACGTGCCCGAACTGGTGTAGCTAACTAGGCCAGTGAATGGGTCTGGTCTGAGGGGCGCCGGCATAAAACCAAGAGGGACGCGGTGGAATTACCAATTAAGACAAGCAGCTCAAATTTAAACGTGCTTCAAACTTACTCCAATTCAAACTCAAAGTAAACAAGGAGACTAACTCATTTTCTCCATTGTCAACGGATCTGAACAGAGATTCAAACCAACATGCGATTGATGCGCAACTCTCTGGTAATTGGCAAGAAGTTAGTAAGTCATTCAGTAAATTAATCTTGTCAAAAATGCCTAGTAAATCATGTGAAAGCTTCCATCTGCGTAAATTCATGTTATCATGACATATGCATGATGCTACTGGTGATCATGACAAAGTCGTTGTTGTTGCTGTTGTTGCTGTTATCGATGATGATGATGATGATGATGACGATGATGATGATGATGATGAAGAAGAAGAAGAAAAGGAGGAGGAGAAGAAGAGAAAATAAGAAGAAGCCGATGATGGCGATAATGACGATGATGATCAGACGAGAGAGAAAGAGAGAGAGAGAGAGAGAGAAAGAGAGAGAGGGAGAGAGAACAAGAAAGACAGACAGACAGACAGTTAGAGAAAAAGAGACAAAAGGAGATATAGATACACAGACGGAGAAAGAGAAAGACGCAGAAAAGTTGCAGAAAGAAAGAGAGAGGGCGAGAGACAGAGTCACAGATAGAAAGACAGAGCGGGAAAGACAGAGAACTTGAGGACTGATTTCAAAGAAGCCTCGCACCAAGAATAAAGGCACTGCTGCAACCCTGTACGTCCCTCCTGTCACGACCCTGTCTGCTCTCTCGTGGCGTCGAGAATCGTGACATGATCTTTTCTCAAGCCGAAAGGAAGTTTTCGAATTTTAATGAATCAAATGACGGATCTATATACAACGTCTGAGAATCACTCTCTGTTAACTGGCATAGATGAAACGTTCGTTCGGTTTTGCCAATGTTCGGTTGTTCCTATGTTCGCCAGAGTGATCTTTCGAGTAAGACCGAATCGTTCCTTATATACAGTGAAACCTAATTGCCTACTCGAGATTACGATCTTATGGCATCTACCAGATGTCCCTAGAGTTTCTTGGTCCTTTGCCAGGCGGTGACCAATCCTCTCCTGGTAGGGTAAGGAGATCGTTGGGCCATTCCAGCCTCGTCCGGTCTTAGGTGTCCTTCCAGCACCTGCCTCCTGCGTTGGCCAGCTGTTTCAGGGTTCCTGGTGAGCCTTTCCACCTCGCGTAGCGCCCAAGGTGGTTCTTCGACCGAGGTCTTCACCACTGATGGCATAGCCTCACCAGGCTATCCCCTACTTGGCTGTTCACCCTCTCACCACTCTGAGGTGCAGGTAGGGCTTTGAGATTCTTTCATTCTCCATCCTGATCACGTGTCCGACTCACATGGTACGGACACGTGATCAGGATGGAGAATGAAAGAATACCAGCAAAGGCGCTGCACGGAGAGGTGGAAGGAGTGAGGAGCAGAGGAAGGCCGAGAAAGAAATGGATAGACAATGTACTGCAGGACATAAAAGCCCGAGGATGGGAAATGCGAGAGGCGATAGACCTGGCCAGGGATCGACCGAAATGGAGAAGTTTTGTTAGAGCCTCATCGTCGGTGAAAACTTGACGGAGGAGAAAAAGAAAAGAAAAAGAAGATGTCCCTATCATTATTCTACTAATTGGGTGTCAATCGTTCATTAGTGGCGGCCTGCGGATGGGCTCCAGCTTCGCTGACGAAGGCCCGTTAGTCATTCGTTCCGGCAGGTTCGTCGGATGCGTGACGAATAGCGTCCATTTGCCGTCATTAGCACTAGGTGTCGCCGTCCTAGCGTGGCTTTCCGATCATCATCATCTGGGTTGTCTGCTGCAGTAGCGATGAGTCGAGGGGAGTCTGACACGGCCGTGACACCTCCCCTGACCATCAACGGCTGCCGCCACCCCACCCCAATCGCACTTACCCTACGAGGCCTATATAGCTACAGAGCAACCACTCGTGACAACAGACGCCCCCACGAGATACCACTTTCCTTTGCATCTAAACTACACAAAAATAACACGACGGTGATACTAAGCGAATATAGGTGCTTCATATATCTATATATACATATGATGTAAGTATATAGAACACATACACGAATATACATATATATCATATATATCGTATGGTGACAAAAATAATAGTAGGTATCCGTTTACAACTTTCGGAGAAAGTTATATATGGCGGGAGGCTAGGGGTTAGTACGGTTTTCGGGTGGGAAATAGTCTAGTAGTTAGCGTGTTGGGCTGTCAGTCAAGAGGTCGAAGGTTCGAATCCCTCCAGGGCAGCAATACGTTTCAGGATTTCTGCTCCACTTGCGTGCCCTAGCGAGCTGAGCTATGAAATGAGTACGCTGACTGTACATTGTCGATGGGAAGATCAGGAAGCGAGGGATAGAACTGGTCACCCGCTCTCGTATGCTGGGGTTAAGAAAATGAAGTCGCTAATAATTCATGCCAATAGCTGCCTCTTGGAAGTAGTTTAGGGGATTGCTCTTCTTCTATCGCGTGTAAACAACTGAGTTCGTACAGGGAATATCCATCTTCAATAAATATACATCATATATATCATATATATCATCACCATCATCATCAGCAGCAACATTATCGTCATCGCATCATATATATATTATGTATAAATGATACAAAGACGAGTATATATATATATATATAAATATATATAATTTTTCTTTCCTTCCCATTTATTTTCATGTGCATGTTGCATACATCATGTATATAGTGTATGAATGATGTATATAATATGTGCATATATATACATCATAACAGTTTGTAGTTAGTTATATGATGAAGCTGTTAAATGGATATTGCACATACAGTATTATGGTAAGTGACATAAGTTCCTGTATGGTAAGTGACATGAGTTCCTGTATGGTAAGTGACATAAGTTATTGTATGCTAAGTGACATGAGTTACCGTATGATATGCGTTACCTTGTATGAAGCAGATCATGTTGCGCTAGTATGTTCATAAGGGTAGCGCATGGAGCATTGAATATTGATGTAATTGTCGTGGTGTTGTTGATTTTTTTTCTGATCTTTGTTTTGCTCCGCCTGACTGAACACGTGGCAGAGTTCGCCCCACGATGGAAGTTCAACATGTCTGCTGTTCCGAAGCTCTACATGAAGCTCCAGCACGAGTCTGTGACGTTGAAATGCGACGCTAGAGGGAGACCGAAGCCAACTGTCAAGTGGTTCAAAAATGGCCGTCCCATCGTCATCGACACCAATTCGACCGACCCCAAGGTAGGCAACGCCCTTGCATATTGTAAAGACCCCATGAACCTAATGAAACGTAGGGTATGTATGTATGTATGTATGCATATGTAATGTATGAATCTGTGTTTGAATGTATGTATGATAGCGGCGCTATAGAAGATTTTAGAATAGATTAGATATGTACGATATATGATATATATGATATATGTATGTATGTAGATACGTATGCATAATGCATGTATGTGTCTATCTATGTATGTATGGCGCCCGTTTGCTGCTCGTCGGCCCTTGAGGCATAAATGGACGAATCCCAAGGTCCTGGACAGGGAGCCAGCGCATCGCAGCACTTGCCATTTACTTCACAACTAAGGCTGGTACTATATTACACCGCTCGGTGACAGAAGCAAGTGTGCGTGATCAATTTATTCATGGTCGTTACACGGAGGAAGAACTGGCAATCGTTAGATTACAAGTCACGCGCGCTACCGAAAAACCACTGTGTTGCGCATTGCAGTTCCATAGCACAAACTACTGCTATCTATCATCTAGCTATGTTTATGTCTTTATGTATGTGTGTCTGCCTATCTATCTATATATCATATATATCGTATATCATAAATATCGAATCTAATTTATACTAAAGACTTCTATAGCGCCGTTATCATAATGCCCAAGGCATCAGTTGATGGTCGCTTCAAGTCAAAATCGCAGTCAAAAATTATAAACCGTTGAAGAAGCCGGGTCGAATTCTAATAGGTCAGAGAAACATATATACATACATACATAAATATATATATCAGTTTAGTTACACGCATATAATACGTCATTCCGTGGGAAAATCTAGCAGCACATAGTTCGTATGTACATATATCTCTGAAACCTGATCATGTACACAACAAGCCGCTGTTTAGAAGGACTGCACTTGTTAGCTGGGTGGTGTTGTGGTCTGCTCTCGGGAACTCTTTAATTAAACGTCTTTGGTGACGGACGAAGCAATCGGCAGTTCACTTACTGTGTCAAAAAGTCAGACTACCGTGACAGAACCTTACAGAACCAACGGCTACAGTAGTTACCGACTCAAAAACGAGTCGAGAGAGGCACAGTTTGTTCGGAGTTGAATGGTACAGCAAGGCCAGAACACTATGTGTCAGCCAGAACACTTTATATGAGTAGATCAGATCCCATATAACCGACCGCGTCGTAACAGAAATCGTGTATTAAGTTGTAAGTAGGATCCGGTGTATTACCCGAAAAAATGGTTACATGCACAACAGACGTCTATATACAAGTCGATGGAGAAGGTTCCACCTCAGTAAAAATGAAATATATAGCGCATATAGAAGCAGTAGAAGTAGTAGTAGTAGTACTGGTTGTAGTAGTAGTAGTTTTATTTACTTCTGCAACGGGAGACTTGCGAAGATTGGCCCTAAATATCATCAGCCGGGACTTCTCATCTCATATAAATCAGCTGATCCAGACTTCCAGGACGAAGGGTTGCCGAGTCGATCACGTCCGGTCTAGAAAAGGGCCAGGTACGTTCAGATAAGAAAACTTTGTAGGGCCATCTAGCCAAGTTAAGGAAACGTAAGTTAAGGTAGCTAAGGTAATTAGATGTAGATAAGGTAATTAAAGGTAGCTAAGGTAATAGAGGTAACTAAGGTAATTTAAAGTTAGGTAAGGTAATTAGAGGTACCTGTAAGAAAAGAAAGAAGAGCCAGGTAAGGACTCGTGAAATGTCTTAGGGTAAGCCAGAAACTAAGTTTACGCAAAATAAGGTAAGATACGTAGAGCGCGAAAAGATAAGGCCAGGTAAGACTTTGTTAGGTAAGACATCTTAGAGTAGAATGAAACTGTTTAGGTAGGCTTACACTAAGGTAGGCTACTATAATGTAGACCTAAGGCGAATGATAAAGCGATAGCAAGATAAGATCAAGTATGCTTTGTGACACATCAGACATTTTAATTTAGAAACATCCTGAATTTTAATTTAGTGTTTAGAAGAAGCACCACCTGTTCGTGGCACCGACGATGAAGACGTTCTTGTCTGGATTCATCCCATCCATTTCGGTCAATAGCTGATTAATGACGTGGTCAGCGGCTGTGCATTCAGATCACGGGAGATCAGTTATTACGAATTTGATGCTTGCGATGATCAATATTACGATTATGAACATAATCATCATCGTTGTTGCAATTGTAGTTGACGTAATAGTTGATCTAGTGATGTTGTAGTAGTAGTTGCAGTGTAGTTGTAGTAGTAATAAAAGCAGTAGTAATAGTAGTTGTTGTTGAAGTAATTATAGCAGTAGGCTAATAGTAGTAGTTGTTGTAGTAGTTGTTGGTGTAACTAATAGTGAGTTTGTGCACGAACGGTGTGTGTAAGACAGAGTGTGCTGATGGGTGTGCAGCATAGAGATGGGTGTCTACCTGGGCTCTGCCAACGTCCTCCGCGTGTCACTGCGATGGAATCCAGATCGTCGAAGAAGAGTACGCACAGAGAGGCAGAACGCGCCTACAGAAACGTCCGAATATTGACAACTAGGCTATCCATACATGATGATGATGATGACGATGATGATGACGATGAAGATGCTGCTGCTGATGATAATGACAATGATGACGATGCTGATGATTATAATGATGACGACGACGACGATGCTGAAGCTGATGATGCTGATGCTGATGCTGATGCTGCTACTGCTGCTGATGATGATGATGAGCATGGTGTTGGTTGTGATGAAGATGATGATGATGATGATGAGCATGGTGTTGGTTGTGATGAAGATGATGATGATGATGATGATGATGATGATTACGATGATAATGATGACGAGATGATAGTGAGGTAAGATCATGAGATGATGATGAGCATGGTGTTGGTTGTGATGACGATGACGGCGGCGACGATGACGACGATTCCAAGGCCCTTTAACATCAATTGGCGCTACAGAAATAAGGAGAAGACAAACTGACGACAGTAGCAGACCTTATCGAAGATGTCCCTGACGTTGGCCTCTGATTCCCCGAACCACATCGAGAGCAGTTCCGGCCCTTTGATCGAGATGAAGTTGGCCTGACACTGGCTGGCAATCGCCTTAGCCATCAGGGTCTTGCCACACCCTGGCGGGCCGTAGAAGAGGACGCCCTTCGAAGGCGTTAGTCCGTACTTGAAGTACTTGTCCGGGTGCTCGACGGGATACTGGACCATCTCTTGTAGCTCGCGCTTGACGCTGTCCAGCCCCCCGATGTCGTCCCAAGACACCCTCGGTATCTCCACGACCCTCTCCCGGACCGAACTTGGATGGCTTTTCCGCAAAGCCCACTGGCCCAGACACAAGAACGGCAATCAAGCGTTACATTATGTTCGGTAAGTATGTTAGGTAGGTATGCAGTATGTTGCAAGGCAATGCAAGGTAAGGCAATTTCAATGCGATGCAAGGTAAGGTAATATTAGGTAATGCAGTGGAATGTAAAGTAAATACAAGTTAAAGCAATGCAAGTGCAGTTAAAACTAATGTAATGTATGTAGGGTTAGGTAAGGTAAGGTACAGTAATTGTATGCGAGGGAAGATAATGACTTATTTATTTTGCGCCCCTAGCGACTGTAATCGTCCACCAACTCTTAACTTGATGTCAACTGCCAACTCTGAATGGGAACCGGTGATTGGGCTCTGAGTGTGTTCGGAACCCGGCCAGGGCAATGCGACTGTTAGCTTACTGATGAATTTTCAGTTCTTAGTGACATTCAACATCGTCTCGGCTGGCATAGAGAGCGTCTCTGATGAGGTTAACATGCAGATGAGCTATGTATATTTTCGATTAGTAATTTTAATAATTATCAATAATTAGCAACTTATTTAGTCGGTGTCTCATACGCAAGGCATCAACTGATGGCCACGGAAACCAAGCCGTAGAGAGGTCGGTATCAGAAAATCAGTCCGCTGAGACATAGAAACAGTGTGAGCTGGATAAGCCAGCTGGAAGCCTTCGGTCTCCCCAATTTCAAACACCATCCATCACAGCCGTCTGACTGTTTGCCTGCCTGACGCTTGGATCTTGACCTGGAACCGAACCCATACTGCCAGTCGATTTTGTTTTGACTGAGCGCATGTGAAACGCCAGCCGGAAGCCAGCAAGAGAAGACAAAAGCGGTTACAGTTAAACTGACCTGAAAATTGTCCTGCGTGACGGCCAGCGAGGCGAAGACCCCGGCGTCGATTCTCTCAGCATCGAGATCGAAGTCCCCCATCTTTTCTCGGATCTGCTGACGGGCAGCCTTCGAACACAACGCAGCCATATTGGCGCCCACATGACCATGGGTCTCGGCCGCAATCTGCAATGAAACCCATCACCGTTGCAATTGTAATCACAGAATTATGTAGCGCCGCTTCAAGAAGCGCTCCCGACCTGAAAATGCAAGACTACAATTGAAGAAAATGATTTTTAAGCGCTTACGGAATAGAGGCAATCGTAATTGTAATCTCGAGATTTCTACAGCGTCCAAAGACAGCTAAGTCACGGGAACCAGCTTATTCACGGGCGCTCAGTCAAAATGAAATCAATAGGCAGGTAAGGAGGTCCAAGGCAATGTTGATATACAGCTGGCAAGCGCAGTGACGTTAAGCCGCGCCAAGCGTCGTTAGTAATTGTATGGAAGGGATTCAATGGCCTCGATCTGTTCTTAACATAGGGGGCCACAAACGAATCAAAGAAATGAATGAACAAGCGAATGAAATTAAAGAATAAACGACTGAACGACTTGCTAACTACATGTAGTTAATTAATGAAAACGATATAAATAGTAAGTCTTTTATACCTGTCTAAGGTTGACGTCGGTTGACAGGCGCATGTTTCGCGTGTGAATCAGGAGAATTTCCAGACGGCCCAGGGGATCAGAAATTCCAACGTCCAGTTCAGAGTCGAAACGCCCTTAAACGCAGAATATCAAATGCTTGCAAAAAGTTAGAAAGACAAACAAGGACAAGACAGAGAGAAACAGAGAGAAACAGAGTGAGAGAAGGTGAGAGAGAGAAAACTAGTAACAGAGAAGTTGAGAGATAGAGTGAGAGAAAAGCGAATAAGAGAAAGACACAGAGAGAAGGAGAAAGGGAACACAGACAGCAAGAGAAGAGAGGTGACCCCGTGAGAGAGAGGGAAACAGAGAAAGTGACAGACGCAAAGAGAGAAATAGATACACAGAAACAGAGAGAAAGACAGAGAGACAGAGAAAGACAGAGAAAGTGTGATGTTGTAAATGCTATAGTTTTCGTACATGAATCCATGAATGATTAATTTTGGCCATGCAGATAATTTGAAAATCCACGTGTCATAGTGGACACAAATTCCACTTTATCATCATCGTCATCGTCGTCGTCGTCATCATCGTCATCTTCATCTTCATTATCGTCATCATCATCACAATCGTCTATATTGCCGTTGACGCCATCATTATCATCCTCGTCGTCATTATCGTCTTCGTCGTCATCATAATCGTTATCATTATCCTGAGCCGGCCAGTGAGGTACCAGATGTCAAAGGGCTAACCGAATCTTCTGAGCGCTGAGTCGATGCTGTTCGGCCTGTTCGTTGCTGCCAAGACGATGACCTGTGACCTTTGATTCAAGCCATAAATCAGGGTCAGCAATTGGGCTACAAGTCACTTCTCTAGCTCTCCCCAACACTGCATAATAATATAATTGCACAATATGTACGTACGTACGTAATCATATATAATCACACATATATACGTTTGTACATAATTTACGCATGTATATATATATACAGATATATAATGGATATATGGGTACACAATAGGCCGACCAGAATCTGTATGTATGCATGTCTGTTAGTGTGTCTGTGTGTGTGTCTGCGTGTATGTCTCCGCGTTTGTGTCTGTCTATCTGTGTCTGTGTCTGTATGTGTGTCTGTCTGTCTATCTGTCTGTCTGTCTCGCTCCGGCACTATACTATGATTACCCTGATCATCTGACTAGACCTCTCCAAATTCTGACCTGGAACTGAAACTGACCAACCAACCTGGCTTTTTCAGACCGACAGACAGACAGACAGACAGTCAAGCAGACAAGCAGACAAGCAGGCAAACAGACAGGCAATTGGACAGACGGACATACAGAAGGAGGCAAACAAACAAACAGCCAGATAGACACCGACCTTTCCTCTTTTCGGAGCGATGGCGTCCAGTTCGTCGATGAAAATGATCGCGGGTGCGTTCTTCTCTGCGCTTTCAAAGACCTTGCGAAGATTAGCCTCTGACTCGCCAACCATCTTGTTCATGATCTCGGGGCCGTTGATGAGGAAGTAGTTTATCTCCCGTCTCGTTCGCCACGGCCCTCGCGATCAACGTCTTACCGGTTTCAGGAGTCCGTACATCAGCACCCCTTTGGGAGGCTGCAACACCGACCGCATCTCGATGGACGAAAACTTAAAGGCGCTACATAAATATTACACTTGAATAGCGCATGCGCTGACATCATATGTAGTTCTATGGTTTAAGATTTTACAACACATGACTTTCGTACAGTTAAACTTTCTGTTAGTAATAAACTTTAACAATACTTAGGCAATGCTTTCGTGAGTTAAATAAAAAGCGCTATATTAAGTGTCTCAATACATACACACGTGCATACGTACATAGATACATAGATCATTCATACATATATACATACATATCTACATACAGATATACGTACATAGATACATACATACATACAAACAATCATACATACATACATGTATACATACATACATACGTGCATACATACTTACATATAAACATACATATATATGCATAGATACAAAGATACATTCATACTAACATACATACATACATACTGCTAATTTTACAAATAGACGTTTGTTGCTCCAAGCGAATCTATAATTTGGGTACAGAGCGTAAACGCGAAAAAAATAAGTAAGAAACTTCAGTCCGGTAAGTTTATGGGGCGTAGGTCCCTCTGAACCCGTCGCTGCAATCGAAAATTGCTATTCGAAATTATAGTAACGCACATGAACGTCTTACTTCATTTCCGATGTTTTGAAAGACCTGCACATGAAAGTCTAACCCTAATGCCGATGTTCGATAGATCTCTAGTCGAAAGTCTAACCCTAATGCCGATGTTCGATAGATCTCTAGTCGAAAGTCTAACCCTAATGCCGATGTTCGATAGATCTCTAGTCGAAAGTCTAACCCTAATGCCGATGTTCGATAGATCTCTAGTCGAAAGTCTAACCCTAATGCCGATGTTCGATAGATCTCTAGTCGAAAGTCTAACCCTAATGCCGATGTTCGATAGATCTCTAGTCGAAAGTCTAACCCTAATGCCGATGTTCGATAGATCTCTAGTCGAAAGTCTAACCCTAATGCCGATGTTCGATAGATCTCTAGTCGAAAGTCTAACCCCAATGCCGATGTTTGATAGATCTCTAGTTGAAAATCTAACCTTAACGCCAACGGCTTCGAAGACCTGCGGATGACGAAGCGGCAGCTCCACCATCTCCTTGATCATTGCCAGCTTTTTCTCGCAGCCTCCAATATCGTCGTAACCCACTTCAGTCAAGTAAGATTCATCAGTCTAAACACAACACGCACACAAACAACACCGGTCCTTATTAAACTTGGTAGAAACACCAAACGCAAATATTCGGAATGCTGAACTAAGCATAAACTCAAACTCTTTGATGTCATTCGGGTCTTAACTAAAGACGCATTTCAACTGGCTTACCCACCGTAACCTGGCTTCTGGTTTCTCTAACCTATCGGAATTCGACCCGGCTTCTTATCAGTTCAGAAGACATATGTACTACACCCACGGAAAATTAACTGGAATGCTGAGAATGCAGATTTCTACAACAGTTTTCCGCTATTTCACGAAGACTTACAGACCGTTAGAATTTTGAATATCTTTATTCATGCCACGGAAGTAGTAGTAGTTTCTCAGTTTAACGATATCTTATGGCATCAAAGGCCGTTTACGTCACCCTCCTCCTTTATCCTGGCTTGGGACTGTCACTACCCCGAACAAGGCAGTGGCGGAGTTCATGCAACGGAAGGCAGAAAACAAGAGAAAATATAGAGCAAAATTATACGAATTCTACCTAGCTTCCTAGCTTCTTCTTAAACGCTTTGACAGCGTTACCATGAGTCTGAGATAGTATTATCATCCAAGCTAGTCCACAAGATCGGAGGCAAGTCAATGGGTGACTCACCCTGACACTGTTTTGACCGTGTCATCGATCGGTAAGACTTGTATTCTTCTGGCATACTGCATCTCACGAATGATGTTCACGCTACAGACATGCCATGCCATCAATTATCATGATATAATAATTGTATGCATGCATATTCTCCTGATTGTTGCTACATATGTATAGTCAGATGTGCAGAGGAACATTTATATAGCGCTTTTATTTAACATTGTAAAGGCGCTGGTATGATCATTATGTTGGCGCCGCTTAAACTACACTGGTATTCAACAAATTTACTTGCGCCTATGTTGCCTCGCCCTGCCTTGCCTCGTTCTGCCTTGCCTCGCCATAGCTTATCTCGTCTTTCCTAATTTAACCTGAGCCGACCTGACCTAACCTGCCCTTACCTAACCTAACCTTGCTTTGTATTATTTGACCTGACCTGACCTGACTATTTAAATGAGACAATGTACAGCAGACCTGACGTTATCTCCGACTTTGACGCGTAGATTGCTGCGCGCGTACTTGTTCACGCGAATCGAATTGGTGCTGTCAAGCGTGTCGTCGGGGAGAACCTTGCAGACCGTTTGGCGACGGAGGCGGCGCTTCTTGAGCAGGACGTAGTCTCCGCGACATAAGCCCAGCGAAGCCATTTTGGCCTTTATTGGATTCACAACAATCGTAAATGTAAATGTACACGTTTTTCTATAGCTACCTATGGCCTCGACCCTGATCATTTTTCAATGAATTAATCAGGTGAGATCCTTCATCAGCGCTGCCCGTTTGAATGGGTGCCATGCCATTTAAGGTCCCCGAGTACGGACCGTGCCAGCTCGAGATTTAAATCTCAAAAGTACAATGCTGCTGTATTAAAACACCTCTGCATCAGTTGAAGGTAGGCGCTACATCACTAAAACAATACTATATATGGATCGGAAAGACGAGACGCCGACAGACAGACATACAGACGGACAGACTGAGACTTCTATACAGACACAGAAAGACATACATACATACAGACGCAGAGACAGGTGTTGTTTAAACTCCCTGACAGTTGTAGCTGCATAATAAGTTTGACCACCCTCACCTCTGTTAGGCTGACGATTGTCGTATCTTCAACGACCGAAGTTTCGACAAAAAGGCGATTCGGTCGACGCAAGAGGGCGGCCGAGAGGTCATCGTCTTTCCTAGATTATTATTCGAACAAGAAATCCTTTTCAGAAACGTCTGCTCGATAATATTATTTATTGATGAGGTCCAAGTCGCTGGTCTCGAACTGCGTACAACAGTTTTAAACTTTTAAACTGTTCTAATATTGTATTCTGTTCTCCTGTTCCTTTTCCCGCTTCGTATGTCACCGTGCAGTATAATTTGGTACCGGCTTAAGCTGGGAAGTAAACGGCAAGTCATGCGAAGCACTGCCCCGCATCCAGTACTTTGGGATTTGTCCACTGCCGAATCAAGGGCCAAGAAAAGGAGATGAGCACCTCCCCTATGTCTCACTTGTGGGATAAGGGATACTTTATGTATCGTTGTAATCTGTGGGCGCTTGTCTCGCGCTAATAAAGATTGCTTACTTATTGGACTTTAAGTGTAATGCCTGGCAATGTTAATCACTACTGAGGTGAGATGAGCTGCTATGAAGGAGCATACGTGTGTACAGATTATGAGTTTCCCAGAAATGCTGAACACAGAGCAGAGGGGTAATTAGGAGAGGGTGCTTACACAAGAGGGGGTCCACTAAGACCCCCGTAAAGCACGAAGATCTACTGGGAAGCAACATTTGAGTAACCACGAGAGGCCCTAAACAATAAGAGTAGAAGGTGCCAGAAAAAGTCCATTATGTGTACAGCGAGGCATACAAGGCATTACAGGAGAACCTGAATGTAACTGTCACTGTAAAAGAAAATTTGTACAGCCCTTCTCCAAGAGAAACCATTCAGACGTGCTTTCTACGCTGGCCTAAACGATGGTAAATTCACTCAGAACAAAAGTTGTGATGTAGGCTTAAGAGCACAGCAAGTGGTTTCCAAGGCAACAATCATAGACTACTAGGCCTATAGTCTTTCGCTTACTTTAGACAGGTTCTAATAGATGCTAAATAAATTGTCCAGGTGTATACAGACATAAATAAGACAGGCCTATACACTATAATATACAGTACTTAGAGGTTTGGATCTTGTGCTAGCACGGTCCGTACACGGAAACCTTAAAATAACATGGCACCGATTCAAACGGGCAGCGCTGGTGAAGGATCTCACCCGATAAATAATCATACACTTACTTTTACACTTACAGTACATTGGCCTCTTTCAGTTTCTGCGATGATCCTTCAGTCAAAACTGAAAACTATTCTTTTCCAAAAATCTTATCCTGAGTCTTCCATCTTCCCCTTATCTCTCTTCTCGCTTCAGTTTCAAACACCATCCACCGTAGCTGTCCGACTGTCTGACTACCTGACTCCTGGATCTTGACTTGGAACCGAACCCTTTTGCCTATCGATTTTGTTTTGACTGAGCCCCTGTAAATAAACTGGTTCTCGCATCTTAGCTTTCGTTGGGCGCTGTAGAAATCTCGAGATTACGATTACGTTTACGATGGGCCTACCCTGACGGCATGATTCGTCTAACCGCTTCCCTTTCCACTCGGATGAAGTAATCGATTCGGCGTGTGTGGCGAGGAATCGAATACTTTTGTATTGTTGCTTCGACGAGATAGAACTGTTTCTTGCGGACATTCTTGCGGTTAGCCGTAACTTCTTTTCGCTTCACGGTTATTAATTAAGCTTGGATAGAAATTCAGTTAAATCGACTTACCGTTTTTATTAACTCGAAGGAAAAGCGAAGAAAACTTAGAGGCCTATACGTCTCAGGGTTATTTGAGAGTCATAATGACGTCATCTAGAACAACAGCATAAATTATTTAGCTCCACTTTATGATGCTGAAAGCTTTAAACAGAGACATGGAAGTAGCCATACGCTACTGGTCATATTCTGGCCAGTAGCGTACACAAATGTTTTAGCCAAAGGGGGTCTGGTACCTGGAAAAGAGGGGGCACGGGACAGCAAGCCCCTTAATGACTAGGGGATGTGTTGAGCGTCGTAAACTCCCAGAGGGATCCTAGTCAGAGATCCGGAAGCGAGGTCATTTTGCCGAAATAAAATAGGCCAGGAATCGTATACTCGGAATCGAATTTCAAAGTCTCTGGTCTTTCCATTCAACAGTCTCTGGCTTTTCTGTTTTCAAGTCTGTGGCTTTTCAAGGGCTGCCAACTTTTGATTCTGGAGAGTCCCCAGTTCACGCGAAAAACTGACAAACTACATTTGCGTCTAGGCCTACTCCACAAAGATTGCAGGCCTCTATACCGCCCGGCATAATTGATTGCTCTACCAGATTCCTGTGTAACTGTCTGTCGTAGTACGTATATGTCCTTATGTAACCCTTTGTCTTGGTTATGTTGTCTGACCGTTGTGACCCACCCATGCCTACGACTCCTGGCTCAGCTGATGGACACACTTACTTACTTATTTACTTTATTCCTAAATGTATTTCAGTCACTATGCTGCCTCTGTCTTAGCTGACTGACCTTCTGGATATTCGCCTGATTTACGGTATGGCTTTGATCTGAATCGGTTGATGCCTTGTGCATTAGACACCGGCGCAATAGAAGTTACTAAATTATTTACATACTTTCTAAATAGGTCTACTAAATACGTACATGACGTCATTTTCATTGTAATAACAATATTACGTCACTACGTTTGCCTTTCGTCACTGGCAAATGTAAGCACCTAATATCTGGAAATAGCCACAATTAACGCACGATCACATGCATCGCCTGTGAGACATTAATCAACATTACCGTAAGAGGTATGAACACCTCGGCTGCATATAGCAGACATTAACTAAATAGTTTTTTCGTCGAGCAACCGTAAGCATCCCAGCTGGTAAGTTTTCTTTATCTCTTACCCTGGTTGATTTCGATAACAAAATTTCAACAATCAGTTCAATTTCTTTCAGTCTGTTTCAAATGCTGATAAAGAATACATAAAACGGATCTGGGCCCTAGCACTAAGTGATGCAGCATGATTCAGATGCAAGAAGGATCGTCTTGCGTACGTCCTCCGAAAACCTGGACATTGTTCTTCTTAATATGCGTCGTAATGATACGTCGTATCGATGCAGACCTGGGATAGCGAACGAAACGAAGCTGTCTATTCTACTCTACAAGGTAGATAGATATACTTGTGTGAATGCTCTCAAATACATCATTCTCGGTTATTTTGGCTAAAAGTTACGCAACCCTTTCTGCTCTGTTAAAATCTTAATGACTTTATCATTATTCTTAAAATCCTGTCTGGCAAGTTAGTGAAGTTAAGTATTTCTCAGTCAGGTTAGTACTTGGGGCCTGTAAATATCAGAATTGTTCCCAAGTTTAAGTGGCCTACTTTGGATTGATGTGATTGTGTTTGCGCTTCCTCAGGTTCCTTTTGGTCTTCGAAAGACTGAAATTACCACAGTGTGTAGCGTCAGATATTTGGCTAAGGGTTATTAAAGCCCATTCCTCATTTTGACTCAGACCTCTCCGCCCCAAAGTGCTATCTACAGTATACATTATTTCAAGCACATCATCGTCGTCATCATAATAATAATAATAATAATCATCATCATCATCATAATCATCATCATCATCATAATGCTCTTTTCCTCGTCCTCGTCCTCTTCTTCTTCTTCTTCTTCTTCTTCTTCTTATTCTTCTTCTTCGCTTATTGATCAAGTAGTATTAATGGTGGTGGTGGTTGTAGTATTAGTAGCAGTACGCAGAAAAAGGCTTTTGCTGTTATTGGTCCATCTCTATGGGTTGGACTTCCGCTTTCGATTCGTTCAGAGGTTTCTGATGGAGACATAGCTGAGTCAGCTATGTCTCGTTATTTTTATTAATATTATTATTATTATTATTGTGGTTATTATTATTATTATTATCATCGTCATCATCGTCATCGTCATCATGTTACTTAACCCTCAGAGGCTGACCTATGAAAAAATCACATATTGGCTAAACTGGGGTGAATTTTTCACCCCACACTACTTGAGACGTCTGACATAAAATTACACCATGTTCAGTGAACAGCGGTAATTGTACTAAGTTCAACATAAAACTGCAAAACTAAGAAACCTAAATAATGTCAACTGTCAGCACAATCATCGAGGCTACAGTCACCGTCAGATGAAACATCATCAGCGACAAGGCCTCTATCGGCGTCGCTCGGTAAATAGTTATCTGTATCACTGTCCTCGCGACCATCATTGATTTCAACATTATCTAGCTCCGATACATCGCTACTGTCATCACACTCTACACTATCATCATTATCATCATTTTCAATCAATACTGATATCAATTTACTCCCATTAGCGGCAGATAACCTTCGAGACATCTTACATGCTAATTTTCAACAAAAATGGCCAAGGTCTGACGTCAGTTTCTTAGTCACGTGACTATGTATCAAAAATAAGTAAGACAAAAACACGAAATCAAGCAAAAATCATCTACCAACAGATACATCAATGCGCATGGCATAGCTCCAAAGCTGTAAAACACTGCAGCACAAATACATGTACTGACAGTGGGCTGAAAAAATTCACCCCAGGTTAGCCTCTGAGGGTTAAGAAACACACGTAATGAGTTATTGTTAATTTGAAACGAAGTCCACGTCTTGTATATATTTGTAGCTGTTTATCTGGCTACTTTTGCGCTATTCCTGTGAACTTAACTAGAAACAAAGTGAGCTGTTTCTGTAATATCTTTACAAGTGCAATGAAGTACTGTGTCAGCCTGTTTCGATGTTCTGTCACAGTGGCGGATCCAAGATTGCTTGCAAGCGGAGGCAAGGGCATTTCCAGAAGGGCGAACCCGCGCCTACAGCTAAATCCGCCACTGTTCTGTTTTCTACTGTGTATCGTTCCACTCGATTGGTTGGTCATTGCTGCTTATGAACATTCCAGAGCTAAACAGGCTGCTCACTAACTCGACTTTATTTCACATCACAATTTAATGTACGTATTAATTGAATTAAATAATTTACCTTAAATAGACACAAGGTCAGTTCCTTTAAGCTAACTGCCAGAGGTAGATATAGATATAGGTCTGTTAACGACTTCGTGCTATCCCTTCCTCGCAGTCTGGAATATAGGGTAACTTAGCTAGTCTACATTCGTATTTCACAGCAAAATTCGGTAGTTTGCGATAGTGGAGCGGGACTTCAACGGATTGCGGTTTTATTTCAAGTTCGCTTGATGTGATCATAGGTTTTACATTATGATGACGGCGCTATGGAAGTCATTAGATTATGCAAGTTAACGATATCGACTTGCATCGAACCGATCGCACGATTTGAACTTTTATCGAGAGTAGTGATGCAATTCTGAAGCCGACTTTGGTCCCATGGTTGCAAGTAAATGTAAACGTACACGTTTTTTAGAGGTTCGACCCTGCTTGTTTTTCAACTAATTAATCGCCGTACTCGGGTAGTGCCCGTGCCAAGCCTGGATAAGGGAGGAGGGCGAAGTCAACGGCCTCTGATGCCATAAGATGCCGATAAACATTGGCACTACTACTTAATCGCCCGTTGATAACAAAGTTTCGAGAACGAGGCTATTCACAAATCGGTTTCTGTAACTTCAAGTTCTGGGCCTCCCCGGAGGTCACTCAGATTGACCCTATCTATGGTGATTGTTCGTTGTCAATCAGGCTCTGAGCGGGTCCCCTCCTTATGCAAAATTCAAATCATCCCGCAAAAAACAAACCCGACGTGTCTCAAACCTAGAAAATAACTCTAAATCGATCATATATAAACAAACATGATGTGACTGAAACCTAGCAGGTACTTCTACTTTTTGTCCGTATTTTTAAGACTGTAGTTTTCAATTTGAAAGAATTGTGATCCACTGAAGAAATGTATTCCCCTCATCAGTGGCGGATCCGCGATTGCTTGCGTGGGGGGAAGGGCATTTCCAGAGAGGTGTCGCATTCTGGCAGTCCACCATGAACGTGCCTGATCTGATGGGCGCCGGCATAAAACCAAGCGGGAAGCGGTTAAGCCAGTTAAGCCGAGCAGCTCAAGTTTAAACGTTCTTCAAATTTACTCCAATTCAAAGTCAGTAAATAAGGAGGCTAACTCATTTTGGGTCTAAAACAGTAATTCAAACCAACCTGCGGTTGATGCGCAACTCTCTGGTAATTGGCAAGAAGTTGGCTGTATATGGCGTTTTGCGAATCCCCACCCGCAGTAACTGAAGTATCAAGTAAGTAGGAAACAGCCAAGGTATCTGTCACTGTAGCGTCTCAAATCAGACCTCGACCCGCACGCCATGGGATCAGTGTGAGCCCGTCTGGTCTCTTGCCATCGGTTCTAGAGAGGCCAACCGGTTCCATGATGGAAGGATAGCAAGCGCGGACCAAACTTCGACAGATCATATCATTTAAGGTCCCTGTCGAGCCGTGCGGCCAGGGCCTAGGCTGCAAGACAGCCCGTGTGAGCCATCAGCTGTAACCAAAGAGCCACAAATGAACATGTGTGGTTCGTAGAGAGCGGCACCAAGATGGAGGCCAACAGTAATTCTAACTGCCTCGTCATCAAGTCTCCAACCACAAGATATTATTGGTAGCGTGTACAGCCAATCGCCAGCACGTGGGGCAGAAACTGCTTTGAATAGTGCTGGTGGTAGATTATTAAACGGGTTTTATAAAACCTGCGAGCCATTATTTTGAGAGAACTGAAATAATAGAGCCGATCATTAGATTCTATGACACATTACCAGTTGAAATAATATTATAAAATCAATTAGCTGGTAATATCCAACCGGCTGATAACTAGATACACACAGAATTATCTTAAACCCACGATGTCAATAAGCAAATTATTTAGCACATTTGTATGAGAATACAAAAAACTCCAGATAACAAAAAGACCTTTATGCTGAAACTGTTATTTTATGGCACGTCAGCTGTTTTGAGAAGGGGGTGAAGATGAAGGAGGAGAAGGAAGAAGGAGGAGGAGGAGGAGGAGAAAGGCATGAAGGTTTTGATAAGGTGCTACTTTGCAAGATTCGTAAGATCCTGTTTCGCATATTAAGCAGAAATCATACTTGCAACTTTTAGGTGGACATGTCATATGCTTTGCATCTGTCTGCATGATTAATTAATGCCAGGCATTTTGGACACGCGCGTACAGCAGGACATTCAACGCCATTCACGTTTTATTCTCGTGTTGAAAGGTACTCGAGGAGCGATTTATAATCGCCGAATTCAAGGTTGCCACACAATGCAATGCTACCGCTCTACTCCACTCCTTCAGACATGACCAGCAAAAAATTAAAAGTTTCTACCTTTGTCTAAAGTGTATTTCCTGAAATGGATCCGTTATCATCTGCGTTTAACGACGACAGTAATTACACATATTGCTCTCCTTTATCACTGACGATTTATTTATAAGTCTGTCTGATATCATCTTCCGTTCAAATTCATTGCCTTCATTCAAAGACAAACATGCAGCATCAGTAATCGACGTAACAGATCAGAAAGCTTTGCAGCCAGGAATGCTCTCCTTTCTTCAGCTCACTGTAGGTGTACGTGGTCAAATAAGATGACGCTAAATAACAAAGTCAAATATCATATAATGAACCTTTGCTTGATATTAATATCCTAATATGTAGTAGCTAAAGATTATGACATTTAGGACATTTAGACAACCACTAGATGTCTAATGGATGAGTGATAGAGGGAGAGATAGACAGTGAAAAGTGTGAGCGAGATGGATGGGGCGAGAGTGAAGAGGGATAGAGAAAGACATAGTTAGACAGAGAAGGAGAGAGACAGCAAGAGCAAGAGAGAGTGAAAGAGAGACAAACAGACAGACAGACAGAGACAGACAGAGACAGACAGAGACAGACAGAGACAGACAGAGAGGATTGACAATACTTTACATTCTCTTCGTGGTGAATGTGAAGTAATGAGAAGATGGCAGCTTATATAGAGCAGTGAAGCAGCAAAGCAATCAACTTGGATATCACATGAATTTCACTTTAATTAAGGACAGTAATATGTTTAAAAACATTTCATATAGCGCCTTTTAATTACCTCAAAATTTCCGCGAAGGGGTGGGTACAACTGGATCCGTGAATAGTTTATTTATTTATTTATTTATTTATTTAATTATTCTGGGTGGAGGTGATTCCCATTGGAGCACATGTATGAGATTCTGACACTTAAGTCGACACACTTGGCAACATGCAAAGTAATTTGAGAGTGGAGTGCACTGCAGAGACATCCATGGTAGCGGTGGTGAAGGATCTCATCCGATTAATTCACTTAAAATTGAGCAGGGTCGAGCCTTACGGTCGCTATAGAAAAACGTGTACATTTACATTCAGACCAGGGTAGACTGCCCGTCCCCTCTCTGCTAAATGCTATCCCCTCACCGGATTCATGTAAAAGCCAGCCAGAAATGAAATCTACGCACAGACCTCGACCAGAAGACGATTCTTTCATGCCGACATCCGGCTACTAAAGAGGGCAAATATTATCTTATGCTGTATGAATATTGGACACAGTACGAGTAAACCGCGTAGACACTGTAATCGATTAGAAGCTCATTCAGATCGATATGAAAGCAGGTCATAGAATCTTGTTTGCGCTCATTTTGAAAAGTTTTAGACCGAAAGCAGTTATGGAATATTTTGTTAGGGCATGTTAAAGTCGGGTTGTATAGCTCATGGTTTCCAATTCCTCTTAAGAACTCGCTTTGGGCGCAGCATAAATACAGAGTTTACGATTACGATGATCTGACAGTATATTACAACTACGTTATAACTTCCGGTTTAATGAGCGCATTTTCGGTTTCGGCAGAATGACGGCCTTGCTGATAAATGGGGCTTCCGAATGGGGAAAGTGTTTCTAAACGGTAACCTCAGAGGAGACATGATCAGGGTGACTCAGATGAGAAATTCTCAAGGTGACCTCAAAAGAGAAATTATTCTCAGGTGACATCATAAGAGAAATTCTCAAGATGACATTATTGGAGAAATTCTCAGGGTGACATCAGCAGAGAAATTCTGAAGGCGACATCAGAAGAGAAATTCTTAGGGTGACTTCATAGAGTAAGCGCCCCCGGGTGACCTCCAAAGAGAATTTCTCGAGTTGACCTCAGAATAGCAGACCTCAGAAGATTTTCCTTACACTTCCGTTTTGCACACCTTGCATTTTCCACGCACTGTTTTAGTAAGTTTCCACTTTTTCCGAGCATTCCCTCAAGGCGAAAGCGGTAATCAGGTGAATCGTGGCATTTGCGTGCTCTTGTTGATAACGAGGTAGCGAGAAGGTGCGAGTAAAGGAGGAGGGAAGGCAGGTTGGCGCTAGAAAAACATGCCTCCGAGACTCAGCTGCCGAAGTAGTTGCTCCGGTAATTTTTTCCTAAGGTGCACGTTCTAAGCGGCATAGAATTTCTCGACTACACGTTGTGTGATGCTTTTTGCAGCGCTGTACAATACTGATAGCGTTGAACGTCGTGCCAAGGGAGCTGCTGCTGCTGCTGCTGATGGTGATGGTGATGTTGCGGGGAAATAGGAATCCGTCAGTTGGAGGTTATGGGTCCCGTGTGACGCTTGGTTCTGGCGGCTCCTATTCGTTTACCGTTTTGCTCGGTGCGGAGTAGAGACATGAAGAGCATGAGAAATATGAAATTAGATGCAAAGCAGTCGTGCAGGGACTGCAGAGCGAGATTAAGATAAATTCGTGTGAGAGAAGAGAAATGAGCTGGGAGATGGAAGAGACAGAGAATGAGAAGAATAACAGATCAGAAACATATGAAAGGTTAAAGATAAACTGGGAAGTGAAGGAACAAAATGAAAAGGTAGAACAGAGACAAGGAGTAAATAGCGATTAAAGATGAATTTTGAGATAGAGGAGAGAGAATTAGAAAGATAGAACAGAAACAAGGTTGAAAAAAGAAGAACAAATAGATGCCACGAAGAGAAGGTGAAAGAAACCCTAAACGAAGAAGACCCCAGTATGCCATATAAATTCGGTGAGCTGAGGGATAAGGATTCAAGAAACTCACCTGGAGGACCATGCAATACACGACGCTAAAGACAGAGAATCAACTAGAAGGAGACAACTGGAAAGAGCATTAAAAACGAAGAACGCCTAAACCGCATGCAGTGCGATCTCATAGAAGATGTACTGCTGGGTACTACGAAGAAAGGTATGTTTGAGGCGAATGACTACAAGAAAGATGAGCAGAGAAAACTTTCGATTTATTCCCAGTAGCATTATAATTATCTCTATATTTATTAAGCTCCACTATCAAAAAAACTAAGCATCAATCGATGGCGCTTTACCATTGGACGTGCTCAAGGTCTCTACACAGTAACCTTCTAAGAGGAGGCTCGAATCCGAACACTCCGAGTTACAAGGCGAACGCTCAAACAAATAGGCTACCAGATGAAAGAACTGAAGACAAGAACACGAATATCTATAAACAGAGAAGGTTCTAAGAGACTCGTGCAATGTGTTCAGCGATGCTCAGTCAGGTCAGGTAGGACAGTTTTTCGCACTGCCACGTCCGTTACGAACCCGCGTTGACTATATTTGGTGTCTGGTGTCTGCCGGGTTTAATGATCGTCCATTCCATTTGTCCCGGCGTCTCTTAGAGCATAGGTTTTGTAATAAATATTTCATTTTGCTGCCTTTGTGCCATCTTTGGCGCATCCATCCCTCCCTCTTTCTCCTTCTCCCTCTCTCTCCTCCTTCTCTCTCCCCTTCTCTCTCTCCTTCTCTCTCTCTCCTTCTCTCTCTCTCCTTTTCTCTTATCTCTCTCTCATCTCTCTCTCCTTCTCTCTCCTTCTCTCTGTCTGTCTCTGTCTGTCTCTCTGTCTCTGTCTCTCTGTCTCTGTCTCTCTGTCTCTCTGTGTCTCTCTCTGTCTCTTTCTATCTGTCTCTTTCTCTCTTTCTTTCTCTCTTTCTGTCTCTTTGTCTCTCTCTGTCTCTCTCTGTCTGTCTCTCTGTCTCTTGCTCTCTCTCTGTCTCTCTCTCTCTCTCTCTCTCTCTCTTTCTCTCTCTCTGTCTCTCTCTCTCTTTATCTCTCTCTCTTCTTCTCTCTCCTTCTCTCTCCTTCTCTCTCTCTCTCCCGCGCCCCAAGCGAGTTCGAAGACCATTAAACTGATGGAGACGAGAGGGTCAGATGTGAAAACTGCCTTCGTTATCCATGAAGTTTCATCGTCTGCCTCCAGGCTCACAAAAATATCTTCTTCATTCTCTCTGCATGCTCCACGACTTACAGTCGCTCGCGCGCACACACACACACACACACACACACACACACACACTTGTGGTATAGCGTATAAAAGGTATAACGAAGTTAATCTATAAACCCACCAGCCATCTGTATGTCCTTCAATTTATTCATCCATTTATCAACCTATCCATCTATCCTCTATGTATCCGCCTGTCGGTCTGTCCATCCACCAAGTAACCCATCCATCCGATCGCCGAACCACCCATCAATTTATGCATCATTCCACTCATCCACCCCCCATCGGTCCATCAGTCCCGATATCTTTCCATCCTTCCATCCATCCCGTCAACTTTCCATCCGTCCACTCATCTGTCGATTCATCCATAAATCTCGCAATCATTCCATTCATCCGTCTTTCCATCCATCCATACCCTCATCTATCCATCCATCTTTCTATTCGCCCATCCGTCTATTCATCCATCCATCTGTCCGTCCATCCATCCCGCCATTTTTTTCAATTATCCCTCCACTCATTCATCCATCTTTCCTTTCACCCGTCCGTCCATCGCTCCAATTATTAACCCATCTTTCCATCAACCCGTGAATCAATCCGTCCATTCATCTCGCCATCTTCATCCATCCATCCATCCATCCATCCATTCATTCATTCGTACGTTCGTTCCTCTATTCATCCATTCATCCCTCCATCTTTCCATCTACCAATTCATAAATCCATTCACACGTCCATCCGTCCATCCATCCAACCATCCAGATTAACGAAACGGTCGTTCAATTATTCACTTTCGTGGACGATCTCATATCAGTGAATTAGGGAGGATAGGCAATGTTGTTGTTTCGGAGCGAAATAAAACGTTGATGGATAGTATTTTCTGATTTCTTTGACAACGGTCGCCATCGAATCGTGATGCAACGCCCCCTAAGCGACGCACGGCTCTCCAAGGACTACCGATTCATCCACCCATCCGTCCATCCGTCCGTCCTTCCTTCCGCCCGTCCTTCCATCTGTGTACTCAGAATCCATCACGATGCTCTGAGTTTTATTTTCAGAGATAACAGACGTCTGACGACCTGACACCCCTCGGTCCACATCGTAACTCGACAATGATTACATACGCATTATGGCCAAAGCAAAGCGAAGACAATAAATTTGCATAATATGATAATTTATTCCATTAATTATCATATTCACTGCACCCATTTATATATTTATCTGTGTTACGCAGTGGTGTAGTGGTATGGTCTATGCCTCGTAACCGGATGGTCGCGGGTTCGAATCTGCTTCAAGCCACTGCGACTTAGCTTTCGTTGGGCGCTGTAGAAATCTCGAGATTACGATTACGATTACTGCTTAGTGACTTTGGACAAGTTGCTCACCCACAATTGTCTGTGTGGAAGGCAACGGGAAACTACCTCACTCATCTCATCCCTGGGTGGCATAAAGCCAATAGACATGCCTTCAGGCAGATAACTCGTCATATAAAATATATATATATACATATATATATAATATGTATATATATATTCAATGAATTCATTTCTATATTTGTCTGTATTCTAAATGTATATAATCCTCCTCAGTCGACCAACATCTTTATCCTGATGACATTCAACTCTCCATATCCTGCTCTCAAAGTTCCTTTTCCTCATTCATCACCCGATCACATGACGTTGTCAACCAAATCTCAAAATGGATGTCCTCTAATCTCCTCTGCCTCAACCCTACCAAAACTGAATTTATTTGACAGGTATACCAAACCAGATAACAAAAATTCTTGATTCTTCCATCCACCTATCACCTAATTCACCTGATCTCAGGTTCACCTCTAATTCGCCCGTACGCAATCTTGGCATCACCTTTGAACCACATCTCTATTTTTCAAATCACATCTTCAACCTCTGTCGCACCTGTTTCAGTCATATTCGCGACCTTCGCCGTATTCGTTCTATGCCCAATTTTAAAACTGCCTCTACCTTCGCTACCTCGAACTCATCCAAAATTCACTTGCCCTATCTGTCACCAGAACGCCAAAGCCCCACCGTATCAGTCGTATCCTGAAATCACTCCACGGCTGAAAATCCCGGAACGCATTCATTTCAAAATTCTGCATGTTCTACCAGGTCACGAGGTCTTTCTGCATGTTCCACCAGGTCACGAGGCCTTTCTGCATGTTCCACCAGGTCACGAGGCCTTTCTGCATGTTCCACCAGGTCACGAGACCTCTCTACATGTTCCACCAAGTAACAAGATCGTCAGGTGAACACTGCGCCGTCGGCGCCGACCAATTGGCGGCGGTGCGCCACGTCTGGAAAAAAGGATTCTACGGCGGCGCCGGCGAGGCGCTGAAGGCGCAGGTGTCTATTTACGACACTAGCGACATCTTAGAAGCTGCAGCCTGCATATTATCTACACGCAGCCTACACGTTGCTCTGACTAAGGCCTATGCAGTCTGAGAGAATACAGGTTTAGAAGAACCTCCATAGATACGATACATAAAGAAAGACAGATACAGATAGACAGACTGAGTACTCAGTTTGATTGCTAACCTTTTGCCGGACAAAAATGATGAAGACTAGCTGAATTGAATGACTGAACGAACGATCGAACGAACGAATGACACTGCCAGTAACACTGACACTGGCAGTACCACTGACACTGACACTGGCACTGCTTTTCCACCTGACATGCAGACAGGAAGTTCGATTCAGATCGGCATATGGACGGACGGACGAATCAACGGATAGGGAGAAAAGCAAAAATAGGAAGAGAAGGGGAAAGGAATGGGTGGGTAGAGGTATGGGGAGAGAAATAGGAGAACGATGACTGGAGAAGGTGGAGAAGGATGGAAGGACGGTAGAGGGGGAAAGAGGAATGGATGAGGAATTTGATGGGGAGGGATATGAGGAGAAAGATGGACGGACAGATAGATGGATAGACAGATGAGTGGGTGGAATAGCGGATTATAGATGCACTATAGTAGCCCGGATCTGTGAGATGATGGGCGCAGGGCGCTGTTGGCGATAGGTAGACCTTACAGTGTGGGATATGATCACATGTATAATTGTAATTGTAATTTGAGATTTATATAGCGCCTCTTAGAGGATAAACTCAACAGAGGTGCTTCCGACACGAAAACGTATAATCACTGTTAAACAGTATAGTCTTCAGGCGCCTGCGGAACACTGAGAGGGGGAGAGAAAGGAGCTCAAGTCGCAATTACATACATACATACATACACACACACACATATATATATATGCATAAATATATAGACATGTATATCAGGCTTATCCGTTGATCAAGAGACAACTGTTGCACGGAAAATATCGTAAAAATATCAACAGCCTCTAATTAATGAAAGAAATTACGCCGGTCGGCTTTTCGGATTACGCGAAGCATGCAGCTAACGTTCATTTCCGACCGAATGATTTACTCCGGCGCCGAAAGCAACGACCAAAGCGAACCGCCGTAAACTTGATTCATGCACGAACGCCGAACGAGGCATCAGCAGAGCACAGGAAACTCGAACACCTATGTGGTCTTTCGTGGCTCGTTATAGGTTCTTGCTCGTCGCTCTATCTTTGCGCTAAGCCGCGAAATCCCTCCTGGATGGAACACACTGCTAACAGTGATGTCTGACCACTGGAAACATTGAAGTGGACAACGTTCGCCGACTCGATGAGAGGTGGTAGGATTGAGATGAGGAGCAGGTCTTTGAGAAGGAATGAGGAAGAAGGTATGGGAAGGGGAAGGAAGTGAGAGAAGGGTGTTAAGGTAGGGAGAGGAGAGGTGAGGGATGGGTGGGTAGAGATATGGGGAGAGAGATGAGGAGAAAGATGACTGGAGAAGAACGGGAGAGAATAATAGAGGAATGGGTGAGGAAACTGATGAGGAGAAAGATGGGGTGAAGGAACGCAGGATAATGAGAGGAGAGAGGAATGGGTGAGGAAAGCATGGAGTTAGACATAAGAAGAAAGATGACGCAAGAAGGATGCAAGAACGGGACAGAACGAGGCTAGAATGTTTGGATAGAGGTATGGGGATGGATATGGGGAGAAGATAAGTGAAGAAAAACAGAGATATTAACTGAGAGGTAGATAAAGATGTCTTTCTCTTTCTGACTCTGTCTCTCTCTGCCTCTCTCTGTCTGTGTCTTCCTCTCTTTCCCCGTATCTCTTTTGTGGCGCTCTCTCTCCTTCTGTCTCTCGCTGCCTCTCTTTCTTTCTCTCTCTCTCTCTGTATCTCTCTCTGTCTCTCTCTCTGTCTCTCTCTCTCTGTCTCTCTTTGTATCTGTCTCTCCGTGTCTCTTTTTTGTGGCTCTCTCCCCCCTTCTGTCTCTCAGTGCCTCTCGTTCTTTCTTTCTTTCTCTCTCTCTCTCTCTGTCTCTCTCTGTATCTCTCTCTGTCTCTCTTTCTGCCTCTCTCTATCTCTCTCTCCGTATCTCTCTTTTGTGGTTCTCTTTCTCTTCTTCTCTCCTTCTGTCTCTCTCTGCCTCTCTCTAGACTCCTTGTATATGTTGCGTGCTGCTGTTGCTGTTGTTATCCGAAGAACGAGCAACTTGGAGGGAGTTGGTTTCATCCGGGATGAAATTTCAACGCGTCCAACATCGTTATCTTGACCTGAGAGGATCGTCAAATTGCACGACAGAGTGGCCAGATGCTAAAACTGCTGCTGCAGCTGCTCTTAAGGCTGCTGCTGCTGATGATGATGACTCTACGTTGTGCATGAGGAGGACTTCTTGGAAGCAGCACCACATCGATTTGGTCGGTAGAAGCATGATTTAGATGCGCCGAGAGTTCATTGACTGGATGTTCGTATGCGCATGCGTGCATCGGAACCATTTTATAGCGCCTTTTGATGACCTCTCAGTCACGCGACTCGTTTAGGTCACACGCAACGGCTGCTTGGCAAGCAGATGACACCCAGCCCATGGAGTATTCAACTGTGCAAGGCGCTACATAAAGTCTACGATTCCTCGCTCAGCCGATGGACATATGGCGTGTTAACAAATGTCTTACTTACTTACTTACTCACTCACTCACTCACTTACTTACTTACTTACTTACTTACTTACTTACTTACTACAAAATGCAATGACATATGAACCATTGTTAATGACGAATGTAAAAGTTGAAAGGAGTGTGGGCAGATACGAAGTGGTGGAAGTGTAATGAGCTGACACATTTCTGGGGATTTCCTAAGTCCTGATGGAGCAGGTCTATATTTTTTTAAATCTCCGGAACATTTTTAAGTCCTGAGGTAACGTTTCTCTATCACGGAAACAGCACTAACAACAGCATCTTACTAATTCTCTCCATTTTTGTTTTGCTGTCTCTACCGATTCTATCTCCATTCTTATCATCCTTCCATCTATCTGTCTGTCCTTCCCTCTGTCCCTCTATCCCTCTATCTGCTGGCCTCCCCTCCTGTGGCCTATCTATGCACTTCGCATAGACTTGGAAGCCTTTCCCAACCCTGACTTGAGCAAAAGACGAATCGGATTCACCGGCAGAAGCCTCTGCCATCTATAGGGCCATGATTCCATTACTGCAGTCCATCTAAGCACTGATCGTCGACCTATGACTCCCAGACTATATATAGATACATACATTTATATACATACATATATCTGTTAGTAGATATTCTTAGATATGTGCATGTATATAAGGCATACATATATATATGCATTATTATCTTGTATTCCAGAGAGAAGAAAAAGGAGCAGGTATATATATATATATATATATATATGTATATATATAATATATATATAATATAATATATATATATATATATGAATGTTCTGTAATGGAGATCATATAGTTTGATACGTTTGTGTATGGACATGTACAATTGTACATACGTGGATACATGAGTATGCATGTAAATGGCGTCTAACAGAGTTCATGCATAATATATATAGAAATATATATCCAAATACATCTGCACACACACACACATGTATATGTAATATATGCATGCAAGTCTATGCTTGCGCTTGTGTATATATATGTATAGTGTATATGAAACCGGATAGAGGGAGAGACTAAGAGGCGTCATATATACATATATATATACATTTATATACATGTATATATATTTATGTATAGTGTATATACATATATATATTTATGTATAGCGTATATACACACATATATATATACGTATTTATGAGTTGGAGCGTCGGCAGTTCGGCTTGAACAAAGGTGTCGATGTGGGGAGGGGCCTACCCACTGCAAACGGCGGCAAACCTTTTGCGCTGCGACTACAAAGGCCGGCGAACCCTTTGACTTGCGACTACAAGGGCGGCGGCCGGTGATAACCGGAAGACTGGACCGAGAACGACCTAATTGCGACTGCTAATGGACGAGACTTGTTCGTTGCGAAAGGCAAGACAAGCCATTTCCTCGGCAGCGAAACTGATCGCGACTGCCATCGATGGCAGATGATTTCGGAGTTCGAGTTGGTTGTTCTTCGATGTCATGGTCGTCATCAGCTTCACTAGCATTATCATCACCATCATCGTCGTTACCTTCATCATCAGTATTATTATCATCATCGCCAACCCATCATCACCGTTACCCATCATCACCGTTATTACCACCACATCACCGTTATTACCACCACCACCACCACCACCACCACCACCACCAACACCACCACCACCAACAACAACAACAACAAGACTTGCAAAGTATGCTATGCTACAATAGCCCTGTTCACAGGCGTAAAGACAGAGCTACAGAGCTGAACTACTGTCAGAGACAGAGCTGAACTACTGTCAGAGACAGAGCTGAACTACTGTCAGAGACAGAGCTGAACTACTGTCAGAGACAGAGCTGAACTACTGTCAGAGACAGAGCTGAAATACTGTCAGATAATCAGCGCAGTATTTACGTCAATTAGACGCTGTCTGGCTAGTATGGGTAGAATAGCCAGCTCTTATAATCCCCGACGTACCAACCACACCATAATTTGAATAGATTCATTAGCCCAATGCGGACGTCCGAATTAAAATTTGGTACTTAGAGTTTTTCAGTACAACCTGTGCCTAAAACAACTTCAGTCAGACACCTCTAGAATGGTTTATCAGATGCCGTTAACTGTGGACATATTTCATGCAAGTGCCGTGACGATTTTTAACATTATTAGGGGTCGTCCTTAAAAGATGTCCGCTAAAATGACCTCCTTGGATCCTTCTTTCCCATCGTCCGCATTAGTCAGTCTGTGGCTCGTTGGATCTAAGTAGAGTGCCTTTTTGCTGGACGCGGCAGTATCAAAGAACCCCACCAAGTGTTAGTTCTCCCGGCACGATCAACAAAGCTGTCTAAGATAGGTCTTAACAATCCGTTTCAGTGCGAACGTCTGCAACGGGGAATTGGGATGACACTGCCAAATGCATGGCATTTTACATAAAACATGTCCACAGTTAACAGCGTCTGATAAGCAGTTCTAGAGCAGTCCAAGCAGACTGTTAGTTTTAGACTCTCATGGCTTTTTAATGGTGGCCATTTAGAGTGCTATATTTAAACTCTCATGGCGCTATATGGGTAGTTCCAGTGTTTAACGACATCTTATGGCATCAAAGGCGGTTGACGTCGCCCTCCTCTTTTATCCAGCCTTGGGACTGGCACCACCAGAACTCGGCAGTGGCGGAGTTGCGCTGTTTAGGGGTCCATGCAGAATGCTGTATATAGACTTATGGCGTTTTAAAGATGTCCAGGCAGAGTGTAATATTTGACGCTAAATTGCTGGTATCCGTAGTGTAACGACATCTTGTGGATGCCAGGGCAATTAACATCAGCCGTATCTTGCTATTTCTTCCGAAAATTTGACTTTTACCACCGAAATGATTAGTAAATGATTACGACATTGGACATTGATATAAAATAACGTTGAGCGGTTAAAAAGAAGTCAAGTAGTTGGAATAGCATAACGATGTTTGCGCCGAGATATCTCGACAACGCAACGCATCCGATGAGTTTGTACAGCGCCTCTTAATCAAACCTCTTACCATTAGTTTCGCTTCATGCAGTGACCCATGCAGTTAGGCCTGCGTAACCTCTTTTAGCTTCTCCTATACGGCGTGCATTTACAGTAGCCTTGACAACCAGTCGTAGATCTGTCAGAGAGGTCTCTTATGCAGCTGAATCCAGGAAGTATCCGATTCCACTGCAATCCAGGAACTTCACGAAGGGGGTTTGGCCTCCTGTCGGCTCAGTCTATAATTCATGCCATCGAGGCGACTTAAGCTCATGCTGACGCAGATTATCGGCCGAGCAGTCATCTGGAATTGAAGGTTCTGTCCACGAGGTCTACACAAACAAAGTCATCTGGATTTATATTGCGCCAAAGACCCGTCTGAAGGCTCGACTCATACATCATGCAATCATGGCGTACGCATCCTATGCAGCTGATGTAAAGTAGCGTAAGTGGACAATTTATGGCGCCGCATTTTACGGTCACACAGAGAGCTGTTGGAAAAAGTGCGATTTAAAATGCACTTAAACTGCAATCAGTGTCGCTTTTATTTTTTACTGTCACTCAGTGCTTTTTTCTAGAAAAAAGGTTCCGAAACTGAAGAATTATGGAATTTTGTGCTAAAATTAAATTATTTTTGTCAATCAATAAATTCTGAAAACAGTGTAAAGTTGTAAAGTTGTAAACACTGAAATTGAAGTAAAAAAGTTACATTCTATTACATAACTAAAATAACTTAGTAACACAATTCTTTTATTAATAACTAAATTATTTTTTATTAGCCGAAAAAGGAGCATTCCGTCTGAAACAAGCACTGCTGTCACTAGTAGGTTGGTTTATCTCCCTGTAATAGAGATTTTGTGTAAATTTCTAACTTGCTAACTCATTTAGTCGCTCACTGGATGGCGCTTGTTCTCTGAGTCTGGCACTGGCTTGCAGCGCCTGAGAGCAGACTGGTGATTAGGCAAAAAAGAGTAAAAAAGGATCTGAGCAGCATTCAGTATTCATGAGCAGAGCTGGAGAGGCCATGCTACTGTTTTCAGCGGTGCTAATGAGCGATAATGAAGCATCCAATACACCAGAGAGAGACAAGAAACCGAGGGCGATCTACAGTACAAAGAAGCTAGAATTAATAAATGATCCTGTTGGCGGAAATTAGACGTGTTCAAGGGAGCATGCATTGCAAATGAGCGATAATGAACGATTTGACCGAACTATAGACTATTTCGGAACATTAAGCTTCATTTGCGTAATATGATAATTATCTAGAGGCTGTTAAATATTTCGTTTGCTGTGAGTAGCAGCGACACTGCTATGGTATGCATGCAGGTCTATGTATGTATCTATGTATGTATGCATGTATGTATGTATGTATGCATGTATGTATATATGTATGTATGTATTTATGTATGTATATATATATGTATGTATCTATGAATGTATGTATGTATGTATGTATCTAAGTCTGTCTGTTAATATGCATGCATGTATGTATGTATTTATGTATGTATGTATGTATGAATGAATGCATGCAAGTATATATGAAGGCATGTATGTATGTATGCACGTATTTATTTATTAGTTATTTTTGTTGTTTGTGTGATTGGGAATTATCTAGTGTCTTTAATTTTTCTCATGAACTTCCTCACAATTTCTTCTAACCCGATTTCAGTTTAGACGAAAAATAATTGCAAATGCGGCCAAAGATTTCCAGCGCACACCTTCCTTTCTCAACTGCCAGTACGCGTTAGACCTACAGCCACACAAATGTCTGCGATCACTACACCATTAAAGATCGCGCAGCAATGATATTGCTCTTAATCTAATATAATAATGCATAATTTATGTAGCTCATCTTCAAGATAACTTCGATTGCTCTCATCCACGTCAAAGTCATGTCGCTTCGTATCAGTATGGCGTTTCTCCAGCTCCAATGGCGGATTTAGCTATAGGCGTGAGGAGGGGCGGTTTCGCCCACCCGCGCCCCTCTTGGTTATATGCCGGTGCCCCTCAGGCTAGATCCGTACATGGTGGACTCCCAGAATGTGGCGCCCCTCTGGAAATGCTCTTGACCCCCACGCAAGCAATCCTGGAGCCGCCACTGTCCAGAGTCATTTATATAGCGCCTGTCTCGGCGTCAATGGCTGACGTATCGCTAGCGTGTGGCCTCTCAGGCACTAATCTGAGGGATCTTTTGATATCTGGGGACTCTGACGCATAATGGCTCCTCATATAGAGACGCAATAATCCCGCCATCAAAGACGGCCGACCGCCTGCTCGCGGGGTGTAGCGATAATTTTGCCACGTTGGGCACAGAGGGCGCTAGATACCCTTCCCATTAGGCGCTAATATATATAATATATATATATATATAGAATGTATATAGATATAGAATGTATATATATAGAATGTATATATATATAGAATGTATATATATATATATATATATAGACTGGAGAGATGGAGACTGAAGAACAGAGATGGAGAAACATACAGACGGATACAGAGTAAGCCAGAGACAGAAACGTAGGAAGTCAGAGGGCTGATGCAGAAAGCCAGAGAGTGATAGAGACAGACAGGCAGAGTCAGAGGTAGGCAGAAAGACAAACAGGAAGACAGGCAGCTAGGTAGGCAAGCAGATAGGCAGGCAGACAGATAGGAAGGCAGGACGCTAGGTAGGCAAACAGATAGTCAGACAGACAGAAAGGCAAGCAGATAGGAAGAGAAGCAGTGTCAGTGTGACCAGTGAAAATGCAGAGACAGAAAGAGTTAGGCAGCAAAACAGAGGGACAAACAGACAAATAGACACACTTGAAGAGTGATTGTCACCTGCATAGGTCCTTGAGTCCTAGACCTAATCGTTCACGCGAATGGAGTACATGGTTCTTTGTCAGAGTTAATTAAACTTGTGTCGCGCTAAGTCAGTGAAGCGTGACGCTCTGTTTATAGTATACAGTCGTACACTCGATGTATAATATATGTATAATATACATGCTTTAGTTAAAGTGTGTTTTGTAGTCAGTCTGTCTGAAGATATAGAGAGAGTTAAAACAGCTGTTGGTTGATCTGTATCTAGTTCTGTACACGGGGACCTTAAATGGCGTGGCGCCCATTCAAACGGGCAGCGATGGTGAAGGATCTCACCCGATCTATTCATTGCAATATGAGAAGTGTCGAGGCCATACAGTCGTTATTTAAAACCGTGTGCATTTACATTTACATTTAACTCCCCACTGCCGTACTCGAGTGGTGCCAGTCCCAAGCCTGGATAGAGGAAGAGGGCGACGCTAATCATCTTCGTTATGGCACAGCGTCGTTAAGCAGCATCTAAATTTTAGATATTTCCTACGTCGTATTTCATGATATTTCATGACATTTCATGATATTTCATGATATTTCAGTTGATTGATGAAACTACACAGAAAATGGACTAGACAGAGTTCTTGAGCTATTGGAGATGCTGATGTTAAAGGAAATGAAACCGCATAGCTTAGCAATCGAAAGTAGTCAGGAAGATCGGCTACCAACGGCCGAACTTAAGGAAGCAGCCAACACAACACAAAGCGACATAGTGATCGACGTAGTGAGCAATGCGAAGTTCACATTGATATGTAGGGGCAAGGTCAGAGGCACAAGAAAACGGTCAGAGAAACTCAGAGGAAGACAGAAAGACAGACACACATACTGAGACGGATAGACACACACAGCATGTAGGCAGAACAGACAGACGTTGAGATCTTAAGAGAGACATACGCAGGCAAACAGACAATGATCCTGATAAACGGAGAGTCAGGCAAACAGTTTAATAAAACGATTAAGGCAAAATGCAGTCATACAGAAACAAAGATATAAGAAGAACATTACAGCGATTAGGTATACGTGCAGAAACACACAAAGACACACACATATACATTAATATATACATACAGACAGACAGACAGACAGACGGACAGACAGACAGACAGACAGGCAGACAGTGTTAACCCATTGACTATTAGCCTGTTTATCTTTCTGTCCGTATACGGGCAATGAATTAACTCTCTGACAGATTTCCTGCCGTGTGTCTGTATATCTATGTGTTTATCTGTCATTATTTATCACATACACAGACAGAGAGAAACACAGACAGAACGGATGGATATTTAAGCACAAAGAACCAGGTTGCTTGTGATTTCCAGCACGCGTATTCCAGTGAGTCATAAAAGAGAATCTGGAAGACAATGGCTGGAAATTGGGTTTCCTAAGACTTTATCACTTGGCTTTCACATCAGTTTACTAGACGCCTTAGACGGACGGCGTTACGCATTCGACTTCGCAGGATTCGACCCAGCGTCCGTGACACCGTTTAAGCTTTTTACAGCCACTCTGCATTGACAAACGACATTGAAACGACCACATTTGTGCACTGCTGGAATGGACAGACGTGAATAGGAAGTTTCTAGCCACTTGCGCGACACGTTTGGTTAATGATCATGCAGTTGCGGGTTCGACTCCGTGTAACGACCATGGGAATGTTGTTTGCGCACACGTGCCTCTGTCGCCAAGCGGTATAATTTGGTATCGGCGTAAGCTGGAAAGTAAACGGCAAGTCACGCGATGCACTGGCCCCATGTCCAGGACCTTGGGATTCGTCCATTGCCGTCTCAAGGGTTTAAAGAAAATGAGGGCCCACCCTACGCCTCGCTTGTAGGATATGGGATACTTCATTTGTCTTTGGCCACATTACATCTAGCAATGGAGCAGACAGACACGCAGTAAATGTAACAGCAGTTAGTGTGGGATACAGCCAGACACTTTAACTGCCTATAGCGGTGCCTGTTGGCTGCTTGTTAATGTCTAAAGCTATTTATTTAGTTATTGCATATTTACAAGCGGAAGGTCAATAAATCTAAATCTGAAGCGAGAGACAAGTATTCACGAACAATTTGTCCAGGCAAATACTGACAGATAGACACACAGATACACAGACACAACTGTGTGTCTGCGTGTCTGTCTGTGTAGCTGTGTGTCTGTCTGTGTATCTGTGTGTCTGTCTGTCATAATTTGTCAGAAACACAGACAGACAGACACATCGACAGAACGTGTAGATATTTAAGCATAAAGAGCCAAGTTGCTTTATACACGGAGTCCGCTCAGCAAGCCCAAACCCACAATCGTTGGATTACCGAGCCCAGCTCGTTATCATATAGACCATCATGCCACTAGGGCTGAACCTCAGTGTATCAGACAAACAGGGTCGATTATCTGAGAACATTTTTTGCCACATCATCGTCTCCTTGCTGAAGAAGTTACCTTAAGACTCTCTATCTGTTGAACTGCGAATGAGTTGTTGGTGTAGCTCAGCGAAAAGGCGCTATATATACCGACATAACGTTGCACTAACGTTGCATTGAAAGGTTGCACTTTCCGACGCAAACTGAAATTGTAAAGCTAACAGTAACACGCTTGTGCTAATTCGATAAATCTGCCGACATATATCTAGCGATTTTAAAAGCAAACAAAAATGTTGGAGCTAACAGCAACACGTTTGTGTTAATTCAGTAAATCTAATAAGTGATTCTACTTGTTCGGGTCGGGAGCGCCTCTATCGAGGTTATCCTTTAAGCGGCGCTTTATAAATTTTACATTACAATTACAATTTCACTTACTTAAAATCACTGAAAAATCAGCACGGTCGATGCCATACGGTCGCTATAGAAAAAGTGTACTTTCACATTATATAAAGTTAACAGTGAGGTTTCCATGTTCCAAACGGAACGTAGGGGAGGCGCTCATTTCCCGCTTTTCGTCCCCAGAGGCGGCACTGGACGAATCCCAAGGTCCAGGGCTTGTCGTTTACTTCCCAGCTTAAGCCTTTCCATAAATAATTCTACTACTTGGTGACAAGGGCAAGGATGTGCGAACAGTTTGTCCAGGGTCGAAAGGCTAGACACTTGTTTGGAAACCTCTTTAAAAGATCCTCAGAAGTGTTGTCTCAAGGTTAGATGATCATTCGGCTGAGGCGAGAAGACGACCAGAGTAATCCAACGATAGGACGCCTCTTAAATCTCCCTACTTGCGTTGGTACTCATTTGCCGACCAATAAAGGATGGAGGGCTGAGTGGGCGCCAAGTGGCGTGGAATTCCAAGGACGGCCACCAATCCTAGTACTAACCTGGATTGATGTTGCTTAACTTGGCTGCGCCTTCCATGTCAACAAACCCGTCCTATCATTATCATTATCATTATCATCATTATTATTAAAATTATTAAAATTATTAATAAAAATAATATTATTATTTTTATTAATATTATCATTATCATTATCACTATCGTTGTCGTCATCATCATCATCATCATCATCATCGTCATCATTACCGTTCACTGAATATGCATTTTCGGAATTCGAACCTCGGGCGCTGGGTGAAACGCCGACGCATAAACCACTCAACCAATACACCAAGAAATTAAACGCACTCATGTGCGCCTAAATATATAATTAATTAGATTTTAATCAAGACAACCAAACTCCATCGATCTGGTGAGTTGGTGGCATTTTTAACACAGTGGCCGATATTTTTCCAAGGCTTTTAGTGTCTTGGAACATTCTAAGAAAAAACAATAGCTGTGGTCGCAACAATTTGAAGAGCACGCATTGTACGATAGGCATTTTCTCGCTCAGCTAATGGACATATGGCGTGCTAACAAATGCGTTATATAATTAACCATCACTTGGTTTCATTACGAGTGTTCCACTTCGAACATTGTTCCATTTTAACACTGTTCCATTCTGAAAATTATTTTATTCTGAACAGTGCTCCATTTTGAATATTGTACCAATTTACTATCGTTCTATTTTGAACACTATTCCACCTTAATCAATATAGATAATACATGATTTGCTTTTCATAATATGCTTGGTAGCAGGCCACAACATAATCTTAACACTGCTAGCTTGTGCTATGCAATCCTATCATAAAGTGTTCTGGCTTCACTTGTGTCTGAAGGCAAACACTTGTGTCTGCCTTTAACAGACATGCAGTATCAGTTAATAGAGTGCGTGAATCATCGTGCCGTGGTGCTATTAGCGATGTCTCCCTTGGTTCCTCTACATGAATACGAAGAGATGGATTGTCTACAGATTATACACTGTGAATAAACTATCCATAGCAGACCAACCTACCTTCATCGGCCAAAATCGATGAAATTATTTCTTGCCCGAAGGAAGACGCTAGGGTCAATAGCTCGATACGTTCCAGCACAGAGCCGAGGTGAGCAGAACTCCAACTCCCGCCATACTAATCCTTGTTCATCGCCCTTTCGCTAGGTCCGTCCGTTAAAACTCCGAACACAACGAGCACTGTTCCTCTGTTAGCAGATTAATATTGGCTCTATTATTATTTCAGCAAGCTAATGTGTGATAGGATGCTAGTAGCAGATACTACAGGCTCTATCAGTATTTTAATATGCTAGTAGGTATGCAACTCTGTTAATCTTGTGCTCCGCTTTGTGAAACCGTCGTGTGCAGACATGTAGAAGACGGTGGAACAGTCGGCGACTTGTGCAGAAATCCTTCGAATCATCTTACACCCGAAGCAAGGCTGCCAAGGTGTTCATTAAAGTCATCGACTCGACAGCCCTCGCAGTCTATCAATTGAGCGCTGGCCACCAAGCACTCGAATGCGAACAACGCTGTGTGAGCGTCACGTCGCTAGTGGGAGCCAGCGTCTTCACTAGGTGGCGCAAGCGTCTTCGCCAGAGGGCGAGCGTCTTGGTGGGGCGTTCGGTTGTCATGGCGGCGGCGCATGCGTCTGAGATGTAAGCCGGCGCGGATCTTCTATCCGTCGCCAGACAAGAGATCACTTAATCAGGCAGATCCAGGCAGGCAGGCAGGCACGCAGGCAGGCAGGGAGGCAGGGAGGCAGGCAGGGAGGCAGGGAGGCAGAGAGGCAGGGAGGCAGGCAGGCAGGGAGGCAGGCAGGCAGATAAACAGACAGGGAAGCAGTCAGGCGGGGGCGGGAAACAGGTACGCAGGAGGTCATACAGGTAGGCTGGTTGGCAGACGGCGCGTGGGCGGACAGGCAGACAGGCAGGCAGATATTGATGTTTCTAGGAAGATGAAATGCAGCAGCCAGGTAGACATATAAGGAGGCAGATAATATGGCAAAAGTAAACGCGTATAGAAGGCAGGCATATTTGACGGCAACCAAGCACACAAGCAGACGGTAATGCAGACGTACAGAGGCGGTAGAGGAAGGCAACAGTCAACGATGGCGTTGTAACCATGTGCCGTCTGGTGCATTGGGCACCAAGTGGGTGCCGGACAGTGGGGACCAGGCAGTTGTTGGGACCAGGCAATGAGGGCCAGGCAGTGGGGACCAGGCAGTGATGGGGACCAGGCAGTGATGGGGACCAGGCAGTGAGGGTCAGGCAGTGAGGACCAGGCAGTGGTGGGTACCAGACAGTGGGGACCAGGCAGTGATAGAGACCAGGCAGTTGTAGAGAAAGGGAAAGGCAGTGTTGGGGTCCAAGCAGTGAGTCAAGGCAGTTGTGGGAACCCAGTAGGGACCAGGCATAGAGTACCATGCATTGATGGGGACAGGAAGCTGGGTTCAGGCAGTGGTGAGGTCTCTGGGAGCAAATTGTGCAACCCAGCACCCTGTCACTGCTGTCGTTCGATTTCATCTTCACGCATCGTTGTCTACGACTAAATCTCCGGAACCCCGTCAGCCGAGCTCAACCAGTCGACCGACCGACCGATACACTAAGAGACAGACAGACAGACAGACAGGCAGACAAACAGACAGAGAAGTGTGGGAGACGAAGCAGGAAGAGAAATAAGAGAGACGAAGAGTGGCATGGAGGAAAAGATGAGATGGAGGAGAGGATGCAGAGAGACATGGAAAGTACATGGGGAGAGAGAGAGAGAAAGACAGAGAAAGACAGAGAGAGAGAGAAAGACAGACAGAGAGAGAGTATCCCTATACCTTCCTTCCACATGCGCCTCCATCTCCATAAGCAAGCGTCTTTGCCTCGTTATATGTCTACCAGGATGCGTGCTTAATACTGCCGTGTCGTGTTCGGTCTGTTGGGGATTCCGAGACAGAGAAAAACGAACACAGAAATAGGCATAAAAACATACACAGAGACAGACATAGAGAGACACTCAGACAATAAAAAGAGAATGCTATCGAAAGTGAACTCAGAGGATACTAAAACTAGAAGGAATATGGAAGCGGAAATTTTCAGACCAACCGAGCTTGCAAAATCAGGGCTGACATGCGGAAAGGAAAAAGGAGAAAATAATGAAGTGAAGAATTATCGACAAAGAACTCTGAAGCCGACTAAAGCAGAAGACAAAAAGATAGACAAGGACAACAGAAAATGTCGATAAACAGCAAAAAGTTGACATGCGATGATTAGTAATATTGTTTAGTATGCACTCTCAATTTGCAACACGAAGGATTTTAGAATAGCAGCAGGAAGCTTAGGTAAAATAATCATCTCAGATATAAGCACAAAGCAAAGGATCTCGAATAAAACAAGGACCTCATGTAAAACAACGAATTTCGGATGAAAGTAGGAAGCTGAGGTAAAAGAAGAAATTGATGATAAAATTACGAATCTTAAGTGGAACTGGAAACCTCTAATAAAAGCAGAAAAGGTAAAGCAAGGAACATCGGATGAAAGCAAGAAGCTTAAGTAAAGCAGGGAATCTCAGATAACCTGTTTTACCAAAGCATAAAACTGACATAACGGAGGTAACAAGCAAGAATCTTGAGATCTTAGACATAACTAGCGTGAATCCTAGATAACGAAAAAGAGAAACGTGGAAAAGCAAAAGATCAGCAATTACAAACTGTTATGTAGCTGGTTATTTGATGCAGGTTGCAACATCAGGCAGACATTCAAACATATAGACAGGCAGGCAGACAAACGAACATACAATTAAGGCGTCATAGAGACAGATAGATATGCAGAAGGGTAAAAACGTGTAGCAGTTCAGAAACAGAAACATGGAGCAGAAAACATTTGGGTTACGAACGATGTTGTGGATATTATTGAGTAAGTCAAAAAATGAAGAGGAAGCCTTTAAGGCATAGAAATAATGAAAACAAAGAAAATATTAATGGAGAGGGAGACAAAAGAGAGCATGAGCACGTACGTGTGCCGAGAAAGAGCAACATAATGGCACCCACAACGACAGGTATGAACTTACAGGTATGATGTCTCTATACCTGATCACGTCTCCATACTCAGGTATGCACTAGAGACACCCACCCACCTGATCAGGAACGGAGAAGGAAGGTACATGTAGAAGCGTGAACACAAGTGTGACCAGAATTATCAGAATGGCCAGTGACCAGAGTTGGAGAAAGTGACCAGAGCGATTAAAGTGCTCAGAGTCAGTATACAGTCAGCAGACTGATCAGAGTTACATTACGACCATATACATACACATGAAAGCATTCAAGAAACGAGAAAAAAGTGCAAGAATGAAGAACCAAGAAAACTGTAATTAGACTGTGATAGTCAAACGTCTAATCGTCTCGCTCGAGAATTGCGACTTGAGCTCCTTTCTCTCCCCTCTCAGTGTTCCGCAGGGGCCTGAAGACTGTACTGTTCAACAGTGATTTTACTTTTTCAGTTCGGAAGCACCTCTGTTGAGTTTATCCTCGAAGAGGCGCTTTATAAATCTCAAATTACAATTACAAATAACTCCGCCACTGCCTTGTTTCGGGGTAGTGCCAGTCCCAAGCCTGGATACAGGAGGAGGGCGACGGCAACGGCCTTTGATGTCATAAGCTGTCGTTAAACTGTGGAATTACTACTACTACAAATAAAAACTACAACAGATGAAGACAAACACGAAGAGAACATAAGACGTGGACGAATAAAGGAACAGTTGGAGAAAGAAACAGGGCAAGGGGCAAAGAAAGTGTCAGGAGCAGAGTGGCACAAAGACAACTATAAATTCATTGCCAAAACGAGGAGGTTCGAGACCTTACGGTCGCTACAGAAAAACGCATACATTTACATTTACAACCAGAAAAGAGTGACTCAGAGGTAGAAAAACGGGAGCGAACGAAAGCGGAAGCGAGTAAGATTTTCAGGACGAGATAGGCTGCTAGATGGACATGTATTTCATTATCTGTCAACCTCCGACCCCACAATAAATAATTTATCTCAAAAATAAGACGAAGGACGGACAGTCGGGTCCACTTGCCGCGTTTCATTACACCCGTGACTGATGGGGTATCGGAGAACCGACGACCATCAACTGGCAATCGGCGCAGGAGGGTGGGTCCCGGCTGCCAGCGAAATTGCGTCATGCTTTGTTTCCTCGCTGAATAAAATGTTATCTTTGTCAGCTTCACCCTCTCACTCAGAAATACTGTCTGCCTGATATTGCTAATTTGCATTTTCAGCTAAGTTGCACCTCATTAGATCTTCTCATATAGTCATGTCACAGGTTTTTTTTATTAGACGCTATTAAAATAACGATGATGGTTATGGAGAGGAGAAGGAAGAGGAGAAGTAGTAGGAATGATGATGATGATGATGAGTTACGAACGCTGATGTTGATGATGATGATGATGTTGTTGTTGATAATGAGGATGATAACGATGATAACGATGATAACGATGCTGATGCTGTTTATGCTGATACTGCTGCTGATGATGCTGACTACAACGATGATGATGATGATGATGCTACTGATGATGATCATTAAGAGGATGACGGTATACGATGATAAAAGAGATAGCAATAAAGAAAGCATGAGGATCATTATCACGACGACGACGACGATGGCGAAGATGATGATCATTGATCAAGAAATTGATCCACTGGATTAGCAAGACGATTAACAAGATGAATATCGGCTGCACACCGTCGAGCTTCGGCATTAAAGCTACTGACAACTGCGCATGTGCGGGTATTCATGTGCGTATGTGTGCGTGTATACCCGTGCCTCTATGTGTGTGTGTGTACGTGTATACCCGTGCCTCTGTGTGTGTATATGTGTCTGTGGTCTGTGTTGTATTGAATTGCCTGAAGATCAAGGCCATCATTAAGACTACGTACTACAGAGACATTCATAACTGTTTTGCGTGGGGTTTTGCCGAGCTATAGATGTGTTCTGTTATCGGAGCAATGCACGCTTGCAGCATTTCGGCTTTTAGCGTTATCACAGATAAGAAAGAGCTTATGTAAGGAACATCAGTATATACACATATATGCATATGTGTATATGTACGCAGTTCTAATCACCAAAAAAACCCGATGGATACACATAACTATACATATATATATAATTATACATATATATGCAAAAGTGTTTTCCGCCTAGTTTATATAGGTAAAACTATATACCTGTCTACATATATATGTATGCATAGAAAACGAATTCTCGCCTGGTATAAAATGTAAAAGAAAACATATTGGCCTACATATTAAGCACAGAGGTATGGCATGCATATCTGCAATGTCATCTGAGCACATATTTCTTAGACGATGTATATATATAGATGTATATATAATGTATATCTATTACATGGATAAATACTTATAGTGGCTATATATATATAAATATATATATATAGTTCTTATATGCGCGTTTAGTCGATGATTAAGAGCGTAGGCTTATGTGCATATGTACACGCCATATATTCGGCTCTGTTTCACGCATGATTGATTTTTTGGATGCGATGAATATCGAAAGCTCCTCTCCTATCGATGCCAATGCTTTTCCCGAGACTCGAAGGAGGCTCACGTCTGTCGGCACACAGCTTCCCCATAGATTTTGCATAGATTCAGCCAAGTTCCACCGTATACACCATAGAAAAATCATAACGCCCTATATATACATTCAGACGTATGTGTGATTATGTATATATATGCTTATAATTAGGTCCTTACATAGATATACATAAATGGTTGATATGGATACACAGGTATGAATTATGTATTTATACATGGATATTCACGCATGAATGATATACTTATAAATGGATATAAATGCATGGAATATATATTTACACAGAGGGCATACATGTGTTGGGTTAGACACATGGATATACAATGTCATGTTATACCACCATGTATCGTAATCGTAATTCTGAGATTTCTGCAGCGCCCAACGAAATCCACGTCACGGGGACCAGCTTATTCACAGGCACTTAGTCAAAACAAAATCGACAGACAAAAAGATTCGGTTCCAGATCAAGATCCAAAACGTCAGGCAGAGAGACAGCATGGCAGGTACGGTGGATGGTGTTTGAGATTGTATTTACTATACATGTATATGTATCCATGCATGCACGCCTATGTTTATTCATCGTACCGTAGGAGACCTTAGTGGGTGTCCTGGCCTTATGCAAACCCGGTGGCCGATCCCTTGTCCCGCGAGCCCGAATTAACAATCCGCAGTCTAGCATCGAAGCTTCATTGTATAGTCAGTCGAACTTTTAGCAAGTGGTTGCATGCCCATATCCCTACAACATCAGCTCTTTTGTCTTGTGTTGTTTCAATTCCTTAATAGTAGCTCCAATGTTTAACGACAGCTTATGGCATCGAAGGCCGTTGACGTCGCCCTCCTTATTTACCCAGGCTTGGGACTGGCACCACCCGACTAAAGGCAGTGGCGGAGTTAATTCCTTAACTGCTTCGAGATCTCTTATGTTCGACCGAGTAACGGTTTTGTTCTTTGAGGCCCGTGATCCGCAACAGAGTCTCTCCCTCTAAAAGTTTCCTCCGGCGGATCTATTTCGGAACGGATTCTCCCCCGCCGAATCTGTTCTAGAATAAATTCTCATCCCCCTGGAGACTATATTCCATTTCAATTGGTAGACTTTGTTCCGAAACAGTTTCCAGAAGAGACATTATTCCAGCCCGGGGAGACTCTGTTTGAGGAAGACTTTATTTCATGACACCGGCAGCGACTGTGACGAGTTTCCTCTGAAGTGGCGCTATATAGCTTTGCGACTACAGTTACAGTTATGTATGGATATATTTATACAAGTACGAAAAAACATGTCATATTACATGTCATACGCGGTTGCCGGACCTGTGGCGTGGAGCAGTCTTCCTGATCATGTCAAGTCGTCCCCTTCACTTGAGACATTGAAATCACGGCTTAAAACATTCCTTTTCGATTTGGTTTTGACTGAGCGCCTGTGAATAAGCTGGTTCCCGCGACTTGACTTTCGTTGGGCGCTGTATACTATAGAAATCTCGAGATTACGATTACGATTTTCAGCTTATCCTTCGACGGCTGAATGCACTTGTGAATGTACAGCGCCCTTTTTTCGACCTCGGTTGTGTTACTGCGCTATATAAATTGTCGTATTATTGCTTGTAAATACGATACATGTATTATTACTACAAATTGTGTATATACACAAGCACAGTATACACAAACAAAACATATATATAAGCACACACATCAGTGCGATTATGACACGTGTATATTTGTTTTAAGTATCTGCATGTGTGCATGTGCGCATGTGCATACATGTACATTGATTGTCTTAATGGAGAGTGTGCTTTCGTGTAAGAATTCGATAAGTGCTCTGCACGGCGTCGATCGTCTCTCATGGGATCATAGGAACGTCATCTGTCTAAAATGCTCTCTCTCTGTCTGTCTCTAGTAAGTAAGTAAGTAAGTAAGTAAGCTAGCATTTGTAGCGCGCTTAAACAAAACTAGTCTTGCACGAACACGCGTAACATGAACTAAGTTAATCATAATACAGTCTAAATAGATGAGTTTTCAGTGCAACTTTGAATGCTGTCTCTGTCTCTGTCTGCCTGTCTGTCTGTCCCTCTCTCTCTCTATCTCTTTCTCTGTCTTTATATATATATAATGCATATATATTATGTAAAGGCATTTCATCTAATGTATATATATAACATATATGTATGACATATATATATATATTTATATGACAACCACTCGCTTCTATATGCATATATATAGATACTGTACTCTCCCATACCATACCGTAATTCATGTGATAAAAATGTCGTCATACACGCCTGGTGTATCATATAAATATATAGGTATGTGGCTTATCAAATATATATATATATATATATGACGCTTTAATCTGAATAATGTTAAGGCATTTCATCTGTTGGTATAGATTTTCGATTTACAGGGTCTCGCGATTGGGCTGCTTGTGTATCTGTCTGTTTGTTCGAATGCACTGTCTTTGGTTGTGCCTTGGCTGTATGTTAATCTGTGCTTGCTTCTATCTGTCTGTCTGTCTGTCTGTTTGTCTGTCTGTCATTGTCTCATGCTTTCTCTCTGGCTCTATGTAGCCACACTTTTCTTTTTCTCTCCTATACGCTCTCTCTCTCTCGCTGCTTCTCTTTTTCTCGCTCTGTTCTATCTCTATTGCCTTTATGTGTATGCAAATAAACACATACATACACACATATATATATACATGCAAAAATGTATAAATAATACATACACACATATATACAAACCTCAAAACACATGCTTTTGAATGGCAAACAAAAGAAGCTACTGTATTAACTGTCTTGATGCATACATACATACATGCATACATACACACGTACAATGTACGCGTATATATTATATATATGCATAACTTATACATGTATAGATCTGTGTAATGTAGGCAGGACCGAACCGGGACCTTCCAAGGCATGATAGGCTTGTCCTGTCCTCTATGGAATTGATTTAGAGATAGTTTAGGTACAGCTGGACTCGGTCGGTGAAGAAAGATTGAAAGTGCCCGCATATTTGGCATTAGTAAGTTATTTATAGAGCATTCGCAAGGTGGCGCCATACGTTGCCTAACTATAGCGCTGATCGGAGTGTGTCAATGTATGAAGTATAAACTGGATTTATAGGTGATAGCGCCTTCGTATCAGATTTTCTTTGAATATCATCGGCAAGTTTTTAGTTATTTCGGCCGGGCGTTCAATGTGTCCATAGGGTCCTTTATTGAGTTGTTCTCCATAATTAGTGGCTATCAAAAGTTACCAGATATTCTGGGTATGCTTGGTCGTCGTGAAATATAACGAAAAAAGCTGGACTGTCCTCTCCATTGTTGGTCGAATGATATTTTCCGTTGCTATTTTTTATGTCGGGTGGCTGGAGCATTTCTGGGCTTCCGATGACGGACTTCCCAATCAAGACTCGGCAGAAGAACATCTGCTGAAGTCCGTCATCATTTCTCTTCGAGTATATTGGAAGCCCAGAAAAGCATGGATCATCAGCGAAGTAAACACCTCTGCCATACTTGGCTCCTGCAAATGTAACAAGAAACTAAGTATACATGTAATGGTCTTACCATAATGGCCTAATTAGCTCCATCAGCAATTTGCCCTGTGCACGAGGAAGCCAATCCGAATACCTATTGTAACTATTTCAGAGAATTGTATTTCGGGCCAGCATGATCCATGCATAAAATGGCTAGCGCCCATTCAAACAGGCAGCAGTAGTGAAGGATCTGACATAACAAATTCGTTAAAAATAGCAACGTCCAAGCTAAAGCGGTCATTACAGAGAAACGCATACATATAGACATACATTTTGAACCTTAAAGGCAATACATCAGCCTTCAACATGCATAGTTTCTAGGCTCAGATACCAATGTGTGACAAGAAGAGGCGAGTTTTAAGGCAATGATTTGCAAGTCTAACCTCCCACCGCCACCTGAGTTTGAACATAAGGTGGAAGAGTATTCCAGTGACCCACCACAGTAAAAACCCTATACTGTGCCATGCTATGTAAATGCTGTCTGTGCCTACCGTGTTCCCCTCCAAGCGACCGGTTGAAGCCCCGATCGCAAATTCCGTCTATGCTATTGGCAGATAACCCATGCCATAGGTTCTTTTCAATCGGGTCATCTGTTCCAATTTCTTCTTCGATTTCTTTCCTTCTGATGCTATATCTTTGATACATTCGTACATTTTCGATTCTTTCGATCTACAATTAAAAGTTTCATCAACATTTTATGCTCAACCCAATCGTCTACCAGCCAATCGTTTTTCATACATCATCATCGTTTGTAAAATTCTGCATCTAATATCTTTTGAAAAGGGCGCTACGGAGATACCTACCTTCTAATAAAATTATTTATATTTACAATAACTCACAATATTTACCTCTGCATTTATATCAGCAACACTATCTAATGACAAAGAATCAGTCGACAATAATGAGCAGTTGTGCATAAACAGTCTTGTTCACAATAACGATCTCAGGTGGTCTGAAATATGCACATTCTGTGTTTCAATGTGAGTGCTCAAACTAGTTGGCTGTCATGTCAAACAAGGCGTCATATGATAGCAATCCAAATCATATCCTCAAAACAGGTACATTTTATGTCAGTCCAGTGAAACAGAAAGGCAATCTAAAAAGTTTAAACAAAAAGAAAGACTTGTGGTTTCTATACTTTTTGCACACTAGTCCACTTCTATTGAATTCAATTGTTGCAAAATGAGATGAGAAAGGGCCTGCGAAGCTGGTGGTAGTGGCGGTTCAGCCTTGATTTCTGCCCCCCCCCCCCCCCTCTAGAAGCTGGAGGAGACTGGCCGGACAAGTAAGGCTCGTGTGGACCTGCCAGTGGAGATGGATCTTCACCTACTGAACTGTAGGCTACACACAACCTGGAATGAGCCCAAGAGTCAAATGGCTGGAAGTGATGTGGAAATGACAATGCTCATTAGAGAATGCCATTGATGATTATGACACAACTGATTGCTATCTTTTTCTAATTAGCACGACATAAATATCTAGCCTTTCCCGCGCTTTAAACTTAAAACACGTTGAAAACAATCTAAATGCAATTACTTTTTTGATGGTGATTTTAGGCTTTGGGATGTTTCGTAACGGCTTCGACGAAAATGGGATCCTTAGAGAGAGTTTTACGCAGTCCGTTATCTGTTGGTACATTTCTTCATTTTCATCCAGCAGTACTTTTCTGTGGCTATTGTCGAGTGTCCAGCTGGATGGCGTATCCAGTAAATCTGCATTAAAAAGAATTTCATTAGTAGTTGTAAAATTAAATACAAAAACGGTCAAATGAAACCTATTGTGTATTTTCCCCTTATTTATCAGCCGTACTTATACGATGCATTCGCTAGCTTATTTCTGACTCTGTGGCCTACGGTAATTGTAACTGTAAATTGTAAACGAACATTTATAAAGCGCCACTTAGGAAACAGTGGCGCTCCCGACTTGAACAAACAAAAAGGATTTCAGGCGTTTGCGAGACTGGGTAGGAGAGAGACTAAGTAACTGAAGCCGCAGTTCAAGAGGAAAGCAGTTCCAGCTGGAAGGGCCAACAAAGGCAAAGCTCCTGGACTGGGCAGTCATAGTGCGGACGCGAGGGACTACCAAGAGACCACGGTGTTGGCTATCTGTCTATGTGTACCAGTTACGCCCTCTGGCTGGCCAATGAATGTCAAGCATTCTGCTAGACCCTCCAAACACTACAACTCCTCCCTTCTATATCTGGCGTTCCCATTACTAATACCTACGCGGTTATGTGTGTTTGTATGCGTGTGTGTGTACTGAGTTCCTATTTCCTATAAGCGAATAAGCGTATGAGAGTGTGTGGGTGTATGCGTGCGTGTATGTGTGTGTATTTTAAAGGTTTCCACTTGATAGGGGCGTTCAGGAACTCTGCATTAATAAGAATTTCATTAGTCATCATTTCGACCCTAACTATACCCTTGACTCTCATAACAAAGATAACACCAATCGACTAATGACAAAGAAACCAGAAAACATTTGCTTCTTACGGGTCTGGATCTTCAGTTGCTCGATCTGCTTAGTCAGGGACTCTGAAAATAAACAGCTAATATTTTACAAAACTAGCAACAAATTAAACAACACATGCAAAGAAATCTGTCATCATTTCGACCCTCACTATACCCTTGACTCTCATAACTAAGATAACATCAACTGACTAATGACAAAGAAACCAGAAAACATTTTCATCTCACCATTCTGTTCTTTAAGCTGCTTTATTTTGTCCTTCAGCATCTCTGAAAATTAATGCCAGCAAAGTAAACAACAGAAGCAAAGAAATATATCCCAATTTCTTTTGACGAGAATTTAAATACATCTTCAACATTTCAATGCACGTCCCAAACGATTTAAAACACAATTTTTTAGATCGGTTGAATAGTCATGTGCACAATACTTTTGACATATGCTTAATGGGTGCTGTTTTAAATGTCTTCATATATACGTACATACATACAACTCTATTAACTCCATCAGCAATTGCTAAATAATCACTGTCTCTCCTAATAGAACAATTTATCAACCAATCAATCAAATTAATTCGATCAGTAATCAATCCAAAACTCAAATAAACAAACATGAAACTAACAATGATAATTGATTTTGAAATGAATCAAGAACAGAAGTATTCAATCAAAAATTGCTATATCAATCAGCTCAACAATCTCGAATTATTTAGTACTCAGTAAATGTTTAAACCTAGAATTAGGCATACTAAATGATCTTGGATGTTGAGTCAACTGACTGACTGAAATGATTGATTAGTTAACATAAGTCTAGAACAGATAAGGCAGAAACATCTGGAACGATTATAACTCACTATTTTCATGGTCAGAATCCTCTTCAGCCTGCAGAAAATTAATTAAATTAGACAAGTAAATAAATTAATAATAGTAATGTAATGTAATATTATATAATATAATAATAATATAATATAATAATAGTAATAATAATAATAATGAGCGACCATTATTACAAAGGCGCTACAGAAGTCTCTAGAATAAATTAGATTAAAACCGTATTCGCTGTCGCCTGACCACATAGCGAAACACTTCCATGTGCCTACGAATAGCTAAACTGCTACATAGGGTTTTATTTAGTTACTTACTTACTTACTTACCTACTTATCTACTTGCTTACTTATTTCCACCGAATTTAGGGGAGTTTAGAAAAGTGGCCCGGGAAGTGCTTAAAAGTTGTGTGAGCCAACCTCAGTCAGGGACAGACCTAAGGTGGAAAAAATTAATTTGTGACAATATCAGAGTATATTTCAGTGTATTTATTTTTTTTATAGTATTAATATTTGTTCAGTGGCATATGTAGATATCTCAGTTGCCCAGAAAAGCTGCGAGAGCACGCTCCTGCCTCGGCGTCACAGATCCAAAACTTGTGTGAGCATCGGCGTCTTTGGCTCCCGGGCCTCTGGTTTAGGCTACCTATGCCCAAAACGCTCTTTCATGATTCCGCAAGTCCCTCCTCCCTGTCTGGTTTCCCGACAGTCTGGTCTTGTACTTCTTTTGGTAGGCTATCCTTAGACAACCATTCTGACTTGACGCAAAGCTCCTGAATAAGCCGGAGCCGCGCATGCGCTTAGCATCATTAAATAGCGCTCAGAAATGCCTACTTTACAATTACGAAATCTGTGCGCGAAATAGCACCACGCTGTCTGTCCGTTATAACTCGACTCGGATGAGTCTGACCTGGCACCGAAACTGACCTCAACAACCTGGTTCTTGCGGACCACAATTCATATAGCGCCGGCACAGAGATGGTCTTCCGTTGACGCAGCTTTTGTATGGAGATGATAAATTTCGTAGGTTTACAGTTACATTAAATTACAAGTTACTGAACGTAGTGATCTCGGAGTACCTCGCGTTCGACGGGCGATCCTTCCCAGTAGATCTTCGTACAAGGTGCCACGATGCAATACGGTGAAGGGTCAGTCAGGATGACCTTGAATTCTACAGAGTGTAGGCCTCCTCTGATGACGAAGACGTCTCCCTGGGTCACTGGGCGGTATGCGTCCAAGAAGTAAGGCCTTAAGTAGACCTCGTACAGGTTTCTACAACAGGTTTCTGCTATTTCACAAAGACATACAGGACCGTTAGAATTTAAAAAAAAACATCTTTTTTCATGCCACAGAAAGGCAGAAAATAAGAGAAATATGCAGAGCAAAATTCAACGAAAAACCGAAGACAACTGTTGTTCAGTTGTCCATAAAAGTTGAGTTGTTCATAAAAGTCCAGTTCGCCGATCACAGATTATGTTCTCCAATTTTTTTATTAATTCCGATTTAAGGCAATCATCATTATAGTAATTAGCAATTAAGGCCCACAGTGGAGTAAATTTCAGCGAAAAACCAAAGACCACTGCAGCGTTTTTCAGTTGTCTATAAAACTTGAGCTCGCTGAGCACAGGTCACAGGTCACTGAACTCAATATACGGAGTGAAGTCCGCATAATTTTCGCACGTTTCTTAATAATTCCGATCTAAGGTAAACTTCGTCATGGAAATTAGCAATTAATATCCACAGTAGATTTTGTATGGTGACATTTCACGAAAAGCATGTAACACAATAACGGTTTTAAACGGTCCAGAAGACACATGTAATACGTACTAGAACCCAAGCAAATTAACAGAGAATGCTGGGAATGCAGATTTCTACAAGTTTTCCCCTATTTCACGAAGACGTACATACTGTCAGAATTATGAACACCTTTATTCATGATACGGAGGTGTAATAGTTCCTCAGTTTAACGACATCTTATGGCATCAAAGGCCGTTGACGTCGCCATCCTCCTTTATCCAGGCTTGGGGCTGGCACTATCCCCAAACAAGGCAGTGGCGGAGTTCATGCCACGGAAAGGCAGAAAACAAGAGAAAAATATAGAGCAATATTCAACGATTCCTAGCTTCTTCTTAAATGACGCCGTGACAGTGCTATCATGAGACTGAGATAGTACTATCATCCAAGCAGCTACTCCACAAGTCTGGAGGCAAGTCAGTGGGTGACTCACCCTTTCACTGTTTTGACTGTGTCTTCGATTGGCAAAACTTGAATTCTCTGGCCATCGGGCATCTCACGAATGACGTTCACGCTGCAGACATGCCATACCATCAATTATCATATTATAGTAATTGTATGCATGCATATTCTCCTTTAGATGCTCCATATACATAGTCAGATATGCAGCGGAACATTTATATAGCGCTTGTATGTAACATTACAAATGCGCTGGTATGATCATTATGTTGGCGCCTCTTAAAATAAAATGGTATTCAAAAATTCTTTTTGCGCTTATCTTGTCTCGTCCTGCCTTGCCTCGTCCTGCCTTGCCTCGCCCTGCCTTGCCTCGCAATACCTTGCCTATTCTTACGTTAGTTTAGGTAATATCGCCTGAACTTGTCTCCCATTGCCCTTTTTGTCTGATGTTGCCTCTCTGCTGCGTCTTGCGCTGTCTTACCTAACATAACATTTCTTGTAATTGCTAGTCTATGGTTGCTTTGTCCCTTATGCTCTTTAGTCTCCTCTGTTCGGCCACCCATGATCTCTTGTTTGTCCCTCGCATGCGAACTGCTACCACTCAGTCCAGAAGCTTTGCGTATATCGGTTCCTCCTACTGGAGCCGTCTCTCTCTCTCTCTCTCTCTCTCTCTCTCTCTCTCTCTCTCGATCTGCGACTCGAGCTCCTCTCTCTTCCCCTCTCATGGTTTCGCAGGCGCCTGAAGACTGTACTGTTCAACAGTGATTTTAGTTTTTCGGTTCGGAAGCACTTCTGTTGAGTTTATCCGCTAAGAGGCGCTTTATAAATCTTAAATTAAAATTACAATTACACCCTTCGTTGTCTTCATTTCGCTTCTCTGGTCGCCCATTGTCGTCTCCTCTTGTCCTTCTCTCCTTTACTTTACCACGTTATACTTAACCTTACATTACATTTCCATGAGACTTCTTGCTCGTCTTTGCCTATCCTACTCAGTATAACAGTTCCAAAGCTCACCTCGCCCTACGTTACCTTGCCCCGTCTAATTAACTTGGGCTACGTATCTCGCCTAATATATATTTCGCATTATATCATCATACCACTCTATTTTAACTTGCCTCACAAATTACCTTACCTCGACTTACATACCTCATTTTCGCATACCTTGCCTTACATGACCTGACCTGACCTTACGTTACCCTACGCTACCTAACCTTAACATAGCTTGCCTTACGTGATTTGGCCTGATCTGAGTTGATCTAACCTTACATAATCTTAGCTTACCTCGTCTTTCTTAATTTAACCTGAGCCGACCTGACCTAACCTTACTTTGTATGACCTGACCTGACCTGAATATTTAAGTGAGACAGTGTGCAACTGACCTGACGATATCTCCGACTTTGACGCGTAGATTGCTGCGAGTGTACTTGCTGACGCGTATAGAGTTGAAGCTGTCGAGCGTGGTATCGTCAGGGATAGCCTTACATACTGTTTTACGACCGGATGCCGCCTTCAAGAGCAGGTAGTCGCCCCGAGTTAAGCCCAGCGCTTCCATCTTCGCCTTCATCGCATTCACAACAACCGTAAGCGTAAGTGTACACGTGTTTCTATAGCGACCGTATGGCCTCGACCCTGATCATTTTTCAATGAATTTATCGGGTGAGATCCTTCACCACCGCTGCCCGTTTGAATGGGCGCCACGCCATTTAAGGTCCGCGTGTAGGGACTGTGCTAGCCCGAGATTTAATTGTCAAAAGCACAAGCTGTTGTATTACACATTCCCGCATCAGCTGAAAATAGGCGCTACATCATTTAGATAATATTACTGTAGATGGATCGGAAAGGCGATACAATGAGATGGCGACAGAGAGACACACACAGACTGACACATACAGACACAGAAAGACAGACATACATATAGACACAGACAGCTACACAGACACAGAAACAGACAGATGTTGTTTAAACTCCCTGACAGTTGTAGCTGCATATTAAGATTAACCTTCTGACCTCTTTTAGGCTGACTATCGTCGTATCATCAGCGACTGATTTTTCGACGAAAAGGTCATTCGGGCGACGCAGGAGGGCGCTTGGGAGGTCGTCGTCAGCCCTAGATCATTATTCGAACAAGAAATCATTATCAGAAACGACGTCTACTCGTTTATAGAATTTATTGATCAGGTGCAGCTCGCTGGGGCTCTAATTGCTTATTATTAATCTGATCTAATATGTTATGCTGTTGCACCACTCTTACGATGCTCTTGACATAAATCGGTAGTCGTTTCGTAGGATAATGCAGAAGACACCCCTAAGCGCGGTCTGTTAAGCTTACTCTGACGGGCGGCAAAAGATATGAAGTTTAAGGGGCTTCAATATTTTAGCCTCAGCTTAAGTAATACTATATGCATCTCTGCATAATAGTATTATTTCTGTTTTTCTCACCGACAGTGTACATTTGATTTTACAGCTGAGCTCGCAAGAGGCCCTAGTGGAACATAAATCTTGAACCATCCTATTCAGATTGGCCGCATATCAAGTCGTTTACCCAAACTGCGAGGCGTTTCCTCGACCACGAGTCGTGGCAAATTCAGCATAGCGTCTGAGATCTGATTCCGTGACGGATCTTCGAGCGAATGCCATTGCCTCCTCAAAATGATGTCTGGTGATGTGAGGTACTGGGTCGCAGTCGATGTCATGCTAACAGACACATACAAACGCACAGGCAAACTCACAAGTATTGCCCTCTTGAGAGGCCAAACAGGCGCTACATAAAAGGACCATCCAACAACCAAAGCTTTTTAAACTATAGTATGCGATGCCAAGTTATTTATTTATGACAGAAATACAATAATATCTTCAACAAGTCGTATATTATCTTCTACACAAAAATATAGTTACTTCAACATTTCAGATATTTCTGCTACATATCCTAGGCTCACTATTTCTTCCAGACATCATTTCTGCTAAACCTGATAGGCTACTTGTAACACAATTTCTGCTTCATAAGACTGGGCCGTCGTATTTGCTAGAACTGCTTCTTCATTTCATATCATTTTTGCTACATATGATACAATTTCTAAGTTGTGGCTGACCCCTCCCCTAGGCGGGATTAATTACAGCCAGAAGGAAGAAGAATACAGTTTCTGAGCTCTTCGCATGGCAACAGTTTTTTCCATAAATGACAAGTTCAGTTTCGATTGAAATAATTTGTAATTTTGTAGCAGATTGTGGACTGGTCTTCTGGATTTTGATCTGGGATTGTGTCTTGGATTTGGTGCGCCATCGGTCGATGTCTTGTGCATTAGACTCCAGAGCGATTGAAGTTACCACTTAATACTACTTGAAATACCACTTGGTTTCGTACCTTATCTGAGTCATCGGCAGATTCCTGTGTTTGTTTGTTCTGCTCGTATTCTATACATTCTCTGATGGCGGCCTTGCATGCTCTCTGACAGATCTCCGTTATGCCAGCACCGCTGCATCCCTCCGTCTCTCGGGCCAAGGAATCCAGATCCACGTCCTACAGCACACATACAAAATGCACATACATACATACATACATACAAACATACATACATACATATATATTGCACATACATACATGCGTACATACATACCTACATGCATATATCCCGATACATACATACCGACACATAAGTAAACACATACATATTGGTACAGACATACATACAAGTAAAGTATATATATAATTATATATATATATATACGTGGATACATACATATGCATACATACGTACATATATATTCTACACACATACAAGCGTACATATATACCTACATGCATATATCCCGATACATACATATTATGCATAAGTACACACATACATACCGGTACAGACATACATACCAGTAATGCATATATATACAGTATATAAATATATGCATACGTACATACATACATACATACATACATATTCATTTAGACAGAGAGGTTAGACTAAATAAAATGGATTAGATCAGAAGAGTTCAGCAGTCAGAATGGAATAGATGAGTAGATGGCGTGACAAATCGTTAAACTAATAGTAGTAGTAGTGGTAGTAGTGGTAATAGTGGTAGTAGTAGTAGTGGTGGTAGTGGAAGTAGTAGTAGTAGTAGTAGTAGTAGTCTTAGTGGTGGTGGAGGTGATGGTAGTAGCAGTAGCAGCAGCAGTAGTAGTAGTAATAATAATAATAATAATGACGACGACGATGATGATGATGACAATTTGATTTACTTCTGCAACGGGAGACTTTCGAAGATTGGCCCTGAATATCATCAGCCGGGACTTCTCATCCGGAAGAGGGATGTAGATCAGCTGATCCAGTCTTCCGGGACGAAGGATCGCCGAGTCGATCACTTCCGGTCTAGAAAAAGGCCAGGTACGTTCAGGTAAGAAAACGTTGTAGGGCCATCTAACTAAGGTAAGCAAATGTAAGTTAAGGTAGATAAGGTAATTAAAAATAACAAAGATAATTTAAAGGTAGCTAAGGTAATTAGAGGTAGTTATGGTAATTTAATGGTCGCTATGGTAATTTAAAGGTAGCTAAGGTAATTAAAAGTAGTTAAGGCAATTCAAGGTAGCTAAGGTAATTCAAGGTATCTAATGTGAGTAAAGGTAGACAATGAAACTAAATGTAACTAAGGTAATTAGAGATAAAGTAATTAAAGGTAGCTAATGTAGTTACAGGTAGATAAAAAAATAAAGATTGCTACGGTAATTATAGGTAGACAAAGTAATTAAACGTAGCTAAGGCAACTAAAGGTAGATAAGATAAAAAAGGGGAAAAGCCAGGCTAAGCTATGTTAAGAACAGGTAGGAGATAATAATAACTGTAAGAAAAGAAAGAGACTTGTTAGGCGTCTTAGGATAAGCCAGAAACTAAATTTAGGTAAAATAAGGTAAGATAAGCTAAGGTCAGGTAAGACATTGATAGGTAAGACATCTTAGAGAGGAATGAAACTGTTTAGGTAAAACGTTTAGGTAAACTACGGTAGGCTACTCTAGTGTAGGCCTAATGTAAGGATGTAAGGCGAATGATAAAGCGACAGCGAGGTAAGATTAAGTATTCATTGTGACACATCAGACATTTTAAGTTAGAATCGTCTTGAGTTTTAATTCAGTGTCTAGAAGAAGCACCACCTGTTCGTGGCACCGACGATGAAGACGTTCTTGTCTGGGTTGATCCCATCCATCTCGGTCAACAGCTGCGTAATGACTCGGTCAGCGGCTGCGCATTCAGACCACGGGAGATCAGTCATTACGAATTTGATGCTTATGGTGGTCATAATTACGATTATGAATATAATCACTGTTGTTGTAATTGTAGTTGATGTAATAGTTGATGTAGTGATGCAGTAGTAGTTGCAGTTATAGTAGTAATAATAATAATAGTAGTAGTTGTAGTTATAGTAGTAGTTGTTGTTGTAGTTACAGTTGTTGTAATTAGCAGTCAGCTAAAATGGGGAAAGAGAACACTTGTAAGTATGTGCATGAATGGTGCATGTGTAAGATTGTGCTGATGGGTGTGCAGCTGAGAAATGGGTGTCTACCTGGGGCTTGCCAACGTCCTCCACGTGTCACGGCGATGGAATCCAGTTCGTCAAAGAATAGCACGCAAGGAGAGGCAGACCGGGCCTACAGAAACATGCGAATATTGATAACTAGGCTATCCAAACATGATGATCTATACAAGATGATGATGATGACAACGAAGACGATGATCATGATGATAATGATGCTGCTGCTGATGATGATGGCGACGACGATTCCAAGGCTCCTTAGCATCGATTGGTTGGCGCTACAGAAATTAGAAGAAGACAAACTGACGACAGTAGCAGACCTTATCGAAGATGTCCCTGACGTTGGCCTCTGATTCCCCGAACCACATCGAGAGCAGTTCCGGCCCTTTGATCGAGATGAAGTTGGCCTGACACTGGCTGGCAATCGCCTTAGCCATCAGGGTCTTGCCACACCCTGGCGGGCCGTAGAAGAGGACGCCCTTCGAAGGCGTTAGTCCGTACTTGAAGTACTTGTCCGGGTGCTCGACGGGATACTGGACCATCTCTTGTAGCTCGCGCTTGACGCTGTCCAGCCCCCCGATGTCGTCCCAAGACACCCTCGGTATCTCCACGACCCTCTCCCGGACCGAACTTGGATTGGTTTTCCGCAAAGCCCACTGGCCCAGACACAAAAACGGCGACCAAGCGTTACATTATGTTCGGTAAGTATGTTAGGTAAGTATGCAGTATGTTGCAAGGCAATGCAAGTTAAGGCAATTTCAATGCGATGCAAGGTAAGGTAATATTAGGTAATGTAATGTAAAGTAAGGCATTACAAAGTAAACAGAATACAAGTTAAAGTAATGCAGTTTAAGTTAAAACTAATATAATGTTATGTAGGGTTAGGTAAGGTAAGGTAAAGTAACTGTATGTGAAGTAAGATAATGACTCATTTATTGTGCGCCCCTAGCGACTGTGACCGTAGCGTCCACTGGCAGAGAGCCACAGACAGAGCAAGGTAATTGTCTACGTTGCATTTACACAATTTCGATTACAATTGCCAACCAAGGCAATGTGACTGTTAGCTTACTGATTAATTTTCAGTTCTGAGCGACATTCAACATCGTCTCGGCTGGCATAGAGAGCGTCTCTGGATGAGGTTTCCTTGAAGAGGTGCTATGCAAATTTTCGATTAATAATTATCAGTAATTAGCAACTTATTTAGTCGGTGTCTCATACGCAAGGCATCAACTGATGGCCGCCGAAACCAACCCGTAGTGAGGTCGGTAAAAGAAATTCAGTCCGCTGAGAAATAGAAACAGTGTATGGTGGATAAACCAGCTGAAAGTACTTTACCTACCTTGAAGTACCTAGATAAACCAGCTGAAAGTACTTTACCTACCTTGAATTACCTTGATAAACCAGCTGGAAGTACCTCATCTACCTTGAATTACCTTGATAAACAAGCTGGAAGTACTTCGTCTACCTTGAATTACCTTGATAAACCAGCTGGAAGTACCTCATCTACCTTGAATTACCTTGATAAACAAGCTGGAAGTACTTCATCTACCTTGAATTACCTTGATAAACCAGCTGGAAGTACCTCATCTACCTTGAATTACCTTGATAAACCAGCTGGAAGTACTTCATCTACCTTGAATTACCTTGATAAACCAGCTGGAAGTACTTCATCTACCTTGAATTACCTTAACTACCTCTAATGACCTTACATATCTTTAAATTATTTTTGCTATCTTTAATTACCTTAGCTACCTTTAATTACCTTATCTACCTCTAATTACCTTGGATATGCCAGCCGGAAACCACCAAGAGAACACAAATGCAGTTAGAGTTAAACTGACCTGAAAATTTTCATGCGTGACGGCCAACGAAGCAAGGATCTTGGCATCGATTGTGTCAGCATCGAGATCGAAGTCGCCGATCTTCTCCCTTATCTGCTGACGCGCAGCCATTGAACACAGAGACGCCAGATCTGCACCCACGTGGCCGTGGGTCTCGGCCGCAATCTGTTGTAATTGTAATAACAGATTTATGTAGCACCGCTTCAAAAGAGACTCGTCAGAAGCACTCCCGACCTGATAATGCAAGACTACATTTGAACAAAATGATAATTAAACGCTTACGGAATAGAGGCTATCGTAATCGTAATCGAGATTTCTACAGCGCCCAAAAAAAGCAAAGTCGCCCAAACGAATAGTATGAATGAATGAATGAATGAATGAATGAATGAATGAACGAACGAACCAAAGAAATGAATGAACAAACGAATGAAATGAATGAGCGAATGAACGAACGAATGAACTAACTAGCTAACTAGTTAACTGATGAAAACGAAACAGAAAGTAGGCCTTGTATACCTGTCTGAGGTTTACGTCGGGTGCTAGACGCATCTTCCTTGTGTGGATCAGAAGGATTTCCAGTCGCCCCTGAGGATCTGGGATTCCGACGTCCAGCTCAGAATCGAAACGTCCTTAAACGCAGAATATCAAATCCTTTCAGAATGTGAGGACAAACAAGGACTAAGACAGAGAGAGAGAAACAGAGAAAGAAACAGAGAGCAGAGGCATAGCGAGAGAAAGAGAAAAAGAGAGAGGGAGAGAGAAAACAACTAGAAAAAGAGAAGGCGAGAGAGAGAAAGAGAGAAAGAGAGAGGGAGAGAGGGACGGAGTGAGTTAGAAAACAACTAGAAACAGAGACGGCGAGAGACAGAGTAAGAGAAAGGCGATTAAGGAAAGAGCTATAGAGCCTGAGAGAAAGAGAGAAAGAGAGACGGAGAACAGACACAGACAGCAAAAGAGGAGATGACAGACACAAAGAGAGAGAGATACACAGAAACAGAGGGACAGAGAAGAGAGAAAAATAGAAAGATAGAGAGAGAGCCATAGAGAGATAGAAAGAGAGAGATAGTCAGACAGACAGATGGACAGACAGTGATGTTGTAAATGCTAAAATTTTCGTACTTGAATCCGTGAATGATTTGTCCTTGCGGATGATACGATAATCCACGTGTCACAATGGACACACATTCCACTTTATCATCATCATCATCATCATAAAATCATCATCATCGTCGTAGTCGTCGTCATCATCATCATAATCGTCGATAATGTCGTCGGCATTATCATCATCATCACCAGCACCATCATCATCATCATCAAAGTCGTCGTCGGCATCATCATCATCATCAACATCATCATTATCTTCTTCTTCGTCGTCGTTTTCGTGATCATAATCATCGATAATGTCGTCGTCGGCATCATCATCATCATCATCTTTATTATCATCGTCGTCGTCGTCATTATCATTATCCCGTTATCCTGGGCCAGCCAGTTAGGTATCCAATGCCGAAGAAGCGCTAACCAAATCTTCTGAGCGCTGAGTCGATGCTGTTCGGTCTGTTCGTTGCTGCCATGACGATGACCTGCGACCTCTGATTGAGGCCATCCATCAAGGTCAGCAGCTGCGCCACGACTCGCTTCTCTAACTCTCCCCAACACTACATAATAATAATACAAATGCACAGTCTGTTTATATATATATATACACGTATATATATACTGTCTGTCTGTCTGTCTGTCTGTCTGTCTGTCTCTCTCTCTCTCTCTCTCTCTCTCTCTCCGGCACTTTACTATGACCCCCATATGACCCCATGTAATCAATATCTATCCAAACATTACGCTGTATCATCTGACTAAACCTCTCTACGAATTCTGACCTGAAACCGAAACTGACTAAACAACCTGGCTCAGACAGACAGACAGACACAGACAGACGCAGACACAGACACACAGACGGAAACATGCAGACAAGCAGGCATACAGACAGGCAGTCGGACAGATAGACGGAGGCAAACAAACAAGCAAACAGCCAGATAGACACCGACCTTTCCTCTTTTCGGAGCGATGGCGTCCAGTTCGTCGATGAAGATGATGGCGGGTGACTTCTTCTCTGCGCTTTCGAAGACCTTGCGAAGGTTAGCCTCTGACTCATCGACCATCTTGTTCATGATCTCGGAACCGTTGATGAGGAAGAAGTAGGCTCCGGTCTCGTTTGCCACGGCCCTCGCGATGAGGGTCTTGCCCGTTCCAGGGGGCCCGTACATCAGCACCCCTTTGGGAGGCTGCAACACCGACCGCATCTCGATGGAGGAAAGATTAAAGGCGCTCCACAAATATTACGGTGAACAGCGCATGCTGACGTCATATATAGGACTAATGTTTAAGATTTTACAACGCATTACTTTCGCACAGCAAACTTTCTGTTAGAAATAGATTTTAACAACACTTAGGCCAGCGTAGGCAAAGCCTTCATGAGTTATTTAAAAGGCGCTATATTAAGTGTCTTGATAGATGAAAACGTGCATACATACATAGATACATATATACGGCCATATATACATACACCCATACATACATACATTCATATATAGCGTGGATATAAGGCTTCGTACTTCGGAGAGAAGAAAGAGACAGAGATAAGACAGAGCGAGAGAAAATGCCAGAGAGAGAGAGAGAGAGAGAGAGAGAGAGAGAGAGAGATAGAGAGAGAGAGAGACAAACAGACAGACAGACAGACAGAGACAGAGACAATCACTGAGACAGAGAAGAGACAGAGACAGAGAGACAGAGAAAGAGAGACAGAATGCTAGAGAGACAGAGAGAGAGAGAGTGAGAGAGACGGGGGGAAGAAAGAGAATGAAAGTCAGTGAGTGAGGCAGATGGACTGTGGTGCAGATAGGCGTAGGCCACGGGCCCCAGTGCCTGAGTGACAAATCTCCAGCCAAACCGCTACCCTTAACCAAAAAGGCAAGCGGTTAGTACATTACCAAACATGGTCATGTTTGGCACAAACCCAGGGTATGAAACCATCCTGTAAACCCTATATAAAGGCCAGCTTAAAGCATGCAAAGGAGTACTACAAATTTGTCTTTGTACTATGTATGTTGTTGTTATGACGCCTATCATCTCGTTATGACGGCGTCGTTAAATCAATGTTATCAAGTGAATGCATGCAAAGGAATTCGTGTCTGGCGTCGAATAAACTTCTACAACTACATTCGAAGAGTTTCGTTTCTACCGCCGGCCGACATGTCTGCCAGGGCTGGGCCGAAGCAGGCGACATGTCGGCCAGGCAGCTACGACACTACGACCGACAGACACTACAGCATGGTGGAGAAAGCCGGCGGTTCGTGTCTACCAGTACCGCGTTCCCCATCTTACAACGGCTTAAAGTTGACGGCGCAAACTCTCTAATTAATCGTCGGACGTCGGCATCTGACTTCGCTCGCACCGTGTTTTATTGTTAGGATGTTGTATGAATATTAAGTTTTCTTGTGTTCTTAAATACTTGTAAACCGATGTGCGATTAGCTATTGGTTAATAAAGAATATACTTACTTACTTACTTACTTAGTCTACATCGAACGCTAATCGAACATCGTCGCTACCAGATTCCTTGCTTTCAACAAAGACAGCAGACACATCTTGCTTACGGCTACACTCGGTAACTTTCGTTTCTGTTAAAGCCGTTCACTATATAATCAGCACGTCACTCCCTATCGCCACGCCGATGTAGACTGAAACATTTCGTATTTACGATGGCATCGCTTACTTTCTAGTTTCCACGACCTAGTTTTCTGGAACGCCGAAGATTTACACTACAATAATTGCGATGCGTATTTCTCCTCACGGTACCCATAACACCATCCTGAATATTCTTCTCCACGCCATTCTCAAGCTGGGCACATTTTTGCTTCAAGCTCAGCGGTTGATTCAAGCGCTGGAATCTGTGACTCAGAGACACGAGTACAGTATGTCATTCGCTTACTTGGGACAGAATTTTAACGTAAGCTTAGTCGTAAGAATTGAACATTATACACGCCCAATTATTTAATTTTGATCGTTAGAACATTGTCGGTTTATGTTTTTTTTCACTGTTTCATCGTTTAGCGTTTCGTATTTGTATCATCATCAGCATCATCACTGTTGTTTTTAGCCGTATGCTTACAATCTTATGATTTCTGAGTCGTGCAGAACCGAGCCTATGCCCTAAGGGATTAAGCTGGTGCCTGAGAGGTAAACGCTGGCGCGAGGGCTGTGTAAGACAATTCGCTGGACTGCATAGTTCCGCCTTCGTCCTCCACAGTGGAATGCGGGCATCTGTCGGACGGTGATGGAACATAACTTGCACATCGCTTCGGCGCAGGCTTACTCACTGGTCATCTGTCGTTTTTGTGTCTACCGTTTAGTCATTCTTCATATCCATTTCTTTACATCGGTTTTCCATAATTTATTCAGAGCAATGTTGTTTGTCAGCACGCTAAAGGCACACTGCATGCCGATGGAGGAAAGCTCTTTTGTTCAACCTGTAATATTACCGTTGTCCATACACGGAAAGGGACAATAGACAGACATCTGAAATCACAGCAGCATAGTTCAAAGCGCAAACTAAGTGAGGAGAAGCAGGCAAAAAAAACAAAAAGCAGGCAACTGTTGCCGGTATGTTTGAAAGGCATACTGCCACCCGAGACAAAAGGAATGTGGCTGTTTTTGAACTAGTTGAAGTGTGGACAGAGGCAAATATCCCAATAGAAAAACTGGATCACCCTCGTCTGCACTCTTATCTACAGGCTAATGTTTCTATTCTTGGTGCGCTACAGTCGTCGCAACACTTGCGCAGTGACTATCAACCAAAAGTGTTCGCAAACCACAGAGTGCAGTTAAAGGAACTGTTGGCAACATCAGCCTCTGTCACCATTGTAACAGATGAGGCAAGCGACTCACAGGACAGGTTTGGACTCCATGTTCTTTATATTCCACAGTTATCCAACGATGGTTCAGGCCTCACTGCTTACCTAAGCGATATTGTTTATCAAGATAAAGTAAATGCCCAAACTGTGAGCCAGGAGATTATTAAGTCAGTCACAAGTTATGGAATTTCATACGATAATGCCTTTGTGACTGCTTCATATATGTCGAAGTCATTTGAGTACTTGAAGCCGATCATGCCAAATGCTGTTCATCTCACTTGTAACGCACACACAGTCAGCCTTGTTGGTGAAACCTGGCGCAAGAATTTCAAAACAGTGGACCAACTTGTGTCACATTTTAAGGCAATTTTCACCTACTGTTCAGCGAGAAAACGGCGGTACAAACAGTTTCTTTCAAGGAAACCGAGTGTTGATGATGTGCCATTACCGCCAACGCCTGTAGTTACAAGGTGGAACAGTTGGTTTGAAACAGTGTTCCATCATGCACAGTATGTTGATCACTATGCGGACTTCGTTGCAGACGAACTGCAAATTTCTGAGTCAAATGCTTTGAATAAGCTGCAGCAACTTTTCCGAGATCCAAGGCTTCATGTTGCTGATGATCATAGTTCATAGCAAATAATGCCAAGATAATGCCGTGGTTTGAAGCAAGAGGCATTCAAATACATCTTTCCTACAAGCGTTTGATAGATTTGCTGGCTTGGGCTGAGACATCCGCAAATAACACTGCCAAGGCGGAACACAAAAAAGTATTCCTTGATACTGCTGCTAAGTTGACTCAGTATTACAAGCCCTCTGGACGCGAACGATTTTCTCAGCCTGCTCTTACATTCATGAAAGTTGTTCATGTTTTTGATTTCAAGCAGATATCACTGCTAACTACTGATGAAGCTATGCTTGAGCGAGTATTTTCCGCATTTAAAGATCCTAATGTGAAAGCGGAGTTTCTGGTCTACAAGGCTGCAGCTAGCGAAGTGCCTGCTGATACTTCACTGAACGTCATTTCATTTTGGTTTGCATGCCGTGAAAGGTTCCCTACGCTGGCTACTATTGCTCTGCGATATCTGTCTGTTCCTACAAATAGCGTAGACGCTGAACGCAGCGTGAGTCAGTACACTAATGCTAATGCCCCACAGAGCCAGTCTTTATCTGCAACTAACTTAGCGAATCAAGTGATCGTAACAAAGAACTCGAAGGCTATGCCATGAATTGAACACGGATGAGTAGACTGTAATTGAAACACTGGCTGAACGGTTATTTCTGATTAGTCTGGACTGATTGATTGTCATTTGTCACCGAGTTGCCATTGTTGTCTTGTTTTTAATGTTGACTTCGAATAAGTGAACCGTATTATAAGTGACTGGTGAATGAAAGACCAATCAATAATTGAGAGACTTGTTGCCCAGCAGATCACTAGCTACTTGGAGGCGAATGATCTGATGCCGAAGTTCCAGTCTGACTTCAGAAAGGGCCGTTCCACAGAAACGGTACTCCTGAGGCTGATCTGTGATGCTATTGACACTGACTGGCCGAGTTACGCTGCTTGCACTTCTAGACGTGAGCGCAGCATTTGACACTGACTATGTTGTCCTTCTTACACATCTTAACATCTCGTTTGGCATCTGTGCTTCAACTCTGGCCTGGATCAGTTCCTACCAGCAATTCTATCCTGGCGGGTCTCCCGAAGTTCAGACTTGGTCAGCTCCAGTCTGTCTTGAACTGTGCTGCTCGGGTGGTTGCAAATCTCCCAAAGTGTTCTCACATTTCGGATTACATCAGGGAGACGCTACACTGGCTTCCTATTCCGGAACGGATTCGGTTCAAGGTTCTTCTACTTGTCCGTTCTGCTACGGTTGGCACTGCGCCCGCTTACATTCGGGAGCTGTGTGTTCCTGCTTCCAGTCGACCTGGTGGCAGGTTGATGCGTTCTGCTGCTCGTGGAGATATGCTGATTCCACGTTACCGCACGTCGTTTCGTGCTCATCGTGCCTTCTCCTGCTTTGGTCCCTCGTTCTGGAACAGTCTCCCTTTAAACATTCGTACTTTTCCACTTAGTTTAACTCAACGTTCATTCTCTGTTAACTTGAAAACGCACTTGTTTAGATTGGTAGGATAGCCGTGTCGCCAGCGCTTTTGAGAGGTACTTGAAGAGCGCTATATAAGTGCTTGTTACATTACATTACATTACAACACTGATAGCGAGTGAGTTGGCTAAATCTGCTTTACAATGTGCATATCTTCTGCCATCGAGTGGAGTGGTTAGATTTTACACACAAAAAGAGAGACAGCGGAATTTAGATGCTTTTGGCTTGGAAAGACTTTTTTGTCATCGGAAAATTAATTAGTTATATCGCAGTGACATTAGTCTAATATGTTCCATTGCTAGTATTCGGCTTATGTTATTCATGCGTCTTAGCTTATCCTGATTCTTCCTCTTCCTCTTGTCTCTCTTCTCGCTTCAGTTTCAAACAGCATCCACCGTAGCCGTCCGACTGTCTGAGTGCCTGACTCCTGGATCTTGACCCTTTTGCCTATCGATTTTGTTTTGACTGAGCGCCTGTGAATAAGCTGGTTCCCGCGACTTAGCTTTCGTTGAGCGCTGTAGAAATTTCGAGATTACGATTACGATTAGCTAATGTTTCAGTTTTTTTGTATCGTTGCTCTGTTGAATTTTTTAAATTGTGGGCCCAAGCTGAATCAGTGAGCATCTCCTCTAACATTTAATCTGTAGACCACGCTTGAGTGGCTCCATTTATTGCATTACTTTTTGTAGTCCTGTGTTTTAAAATTAATTGTACATACATACATTCATACATACATAGACACATACATAATACATACATAATACATACATTCATACATGCAAACACACATGCATACATATATACATGCATAAATTCATACATATGTACATGCATGCACACATACATACATAGATACATACATACATGCATACATGCATACATACATACACACATACACACACATATATACATACATACAAACATACAGTAATTTGACAAATTGACATTATATTGCTCCAGGCGAATCTATGATTTGACATGGAGACGAAGTAACAGTTGGGTACAGAGCGTATACGAGAAAAACAATAAGGAAGAAACTTCAGTCCGATAAGTTTTTGGGGCGTACGTCCCTCTGAACCCGTCGCTGAAATCGAAAATTGCTATTCGGAAGTAGAGTAGCACGCAGGAACTTCTCACTTCAATTCCAATGGGTTGAAACACTTGCACATGAAGGTCGAACCCTGAAGCCGATGCCTGATATATCTCTAATTGAAAGTCTAATTCTGAAGCCGATGTTTCTGAACTTCTCACTTCAATTCCAATGGGTTGAAACACTTGCACATGAAGGTCGAACCCTGAAGCCGATGCCTGATATATCTCTAGTTGAAAGTCTAATTCTGAAGCCGATGTTTCTGAACTTCTCACTTCAATTCCAATGGGTTGAAACACTTGCATATGAAGGTCGAACCCTGAAGCCGATGCCTGATATATCTCTAGTTGAAAGTCTAATTCTGAAGCCGATGTTTCTGAACTTCTCACTTCAATTCCAATGGGTTGAAACACTTGCACATGAAGGTCGAACACTGAAGCCGATGCCTGATATATCTCTAGTTGAAAGTCTAATTCTGAAGCCGATGTCTGATGGATCTCTGGTTGAAAGTCTAACCTTAATGCCAATGGCTTCGAAGACCTGCGGATGACGAAGAGGCAACTCCACCATCTCTTTGATCAGTGCCAGCGTTTTCTCGCAGCCTCCTATATCGTCATAGCCAGTTTCACTCAAGTAAGATTCTTCAGCCTAAACACAACACACACACACAAACAACACCGGAACACACTAAACTTGGAAGAAAAACCAGACGCAAACAATTCGGAGTGATGACTCGTGTGTTTCACCTAGGCATAAACTCAAACTCTGATGTCATACGGGTCTAAACTAAAGACGCATATCTTTCAACTGGCTTACCCATCGTAACCTGGCTTCTGGTTTCTATAACCTACCAGAATTCGAACGCTTATGTAATGGATTATGACACTGGATTACGATTCTGACTTGAAGCGACCATCGACTGATGCCTCGGCATTATTATAACGGCGCTACAGAAGTCTTCAGACTAGATTAGATTATCATAACGGCGCTAGAGGTCTCATTATTATAACGGCGCTGCAGAAGTCTTTAGATTAGATTAGATTATTATAACAGCGCTACAGAAGTCTTTAGATTAGATTAGATTATTATAACGGCGCTACAGAAGTCTTCAGATTAGATTAGATTATTATAACGTCGCTACAGGTCTCATTTTTATAACGGTTTACAGTTACACTAAATTAAAAAATACGTAACGTAGTGATCTCGGAGTACCTCGCGTTCGACGGGCGATCCTTCCCAGTAGATCTTCGTACAAGGTGCCACGATGCAATACGGTGAAGGGTCAGTCAGGATGACCTTGAATTCTACAGAGTGTAGGCCTCCTCTGATGACGAAGACGTCTCCCTGGGTCACTGGGCGGTATGCGTCCAAGAAGTAAGGCCTTAAGTAGACCTCGTACAGGTTTCTACAACAGGTTTCTGCTATTTCACAAAGACATACAGGACCGTTAGAATTTTAAAAAAAACATCTTTTTTCATGCCACAGAAAGGCAGAAAATAAGAGAAATATGCAGAGCAAAATTCAACGAAAAACCGAAGACAACTGTTGTTCAGTTGTCCATAAAAGTTGAGTTGTTCATAAAAGTCCAGTTCGCCGATCACAGATTATGTTCTCCAATTTTTTTATTAATTCCGATTTAAGGCAATCATCATTATGGTAATTAGCAATTAATGTCCACAGTAGATTTTGTATGGCAATATTCTGCGAAAAACATATAACCAGGGTATAAACGGTTTTGAAGACAAATGCAATATGTATAAGAACCACTGGAAATAAACTGGGAATGCAGATTTCCACAACAGTTTTCCTCTATTTCACGAAGACAGGTCATTGACCGTTAGAATTATGAACACCTTTATTCATGCCACAGAAAGGCAGAAAACAAGAGAAACATATAGAGCAATATTCAACGAATTCCACCTAGCTTCCTAGCTTCTTCTTAAACTGTGACAGTGCTATCATGAGACTGAGATAGTACGATCATCCAAGCTATTCCACAAGTCTGGAGGCAACTCGGTGGGTGACTCACCCTGACACTGTTTTGACTGTGTCTTCGATCGGCAAGACTTGTATTCTCCGGGCAAATTGCATCTCACGAATGACGTTCACACTGCAGACCATAAATTATCATTATATAATAATTGTATGCATACATATTCTCCTAAAGCTGCTACATATGCATAGTCAGATATGCAGCGGAATATTTATATAGCGCTTATATGTAACATTACAAAGGCGCTGGTATGATCATTATGTTGGCGCCTCTTACACTGGTATTCAAAAAATTTATTTGCAGCTATCTTCCCTCGCCATGCCTTGCCTTGTCCTGCCTTGCCTCGCCATGCCCTGCCTTGCCTATTCTTACGTTAGTTTGCGTGACATCACCTTAACTTATATCCCATTGCCTTTCTTTGCCTGATGTTGCCTCTCTGCTGCGTCTTGCGCTGCCTTACCCATCATACAAACCACCTCTGCTCCACCCCTTGCAATTTCTGCATTGGCCTTTCACTCAAAACTGAAAACATTCCTCTTTCACAGATCCTATCCTGACTCCTCTTCTTCCTCTTATCCCTCTTTCTGCTCCAATCCCAAACATCACCCACCGTAGCTACCACGCTGTCTCTCTGCCTGACTCTTGGATCTTGACCTGGAATCGAGCACTTTTGGCTAACGATTTTGTTTTGACTGAACGCCTGTGAATAAGCTGGTTCCCGTGACGTGGCTTTCGTTGGGCGCTGTAGAAATCTGGAGATTACGATTACGATTAATATAACATTTGTTCGAATTCCATTTCCTGAAGTTGTTAGTCTATCGTTGCTTTGTTCCACATAAACTAACCACCCCTCATTGTCTTCACTTCGCTTCTCTGGTCGCCCCTTGTCGTCTCCTCTTGTCTTTCTCTGCTTTACTTTACCCTGTTGTACTTAACCTTACATTACATTTCCATGAGACTTCTTGCTCGTCTTTACCTATCCTACTCAGCATAACAGTTCCAAAGCTCATCTCTCCTACGTTACCTTGCCACGTCTAACTAACTTCGGTTACGTATCTCGCATTAGATCACCATACCACTCCTTATCTTACCTTACCTCACAAATTACCTTACCTCGACTTACATACCTCATTTTCCCTTACCTCGCCTTACATGACCTGACCTGACCTTACGTTACCCTATGCTACCTAACCTTAATATACCTTGCCTTACGTGATTTGACCTGATCTGACTTATATAATCTTAGCTTACCTCGTCTTTCCTAATTTAACCTGAGCCAACCTGACCTAATTTTGCCTTACCTAACCTAACCTTACTTTGTATAACCTAACCTGACCTGACCTGACCTGACCTGACCTGACCTGACTAGTTAAGTGAGACAGTGTGCAACTGACCTGACGATATCTCCGACTTTGACGCGTAGATTGCTGCGCGTGTACTTGTTCACGCGTATCGAGTTGGAGCTGTCGAGCGTATCGTCGGGTAAAACCGTACAGACCGTTTGGCGACGGCGCCGACCCTTCAACAGCACGTAGTCGCCCCGACTCAAGCACAGCGCCGCCATCTTCGCCTTCATCGCATTCACAACCATCGTAAATGTAACTGTACACGTGTTTCTATAGCTACCGTATGGCCTCGACCGTGATCATTTTTCAATGAATGTATCGGGTGAGATCCTTCACCACCCGCTGCCCGTTTGAATGGGCGCCCCGCCATTTAAGGCACTGGACCGTATTAGCCCGAGATTTGAATCTCAAAAGTACAACGCTGCTGTATTATAGCACCTCTGCATCAGCTGAAGATAGGCGCTACATCATTAAGACAATACTAGTATATATGGATCGGAAAGACGAGACATTGAGATGGCGACAGACAGACACACACTCACACTCACACACAGACTGACACATATACAGACACAGAAAGACAGACATACGTACAGACTCAGGCACAGATGTTGTTTAAACTCCCTGACAGTTGTAGCTGCATATTAAGTTTGACCTTCTGACCTCTGTAAGGCTGACGATCGTCGTATCGTCAGCTACCGATGTTTCGACGAAAAGGCGATTCGGGCGACGCAGGAGGGCGCTTGAGAGGTCGTCGTCTTTCCTAGATCATTATTCGAACAAGAAATCCTTTTCAGAAACGACGTCTACTCGATTATAGAATTTATTCATCAGGTCCAGCTGGCTCTCGAACTGGGTACAACAGTTTTAAACTTTTAAACTGTTCTAATATTGTATTCTGTTCTCCTGTTCCTTTTCCCGCTTCGTAGGTCACCGAGCAGTAGAATTTGGTACCTGCATAAGCTGGGAAGTAAACGGCAAAGTCCTGTGACGCACTGGCCCCGTGTCTAGGACCTTGGGATTCGTCTCTTGCCGGCTTAATGGCCAAGATAAGGAGATGAGCGCCTTCCCTACGTCTCACTTGTGGGATATGGGATACTTTACTCCACTTGGTGTATAGTTGTAAAGTGTGGGCGTTTGTCTCGCGGTAATAAAGATTACCTACTTACTTACTTACTTAATAAAGACGTACTTACTTACTTATTGAATTTTAAGTGTAATGCCTGGCAATATTAATCACTACTGAGGTGAGATGAGCTGCTATGAAGGAGCATACGTGTGTACAGATGATGAGTTTCCCAGAAATGCTGAACACAGAGAAGAGGGGTAATTAGGAGAGGGTGCTTACACAAGAGGGGGTCCACTAAGACCCCCGTAAAGCACGAAGATCTACTGGGAAGCAACATTTCAGTGACCACGAGGGGCCCTAAACAATAAGAGTAGAAGGTGCCAGAAAAGTCCATTATATGTCCAGCGAGGCCTACAAGGTATTACAGAAGATCCTGAATGTAATTGTCACTGTAAAAGAAAATTCGTACAGCCCTTCTCCAAAAGAACCCAATCAGAAGTGCTTTCTACGCTGGCCTAAATGATGTTAAATTCACTCATAAGAAAAGTTGCATATCAGGTGGTTTTCACAGACTACTAGGTCTACAGCCTTTCGCTTACTTTTGGAGAGGTTCTAATAGACGCTAAATAAATTGTCCAGGTGAATACAGACATAAATATGGCAGGCTTATACACTCCATGTATAAACTTCAGAGGTTTGGATCTTGTGTTAGAACGGTCCGTACACGGAGACCTTAAATGACGTGGCACCCATTCAAAAGGGCAGCGTTGATGAAGGATCTCACTGGATAAATAAATAATAATAATCATGAATTCGTTATAAAATGAACAGGGTCGAGGCCATATGGTCGCTACAGAAAACCGTGTACGCTTACATTTTACATTTACAGTATATGGGCATACCCAGGTTCAGACGGCATGATCCTTCTGAACGATTCCCTTTCCACACGGACGAAGTTATCGATTCGGTGTCAGTCGTGTGTGAATAGGCCCTAATATATTTGTATTGTTGCTTCGACGAGATAGAACTGTTTCTTGCGGATATTCTTGCGGTTAGCCGTGACTTCGCTTCATGGTTATTAATAAGCTTTGATAGAAATTCAGTTAAATAGACTTATTAATTAAAAGAAACGCGAAGACAACTTAGAGCGCTATTACGTCATGGGGCTATTTACAACGGCCTTGATAGTCATTATGACGTCATCTAGAACAGCAGCAGCAACAACAACAACAATTAGCATCTTCTAATGCGCCAGTGTCTAATGCACAAGGCATCAACCGATGGCACACCAAAACCAAGCCACAATCAGGTCGATATCCAGAAGGTCAGTCCGCACGACAGAGAGGCAGCCTATGGTGGATAAGCAATTTGAAACAGGTAAGTTTTAAGTTGAGAACGAAATGACAGAAGCGATTGAGCAGAACGAACAGACACAGGGAGGGAATTCCAGAATTTTGGTCCAGCAACCGAAAATGCTCGTTTACCCAGAACAGTTCTAGCCCAAGGTATGACCAGAGAAAGACAATCAGATGACCTTGGAGAATAATGGTTAGTCTGGGGAATAAGGACTGATTTCAATGCTTTGTAAACTGTAATCCCAATTTGAAACAGAGCCTTTGCTGAACAGGGAAGCCAATGCAAAGATTTAAGCACAGGGGTTATATGCTCATATTTTGAAGTATTTGTTATTGTTCTAGCCAAGGAGTTCTGAACTCTTTGGAGTTTCTGCATGTGTGACTTAGTGGTACCATAACATAACCTATTTAGCACCAGTTTATAATGCTGAAGGCTTTAGCCGGAGACTTGGAAGTAAAGTTTATCGAAAATTTATCGAATTTGTACGCTTCCAAATTCTGGCCAGTGGCGTACGCGAATTTTTTAGCCAGAGGTGGTCCGGTACCTGGAAGAAAAATGAGGTGGTACGGGACAGCAACCCCCTTAACGACTATGGGATGTAATGAGCGTTGTGAACTCCCCAGAGGGATCCTAGGCAGAGGCCCGGAAGCAAGACCATTTTGCCGAAATAAAATAGGAAAGGAATTGAATATTCGAAATCGAATTTCAAAGTCTCTGGCCTTTCCGTTCATCAGTCTCTGGCCTTTCTATTCCCAAGAGCCTGGCTTTCAAACTCCAAGTCCCTGTCCTGTTTATTCCCTATTGCCAAGTCTCTGGCCTATTTATATGCCAAGATCTGGCGTCAATCGATACTGTAACTGCACTCATTTTATTTCTGAGTTCGCTAGGGAGCGCAAGTGTGCGCAAATGTCGAAACATCCTTCTGCCTGGCGGGGATTTGAACCACTGACATGACGTTTGACAGTCGAACACGATAACCACCTTCGGGGAATTGGGCCAATGTGCAACCCATAAACAATCGAATAAACAACTTGCCCAACGCATAAAAATTATCCCACGCATATCTGCGCCTGATTTATCGAAGTTGTCAAACCGAGCTAATTGAATGCTTGACGATGACAATCGCGACGTCTGATTTTCCTCTGCAGCAGCAGCCGCCTCCAAGATCAATGCCCAAAACAGGCACCGAGTGCATAGATGCATGGATGTCTTTGGCCGACTGACGCACAGCACGCCAACGATGTAAGCCTACTCAGCCGCTAGCGCGCCAGTCTATTTTGGGTGGGAGGAAATGAATCATTGTAAATAAACTTTTAGAAAAGACAGCACAAGTCATACCGGCGTCTTATATGTTTTTTTATATTCATCCATTCATTCGTTTCTTTCGATCGTTGGTTTATTCATTCAAAATTCCGCCACGTGCCGTACTCGGGTAGTGCCAGTCCCAAGCCTGGATAAATCAGGAAGGCGATGTCAACGGCACATAACGATGTCTTTGATGTCATAAGATGTCGTTAAGCACTGGAACATACTTATTCACTTAATAGTTCATTCATCATTCACTCATTCATTTGTTTATTCGTTCATTCGTTCATTCATTCATTCGTTCATTCGATCATTCATTCGTTCATTCATTCATTTATATATATTTATATATTTATTCCTTTATATGTATACATATATACACATATATATATCTATATATCTATTAAGGGTGCTTGATAGCGTGGAGTTAGTTTGCTGAACTGTCAATCCAGAAGTCTGGAATTCAAATCCCAGACAGTGCAGAAAAAACGTGTAAAGATTTCTTGACTTATGTGCCCCCAGTGAGCTTAGCTATGAAACGAGTACTGTGACCCCACAGCGTCAGTGGAAGGTCAGAGGGCGATTGAACGGAATGGCCATCCACCCTCATAAGCCGAAGCTAGCACTTCAAACCAATAGCTGCCTATGTGTCAGAGGTAGCTTCTTGCCTATCGATTTTGTTTTGACTGAGCGCTTATGAATAAGCTGGTGCCCGCGACTTAGCTTTCGTTGGGGGTTGTGGAAATCTCGAGTTTACGATTACGATTTCTTCTGCTTGTCTTCAACCATAGATCTCTCAAAGGGCCTCTTTTTTACAAAGGCCTTTCTTAAAGAGCTTACAGTATGAACTATACACAGGCGAATCTAGGGGCGATCCGGATTTGAGTTGGAAAAAGAGTTGAGTTAGAAAAGGGAAAAATCATCGTGAATTCTTGGTCTCAAGTCTCAAAAGGGGCAACGAATAACTTTATCACTCGCCACCACGATTTATGGTCCCATACTTTTCAAAGTCTATTCGACAGTACTATTAAATGTACTTAAATGTATCTGAACCGAACCTTTTTGCCTATCGATTTTGTTTTGACGGAGCGTCTGTGAATAAGCTGGTTCTCCATGACTTAGCTTTCGTTGGGCGCTGTAGAAATCTCGAGATTACGATTACGATTACGATTACGATGGATAATGGTTCTATATTGCAAACGTATTGCCTCGACGCTGCTCATTTAGAATGAATTTATCAGGTGAGATCCTTCACCACCACTTGGACAAGTTTGAACCGGTTAATGGGAGACTGACATGCAAACTTTTCAGTTTAGTTTTGTCCGTCCGTCCGTCCGTCCGTCCGTCCGTCCGTCCGTCCGTCCGTCCGTCCGTCCGTCCGTCCGTCCGTCCGTCCGTCCGTCCGTCCGTCCGTCCGTCCGTCCGTCCGTCCGTCCGTCCGTCCGTCCGTCCGTCCGTCCGTCCGTCCGTCCGTCCGTCCGTCCGTCCGTCCGTCCGTCCGTCCGTCCGTCCGTCCGTCCGTCCGTCCGTCCGTCCGTCCGTCCGTCCGTCCGTCCGTCCGTCCGTCCGTCCGTCCGTCCGTCCGTCCGTCCGTCCGTCCGTCCGTCCGTCCGTCGTAAGCCCTTACTCCCTCGCTTCCCTTGAATCGGACCATCCATTCATTATTATCGTAATCATAATGGTAATCATAACTCGAGATTTCTAAAGCGCTACTTCAAAGCTAAGCGCAAGGCACTAGCTTATTCACGAGTGCTGCGTCAAGTCAGTGGTGGTTGTCCAAAGATGCCATGTCAAGAACCAAGTCCGTTTGCAATAAGACCAGAAAGAGAAGGGGGAAAGGAGATGCTAGGGTGCGTTGTGTTTATGCTGAGAGAAATGAGAAGGCAGAGGACTGGATCCTTCCGAGCCTCCGTACTTCTTTCGTTCCTCCTCAGGCCTTCATCCGTCGCTCCTACTCTTCCGTCCTTCCATCCATCCTTCCTTTCGACCCAGTGACCCCCGAACAGCCATCACTAACAGTATCAACAAGAGCTGAAGGGTTTATGATTATTCGATGATGGAGATCCCATGTAGGTTTGAAAGCCACTTCAATGCAACGCCAGGTGGCCAACAGCGTTCGTTGATAGGTGACCATAGCAAAAACCGCCTAACGACGCGCTCGGCACTGTGTTAATGGGACAATCACACCGTGGCGGATAAGGTTGCTTTTGGCTCAATGCAATGAGCCACGATTATAGGACAAAGCCCGACATCAACTTCAGTTAGAAGTTGACTCTCTGTGTTAGCTTTACTGTATGCTCCGTGTTATTGATTATCTGTTGCGTAGAGGGAGCAGATTCGTATCAGATTTGGTGCGATTTACTTTGCATTCTCGGTTGCCCTTGTGTCGTCTGCTCGCAGTTGGCGAAAGTTCGCCATGACATTAGAAATTCAGGAGCATCGAGAATAAAGAGAGGAATGAAGTGAGGGAAACGGAGGAAGGAGGAGGAAAGAGAAGGAGTAGGAAGAGGAGGGAAGGGGCTAAACTGAGGCTCGAAGGACACCGAAATGGCTATCGAGGAGGTAGAAGTGTAGAGCGTAGCGGACTATTTGGAGGAGGGGCATGAAGTGCAAGAGAAGGAAAGGGAGAAGAATATGGGGACCAGAAAGAGGAGGCAAAGGAGGATCAAGGGGAGAATGTCCATGGGGATCCTGGGTACCATCAGACAAGAACATGCGGTCATCACGGCTGTTGCGATGTTCAGCCGAGTCGCAGAGAGAGTGTGCCGCAGCTCCTACCGCGGCTGATGTTGTGAAAGCAGCGTGAAGGCGGTTGATGTGACGGCTGGACCAGGGGCTCCCCCGGCTGTCGATTCGAATGAGTTATGACCTCTGCGCAGAGGTTGGACAGAGACACGGACGGGTGGACGAGGGCAGAGGGAAAAAGTCTGGTAAGCGGCCGATCGGTCGGTCGGTCGGCTTCTGTGCGTGTAGGGCTTCGTCTTAATATCCAGCAGCAGTTCGCTGTGCGTCACTGAGCGTTGACCACTTCGAAGACGAAAACGAGAGAGAGAGAGAGAGAGAGAGAGAGAGAGAGAGAGAGAGAGAGAGAGAGAGAGAGAGAGAGAGAGAGAGAGAGAGAGAGAGAGAGAGAGAGAGAGAGAGAGAGAGAGAGAGAGAGAGAGAGAGACCGCACTGCTTCGCGTAGGATTACATTAGGGGGATAATATCGAAATGGCCGACGATGACGACGCCATCACTTGTGGAATATATTAGACGACCAAAACAGTCCTCCTCCGCTTGCCTCTCGTATTGGACGAGGAGGAACAGGATCACCTCGCCCGTGTGGGCGGTCGGCGCTTAATCGTAAACTGGGCTTCGATGAAGACGCCACCGCCGCGGACGGCGTTGGGCGTCCTGGCCTTCCGCGGACGCCGACTCGAATGTTCGATAGAGATCGATCGAAGAAGGCAACGAAGCTAAGCACGTTGGCTTCGACGACGATGGGGAAAGCGTTGAACCCCGTCTAGCAGAGGCCTGCACAGCTCTTGGCTTCGTTCCGATCGGTTGTTCGCCCCTCGCGGAGTTGTGTGTCATGGCGAATTATTTTCTCAGGTGAGTTTTATGGCGGACGGGAGAGATAGAGCTCGATGGTGTGATTTGTTGACTTTAGACCGATGTAAGTAGTCAAGGTTTTGCCCTTTATCGACGAGGGATTTTAAAGGGTTCTACCTAAACACGCATATATACATGCACACGGACTTAGGTTAGTGGAAATTTCACGAGAAATGTGTTAACGGAGATGAATTCGGGGTTTTTAGTTGGTTTGGTTGCAAGATGGTTTCTTACCTGGGTTGGTTGCAAACCCCGCATGGTACCGTCTGTTTTATTCTGAGCTTGGGATAGGTTTGAAGGTGGAAGAGCAGTCCCTTTAAGCTAACCCTAAGAGGCAGCTATAGGTATGAAGTGTTAAAGACTTATTTTGCTGGGCTTAAGAGGAAATCTCGAAACATCTTTTCCACTGGCGGTGATTTCAACTCCAGACCTCAGGGCTGACAGTCCACCAGGCTAACCACTAGATTATCGCAAAATCCTAATGGTGAACCAAATGGAAGAATGAAGACAGTGTATTGGTTGATGTGTCACGCTATTCAAATGGGCAGCGGTGGTGAAGGATCTCACCCAATAAATTTACTGAAGAAATGAGCAGGATCAAGACCAGACGGTCGCTATAGAAAAACATCTACATTTACATTTACCAAGATGAACGAAGTAGTAAGCCAAGTACATACACTTTTTGAGTGACTTGAGTATCATGAAACCATATCCAGAACTGTAACCCACTTTTTAAAAGGCTTTCCTCTGTCTGTAATTGAGATGGGTTTGCGTGGTGTGTTTGCTACTTTGTGAGTGTGTCTAATCTAATCAGATCTAATTTCAGATCTAATCTAATCAGATCTAATCTAATCAGATCTGATGACTTCTGTATCATAATTCACAAGGCATTAGTCGATGGTCACTTCAAGTGAAACTGCAGTAGCAAATTGTAATCCGTTGGAGAAGTGTAGTCAAAATCCTGTAGGTAAGAGAAATAAGAATTCAGGCTACGGTAGGTTGGTTATTATTGATTTAGTGCTTTATTGGGATAAGACGAACTGAGTCGTGGTTGAATTGGATTAAGTATATTCGTGTATGGTGTTGTCTGTGTGTACTCTTTGGAGTATTGCTGAGCTGAGCTGGGTTGTGTTTGAGATGATGTTTCATCAGACTCTGTATACGCAGTAAGCTGGATTATGAGTGCACCATTTTATATTAGTAAATTTTGGTTGATGTCTTGTGCATCAAACATGCTGTCACCATGGAAGTTACTATTTATTAGGCAGCATTTCTGCAGTGGTCACTGAATTGAACTTCCAGCAATCATAATGGTAAGCTCGAGATTTCTTCAGAGCCCAACAAAAGCTAAGTCGTGGGAACCAGATCGTTTGCAGGTGCTCAGTCAAAACAAATCGATTGGCAAGAAGGTTTTGGTTCCAGGTCAAGATCCAAGATTCAGGCAGGCAGGCAGGCAGGCTGGCAGGCAGGCAGGCAGCTACGGGTGGGTGGTGTTTGCATATGGATCTACAGGATGGATTAGGGGAAGAAGTGGAATCGGGAAAAGATCTTCGGAAGACGGGTGTATTCAGTTTTGAGTGGAAGACCCGTGCAGAGATTGGAAGGGGTGAAATGATGGTGAGTTCGTATGATGATTAAATGCATGTGGAGATCTGTGATGCAATAATTGTATATTGAGTCGCATAAAAGCACCTTTGGTTCTGCTTGTCTTGTAGGACACCTTTTGAGCGCAAAAGCTTTATGATTTTTAAGGTGATATTGAAAATGCAGCAACCATCGCAGCCAAATAGCTGGCATCAGGAACTGATGACTATGATGATTGCGATGTAGAAGATGACATCGAAGTTGGCTGTTTTATGTCGGGGCATAAGGGAAACAATCAGAAAGAGAGGTAAAGAGGCTGACTGCAATTTAGTGAGTTTATGGTGTTTTTGCAGGCTGTACTAAATTGCCGGAACAAGCAAACGATATGAGAAAATCCAAACATTGAGTCTCTTTTTCCTATGAGGTTCTTACTCAGTTCCATCAAATTCATGAAATTGAGCCATAAATCTCGTTCTAACGTGGGGCGCCTTCAGCATTTTAAATCTTGTGATTCAGCCCATTTTCATGTTATATACAGCTTGATTTCTGTGGTGCCAAGGATGAGAAATCTAGCTTCATGGGATGTATATCGCACCCGTGGTTGTAAACACCGTCGTTGACCCTGCCACATCAGTCTTTGATCGCCTTTGTCATAACGGAACCAAACACCGGAACTAAACATAATTTGATCCTGTTTTCGCAGATATGAGGTAATTCGCAGCCGTTTATTGATCTCCGTCATTGTCTGAACCGACGCAGTTTGCAGTTATGTGCTTGATGTATTCCTTAGAACCAGTTTAAGTTTTGCTGATGAAACTGGTTTATGTTTTGCCTGTTTACCTAGATCTTGAGTCTTTCAATGCAGCATTTTCTTGACTGCTTTTAACCGTGGATGCTTTCAGTGGTTTGTATTCTATGTGTCTGTGAGGGCTGCCAGTGGAAACCATTTCCAACTACACAAATGTTATTTAGTTACAGACAGACTTCCAGGACTTGAAAATAATCAGACCACTGAGGAGCACCTTCAGAGAAGTTTCTAAGATGTGCTATGAAAATGCCCAAATACATAGCATGCATACATAAACACATACATGCATGCATGCATACATACATACATACTATTATGCATGTATGCATACATACCTACAATATTATTATGTATGCATGCATGCATACTTACATACATACATAATTGCATATAGCTAAACATACATGCATGCATGTATACATTCATGCATGCATACATACATACATAACCGGTGCAGACATACAAAGTACCAGTGATGATATGAGTACCTGTAATCAGACATATATGTAGCATCTCTTCAAGAGAACTTGCAGCGCTTGTTATGGCAGAAAATGGATCATGCATATCTGACATTTGTGTGTGGAAATAAAAATGCAAGCAGTTTGGCCATTTTACCGTGTGCATCAGCGTTTATGTCTTAGAATGCAAAAAACATGATGTCAGCTATTTCGCTGATGATGTATTCATGTGGTGAAGGCCTTGGACAGGCAATAGCTGGTCACAATCAGGCATCGCAGTTCTTCTCTCGCTTATCTAGAAAATGTGTGAATCTGTGGAAGTTGTAATTTTCACGTCTGACAGGATCATTTGCTTATCTGTTTACATCAGCTTCTTTCTGAGCAGGTGAAATCAGTTGGAAAATGAGGGTTGCTTTTGGGAACCGCTGTTTGGATGTCTATGAACGCTGAAAAATTGAAGTTGTTGCTTTCCTTGCTGCAAGAGTGGACGATGTATTTGTCTTGCCTTTGGCAGAAAAATTGTTTGCCTCGTTCATCCACATCTCTGCTTGCTCGTTGACAGCTATCCGGAAGTTGAGTTGAATTTTGAAAAAAAAGTCATGCTGGTAATCTATAAAGTTGCTTGAGTCGCATGTTTTGGACACTGTTCTGGCAAATGCCTGTAGTATTTGTAGTCTGTATGCTACGATAATGTTGTAGTTCACTGTATTAAGATGCGCCTATGCGCATGAAGCTGAGGCTTCCATTAGTGTAGTGTTTCTGTACGCATATTTATGTTATTAATACAATAATATACAACCCATGCATAGATCAATTGATCATTTAGTTAACTGATAACACAGGGACACTGAGAAATTTTTTTTAGCCATTTCAGATGAATTTGCTTAATCCTGGTGAGGTGTAGTCATTGTGGCCTCTACCTCCAAAAGAACTGTATTGCCTCTGCTGCCGCAAGTTTTAATAGGGTCAGTATCGCCTGTAATACCTCCTGCTGTGCCGTTGTATGACCTCAACCATTTGTTGAAGTTCTTCAAAGGTCAAAGGTCATTCGTTACACATGAAAAAGCAGAGTTATTCATTTCCTCATACCTTTGGAGCATTTCCCTCCGAAATTTATCACCTTTGATGAATGGTGATTGATCGGTGTTTCACTTGTATCTTTCCATGAGATTGGCCTCATTCCCAACGTGGGTCTAATGACCTTTCCTCACCTCAGCCATCCATCTGTGCATGTCGTAACAGTGGTAACAGTCGATCCTGCTGATGGATAGCCTACAAAAGGCTTTGCCAGTGTTACTGGCCCAGTTATTGAAATTCTCAGTGTTACTATCGATACTTTAGCTCAGTCAGTTCCAGTGCAGAACTGACCTATACAAAAATTATGCCTTTGCCTTTATCTTTATGTTTATGTACCAATCTGTTTGTTTGCCTTTGTGGTTGAGTGTCATTCTGTATGTCTGCTTTTGTGGCTGTTCATCTTCCTTTGTTTGTTTGCTGTGACATGTCTTTGTCCAATTTGTGTGTTTGTCCATGCCTATGATTCCTCGCTTAGCTGATGGACGTATGGTGTGTTAATAACATATGCATTACTTACTTACTTACTTACCTACCTACCTACCTACCTACCTACCTACCTACTTACTTACTGACTTATCTACTTGCTTACTTTTTTCCTTAAAGATGTCTGGAAGTAGTACTATTACTTGGGAACATTTGAATGTTTCAACAATCCTTATTTTTAAGGTTGTTGATGATTGCATTTGTTGTTGTGATGCTTAAACCGACTTCATTGTTTTTTGGCAGCTTCTTTAATTTGAAATGCCCATTGAATAGAGTTATAATGCTATTTTGGTAGAGACAGTAGTTGCTGTTTTTCATTTGAATGTAACACATCAGGAAACAGGAAGTGCCACAGATTAGTTTTTCCCCAAGCAAAATAAATTCCAGCAATAGAACATGAAACAGTGAAAATGCAATGCCTTACAAAACAGTTGCACTGAATGTTAATCTGTGGCATTTCTGGTTCTTCAGTTTGCCCTTAATGATAGATACTGGTGAATCTCAGTGCAAGTCTTCTACTTAAACCTGAAGACACTCCTCTTCTGCAGATCCTATCCTGATTCCTCTTTTCCCCCTAATCTGTCCTGCAGATTCAATTCCAAACACCATCCACCATAGCAGCCTGCCTGCCTGCCTGCCCGCCCGCCTGCTTGCCTGCCTGTCTGCCTGCCTGAATCTTGGATCTTGACATGGAACCAAATCCTTCTTGCCTATCGATATTGTTTTGACTGAGCACCTGCGAACGAGCTGGTTCCCATGACTTAGCTTTTGTTGGGTGTTGTAGAAATCTTGAGTTCACAATTACACTTACAGTTACAACATTTTAGTTGCAGCATTTATTGATGTCTGGTTCTTTCTGATTAGGTAGTTCCATGTTGATGCAGCTGAAGGTTTGGCGGATTCAAAATATCACAGGCATCGAAAATGAGTTCTGATGACAACAAACGTCACAAGGTTACGAATAAAGCTGTGCTGCCTGAATGACCAATAAGCCGCAGCATCGGCAGCCGCTTCGAATCAGATTATGGATTCTAATTCAAATTATCAGCCGAATGCCAGGCAGATGAACGATGAGCAGGCATCGTTGTCTGGGCAACCGAATCCATCTAGATGCTGCCACATCACAGTCAACACATCGATTACCGTCGACAATGGCGAAGCCAATTCCGGCGGGCTGCTGGTTGCCCCACATCGGCCCCGTGAGCGCTCGAATTCAGCGAGCGAGCAATCGTCGCGAAAGAACAAACCCTACGGTCCGTACCTCCATCCGGCTGAGACTCCTAAGCATGTTGGCGGGAAGCGATCGCTGTCGTCACAGATGGACAGTCCGCTTCGATCCAGCTGTCGATCGCTTGGACTGGGTGAAAACCGCAAGCACAGCCCTTCCAGATCGAGGTCACAGTGCGGGAGCGAGTTTTATATGGGTTCGTCGGTGACTTTCTGCAACATCCTCGGTGCCAGCGAGCTCGGAATGGCGCCTCACGATCAAGAGAGTGCAACGTTGAGGCGCAGCTGTTCAATCACCTTGGTGTATCCGACTGAAAACCTCTTAAATCCGAGTGATGATCGGCCGCAGGAGTGGTCCAGGAGCTTCCAGGGAGCCAGTACAACCCGGCCATCATATCAGTACCCGACGAGTCTTCTCCTGTCACCGCCGACCATCACGTTTGACCGCGTCACCGCTGCTTCACCGTTGACGCCAACGTTTGCACGGTACAACAATATGGCGCTTGGCAGCCATAGTCGGTTTGGTTCGGCCTACCAGCTCCAGGCCCAGAGTAAAGCGGTCATGGTCACACCTAGGGGCAGCTTTCTCGCCATCAACCAGTCGCCTCTTGAATTCCGAGAAAGTATGCTAAGCATCAGCTACCCTAATTATTGTGGTAAGTACTGTCCGCAGCTGCTGTTGTTGTGATTGAGGTTAACATAAGATAACATAACATAAAATAACATAATAACTACATAAAATAGTATACCCTAACATAACTTAACATAGCATAGCACAGCATGGATCATAATAGTTCAGAAGACTTTTCATCTGTGTTGGAACCTCTGCAATACATAATTCTCATTAGGCAGTTTCTCCTTCCAGCCAGAAGAAAGAAGTTTCTCCTAACTTCCTTTTAGAACCTGTGGTTTTTTCTGCTGATTCAGTACCAGTGCATCATCATCGTCGTCATCGTCATCATTATCATCGTCATCATCATCATCAGTGGCGTGCCCCATTCTGAAGTGTTTGCCCTTTATGCAACTCTGCCAACTGTCTGACTCTTTGGCTTGCCTCCAGGTTGACAGGCATTTTGAAAGCTTCTGTAACAGAACTGAATCTTGGGTTAGATCTCTTGGCAAACAGTTACATAAACATAAGGGGACATGTAATGTCATCATCATGTTGAATTTAGAAAACAGCTTGCACATAGCAAAAGGCTCAAGAGTCCAGACAGTGAAAAGAATATGGCAGTACATAGTTGGTCCTGAAAATCAATGATAGCTCTTCTTTACATCATGGTTTTATTGGCTTGGTTTCTGAAAATTGTGCCAATATATGGTGGAAACTTAAAACTGTTGGTAGCGTTTCCTTGTGGTTTCATTGGCATGGCAACAAAATCAGGAATTTTTTGTGACCAACCAAGCCCTAGTCAAGGCAGCTGGCCTGGAATTCTGCGGAATTTACCCACTGGCTATTAAGAAGCCCCAGTAGGGCATCCCATTCCTTCCAAGTCGGAAAACAAAAAAGAATTGCAATAAATGTCTTAACGTTGTTGTGCATGCATGCATGCGCTGTCAGCCATACCAGACCGAACGCCCAGTTTTATATCTTTTTATCGCTTTTTCTCCTACCCAGATGCATGCATAGCCAAGCTGAATAACAGCTGCTCCCTGAGGAAGGAAAGCTGCCTACATCATCTCCAATATAATGGTATCGATTTCTTTAAGGTTGATGGCAGTGGGGCTCATGTCGTGGGTTCCAGCTTCCGACATATGACGTTTAATAGATAAGTGTGCCATGGACGTCCATCTAACTGACTGCATTAATGCTTTATAAAAAACCATAAAGTTTATCTACCCACTAAAACAATTTGGGCTTGTGTGATGTTTCCAACGTCAGATAGTTGTCTGAATGGGGAGGTGTCAAAATGGTGGTGTTAATGGGTGTCTGAAAGGTGTGAATGGGGTGTGAATATAGTTTTGAATGGGTGAGCTCAGCTGGGGAGAGAGAAGAAGCAACTTGGGGCTTAAAACATCTAATCTAAACTGAGAACTTTAATGTACCATTGTAATTTTGCTCAAGGCGTCAGTCGATTGTCACTGCTGAGCGAAATCATGCTACAGTTGATGTTCAAAAACTAAGAAGTCAGATTAGAATATAGAATCCTTTGGAGCCTCCTGAAGCTGCACAAGGCAAACTTTCTCTCTCATGTTAGCTACTTTATTAAGGATTGGACTGAAAAATGACCTTTGGTTTACTGTTTTCTAAATGTTCAGAGCTACCTCTTTAGTACCCTGCCCTTGTGAGGTAGTAAAAAAGGTGCTATATTAAATGTTTAGATATGTTATTTTGATCTTTGTCTAGATGATGGTGAAGAAGTTTCGCTTGTTTATACACGATTAGAGGTATTTGACTGTTTATTAAATCATTGTCATCATAGTCAGCATCATAACTATGGAGAAATTTTCTCATTTTGTGCTTTGATTTAATATCCTTTGCTGAATATTTAATGTACTGGATATAACACTACAATATCTAATATTAACATGGAAACGCGTGTAATGTTACCGCTGGGAAATTACCTTTTTCAGTTGGCTTATCCGCTGTTGGCTGCCTCTATGTTTCATTGGACTGACTTTCTAGATATTGACCTGACTGTGTGGCTTGAATTCGGTTGATGGAACGTGTGTATGAGACACAGACACAGGAGCGTTTTCTAAATAATAACAATAATAGTAACGTAATATGATATAATGAGGCTGTGTTATGAAAATGTAATTACTGAAGGTGTTTGGCTTTGGCTAATTGCAGAAGATTCCAATGAAGGATTTTGCGGCCGAGATTCGTGCGCATCTTGACGTTGAGCATTTCCTGAGCCAAGCGCAGCTGATGCTCGATGTTCAGGAGACAAACATGGAGCAGATTCTAGATGGGATGCTCCATCACTTGCTAGACAAGGAGGAGACGGCCACGGCGTTCCAGGAGGCCATGAAAGTCCTCTTCACCGACAGTTCAGGTCTGGAAATCAACAAACGTCAACAAATCAGTCAGTTCACTTTGTATTTATGTGTATATACCTGGCTTTGTCGCCCACGACTGACTTAAGACTCTCTGTACAGTTGACCTCCTTGTTTGCTGTGCAAAGCAGCTAATCTTACCTTCCAGCCAGCAGGGTAAGGAAATCCTGTGCACCAGGTAGGGTCTCAAAACCTAGCGCATTTTGTGACATTATATAAATGAACAAGTCATATTCATTTTTTTCTTAACGATGTTTTTATGGAGATTTCTTTGATGACAGCCTCAGAAGCGTATGAATAAGCTCCAGTTCACTATGCTTATAAACGTTCATGGCCGCTAGGTGCAGAGACTTGGGTTGAGTCAGAGTTCTAGTAAACTTCAACCAGCAATTTCTCAAAAGTAGTTGCAAAGACGCCTACATGCTTAAACATTTGTAACTTTTTTACTATTTGTGTTAGATGCATGCAGTTTTCACCTAATTATTCTGCAATTGCAGCACAATCCAGTGCTCTAACAAACTCAGTTTTGATGGTTGTTAACAACTTTGAGAGGGTTTTCTCATGCATGATCAGATATTCAAAATAATGATAATGGTAATGACATGATATGATATGATAACGATTATGACTACAACTACAACAACGACAACAAAACAACAACAGTATAATAATAATAATAATAATGTAATGATAATTATCATCATCATCGTCGTCGTCGTCATCATTGTCATCATCATCATCATCGTAATCATAATCAAGCATAATGATAATAGTTATAATAATAATGGTGTCTATGATGTGGATTATTTATATTTTCGTATGAATGTTCATTTATTTTGATTTGCAGCTCATCAGTTGTCGAAGACGATACAGTGTACGTGTCGAACGTATGCCGGTGGGTCGGACTATGACCAGTCTTGGGTCTGCGTCCTGTTAGTAACATACCACATGTCTTTCAGTTGCTTTAACGATCATCAGAGTTTTATGTTTTCTTTGGATTTACTGAATTCGTTTAGTGGGGAATGTTATGTTCTCATGGATAATTAGCATAAGGAGAATGAAGGATTCAGAAGGAGACAATAAAACTGTGTTTTAAGAGGTACTTAAAAGGTGTTTAGTGTTTTGATGAATGCTTACATGTGTGTATCACATACCTGTCTGTACATAAACACACGATTACATACGTACATGCATACACACACATATATGCACACATGCATTCATTGTGCGGCAATGTGGTCCATTGGTAACACGTTTGGTCAATGATCATGCAGTTTCGGTTTCGACTTCGTGTAACGATCATGGGCAGGCTGTTAGCGCAAACCGTGCCTCTGTCACTAAGCAGTATTGGCGTAAGCTGCGAAGTAAACAGCAAGTCCTGCTAAGCACTGGCCCTGATTTCAGGACCGTGGGATTCGTTCATTGCCCGCTGAAGGGCCTAAAGAAAAGGAAATGAGCGCCTCCCCTTTGTCTCATTTGTGGGATATGGGATACTTTACTTATGCATACATACATGCTGACAAACATACTGAGATTTTGAAGGAGGTGTTTGATAGGAAGTCCTTTCTTGTTCAATGCCTTTCTTGCGTTATTATGCTGACTTGAGTTCTTATGCACCATTCTGTGTATGTTTATTCAATGTTGGCCGCATGTTTTTCCAATAAAGTCCTTACTTAATTCAGTGGCTGCATGAGCCACTTGCAATCTGGAGATGATTTCAAACTGTTCTAGCGCCTCTGAGGTGTTTCTGTCAAAGAGGGGCTACAGAAATGTACAATTACTATTTCACTTACAGTGCATCAAATAGTGGATTCGTGGATTCACTTGCAACCTTCCTAATTTCATATTGTCGTAATCGGTATCGTAAACTCAACATATCTAAAACGCCCAATGAAAGCTAAGTCATGGGAACCAGCATATTCACAGGCGCTCAGTTAAAACCAAATCAACAGGCACGAGCAGTTCGGTTCCAAGTCGAGATCCGAGAGTCCGACAGGCAGGCAGGCAGGCAGGCAGGAGGTTGGACAGCTATGGTTTGTGGTGTTTGGATATGGATCTACAGGACAGATAAGGGGAAGAATATGAACCTTACTTGGTGCAGTCTTTAAAGTAGAAGGATAGGTTTTCGTAATCATAGTTTAAAAGTTTGCTTAATTTAGTACTGCCTGTTGTTTACTTTTACTTATGTTCTGTCTTCTGTTCTGACTACAGCTGTACTGTGGGATCTGTTCAGAAGCGCCACGTTGCAATCGCCAGACTCCGTAACCCGGCCAACCTCGGCCGAACTTGTCAGGATGTCTGGTTCATAATACTTGTTGTCACATCTACTAAGGAGGTGAGTGTTGCTGTTGTCCGTTGTCTACTGCCCAGCCGTGTGGATGGTCAGTGCTGGGAAGCTGACTTATTTCTGTGTAGACTCTTGTCCACCTGTGGGTATCAAGACACCTTACTCACCCACCCTGACCTTTGACCCTGACCTTTGTTTTAGTCCAGTGCTTCCATCCATTATTCCATCAGTTCATCGTTCATACATCAGTTCATGGATCCTTCCATCCATTCATAAATCCATCCTTTCAACCATCTGTGCATTGATCTATATCCTTCAAGCCATCCACACTTCCAGCCTTCATGCATCCATCCATCCATCCATACAGCCATCCTTTCAGCCATCCATGCAGCCTTCCATCCATCTATACATCCATCCTTCCCGCCATCCATACATTTGGCCATCAGAAATAAGCATACAGTGCCTCTTGAAATCTCTAACTGATCCACTGTTTAAAAAAATGTGACTTAATATAGGTTGAGAATGTGTGCTGGTGAGTGTAAGTGTGGTCAGAAGGGGAATGATTTCAAACTGACAAGTACTGCTTCTATGTTTTATAAGACTCTTTATGCAGGGTCTCTGTAAATGCTCATTTCTCTTACGTTACGTGGACTGGGCAAATTTGAGCATCCTGTGCAGCTCTGGTCCTTGTTTAAGTGATACTTTGCCATTAGACACTGATGCTATACAAATTGTAATTGTAATTGTAATCACAACTTTGTATAGTGTCTTTTCAAGAGTGACACCTTGACGGCAAAAATATAAGGCTTGATGATTGTTTTTGACAACAAACTGGGTGAACAAGACCAAAATATAAAGAGAGAGAGACAGAGATAGGCAGAGACAGACAGACAGAGGGAAGGAGGGAAGGAGACTGGTCCTAGTGGAACAGTTGACTGAATAAATGATCAATTCTGCACGACAGAAAGAGCCGTGGCTTGGACCAATGCAGTGTGCAATTTATTGATCAGTCGAGGCTGCTGCGCTTGACTGCTCTCTGGTCAGTACCAACGAAAACCCACTCACCCACCCTGACCTTTCTTTTGGTAATGTCCATCCGTCCATCTATCCGCCCATCCAGTGATCCACTCCATTCATCCATCCATCCGTCCATCTATCCACCCATCCAGTGATCCGCTCATTCATCCATTCATTCATACATCCAGTGATCGACTCATTCATTCATCCATCCATCCATCCGTTCATCTATCCACCCATCCAGTGATCCGCTCATTCATCCATTCACCTATACATCCAGTGATCCACTCATTCATTCATTCATCCATCCATCCATCCATCTATACATCCATCCGTCTATACATTCATCCATCCACCCATCCAGTGATCCACTCATTCATCCATCCATCCCCTCCATCCATCCAGTGATCCACTCATTCATTCATCCATCCATCCATCTATACACCCATTCATCCATCCATCCATTTTTCTGTCCACCCATCCAGTGATCCACTCATTCATCCATCCATCCATCCATCTATACATCCGTCTATCCATTTGTCCATTGATCAACATCCTACCTGTCCGTGCCGTGTTTTATTTTGTAGAAAGGCACTAAGAACGCTCTTGAGACAGGAAGGACTTTTGCTACACTCTTTGCTGACATGGATCTGCGGCTTCAGCTGCTTGGAGCGAGGTCTGAGCAGGAGTTCAAACAACTCATGTGGGAGCACATGAAAGAACTGGCTGAAGAACAGTGCGACGAAACTGCAAAACAAAAGTTGTCGGATGACACGGATTATAAAGCTGAAGAAGCAACTGCAAGTGTAAGAGTCGGCAAATATCGCAGCGGTATAAATGGGGGCATGTTGTGGTACACAGGTACGTCTGTACTTGGCTGCAAATATTTTCTTCGCTCTGCAACACTGGATGATCTGGTTTTCCCCATCCCATAATTCAGTAATGCATCGTGGTAGTTTCGTCTTAGTTGACACCTCTTTCTGGAACAGGATGTCATGCAAACCGATACCAAAACTTGTTAAGTGCACAAATTCATGCAATAATCATCTGACTAACTGTGCCTCAGATTCACACTTTGTGTAACCTTGCACGTTACAAGTTTTCGTAATACAAGTGATAATAATAAAAACCGAAGGGTGAACACGAATCAGCTGTGAAAGATCTGTGTAAAATCTTTAGTAGGTTGAAAATCCAGCTAACAAGGCTAAATTTGGAAGATGATATGTAATGATAATAATAATAATAATAATAACAACAACAACAATAATATTATTAATAATAATAATAATAAACACTGAAGATTAGCCATCCCAGAACAACGCAGTCCCTAATTTCTGAAATCCTGAGGGATCATAGGTACCTCGGGTAAAAAAATAATAATAAGATGATTATTTATATAGCGCCATAGCATGGCCAAAGCCTTAAAAGGCGCTGTATGTGAGTACATGTAATGTAAATGTAGTTTAAAGTTTGGTGAAAATATGAGAATAATCTGACAGGGCGATGTTTTGGTTTTTCAGTTGAACAGTAACAGGTGCGGGTTTGCTCGAGGTCTTAGGGCCGACCTGAGGAGGCGAATTCCGCATTATGTGTCTGACTTCAAAGACGGTCGGTGGCTTTTATTTCATTGAGTTTCTTTTATGTGCATTCATATATCATCACTGTCTAATACCAGTGCAACAGTTGATGCCACTGAGCTGTTGTACGACGTTGTGGTCAATTTGATTAGCATGCTGGGTATGTTATAGAAAGGTTGCAAGTTTGCACCTTCTGAGTGGATTTTGTGTGATGGCTCTGGGCAAGTTGTTTGTGCCAATGTGCCTTTGTCACCAAGCACCATAATTGGTACCTCTGTAAGCTGGGAAGTAAGCGACAAATCCTGCAATACACCGGCTCCGTATCCAGGAATTCATCCATTGCCGGCTCAAGCTGAACAGCAGGAAATGAGTGCCTCTGCTACATTCGGATAGACTGGGAGCTTTACTCTAAGCTACTGTGCATTATTATGTAAGTGTGCTAATAAGTAAGTGACCATTTAGAAGTGGTTTAATTCAGTCAGGAGTGTGAGGGACGTTGAATTTGAAGTTCTGTCACAGTGGTATTATTAAGTGGAGAAAGAGGTAACAGGAGGGGATCAGCTGTGCAACCTAAGGAGTGGTGACTTCATTGCATGATACCATGAACATTGTGAAATACTATATACTAAACTGTGTATTTTGCCAACAACTTGTGCCTGCATCGCTATGAAGTGATCCTGGGAATTTGAAGAGGAATTTTCAAATCCAGAGCTCAACCATTGAGCCATTGTGCTGTATTCGGTGAATTTAACCACTTTCAAGATAAGCTGTTTGCAAAATTTCTCAATTTTATTCTGTATTTACCAGTTTGTACCTTTCACTTTTTAAAGACAGCATGTTTTCTTCATCAATTGGTATTTCAACTGTTTAAATCAGAAACGGCAACTACAGTGCTAATGAAGTTAAATAAGGAAATCATAATCGTAAGCTCGAGATTTCTACAGCGCTCAACGAAAGCTAAGTCATGGGAACCAGCTTATTCACAGGCGCTCAGTCCTAACAAAATCGATAGACAAGAAGCGTTCGGTTCCAGGTCAAGATCCAAACGTCGGGCAGGCCAACAGTCAGATGGCTATGGTGGGTGGTGTTTGGAACTGGATCTGAAGAATAGATAAGGGGAAGAAGAGGAAAGACATCTTAGTTCAGGGATCATGTATCTTTCAGATGACACCAGCCATCCGAGATGTTTTTTCTTATGAATTTCATGACTTGACAACGAATTGTCGGTTTCTCAATCAATCACTTTATCGGACTGGTCATTCAGTCAGTTATTGACGTTGCATAATTTGTGTGCTGCGTTTGTGGTCTAGGGTTTGCTGGTGCCAATACAGTTCATAAGACGATATCAACCATCTTCTTTCTCTACTTTGCTTGCATTCTTCCTGCTATAGCACTTGGCGTCCTCAACTCAAATAACACGAAAGATTGCATAAGTAAGTCAATCGATTACCGTGTTGGCTGATGGTCTGATGATTTGAAGTGGCATTTGGCAGAGCGTGCCAATCTATTTCTCAGTGTTATGATTGTTTTGTTAAGGTCGATTGGTTTGCTTGATTGCTTCTCTTGTTTCTCCAATATGACGCTTGTTTGATGGATTGTTATTGATTGATTTTTAAGTTGTTTTGATGTGAATTGATCGATGACATTTTGGATCGTATTAAAAAAATGGAAAGTCCTAGAAATCAACTAATAGAATAGCGAATCAAATGCGTGTATGCCTATAGGCTAGTATGTATGTGTGTGTTTGTATGTATGTACCGATATATATGTATTCGCATGTATGTATGTATGTATGTATGTATGTGTGTGTATGCATATATGTATGTATGTATGTATCTATCATTATTAATTATTATTAATATTATTAATAGCTTCTATTGCACCAGTGTCTGATGCACAAGGCATCAACCGATGGCACGCCAAAACCAAGCCATAATCAAGTCAATGTTTCTGGAAGAAAAGATGTATGTATATCTGTATAGACCAAGGTATGTAGTTGTGTATGTGTGTGTATGTATGTGCATGTTTAAGTGTGTGTATATATAGCTGAATGACTTCAGAGTGCCTTCTAAGTCACTTCTAAGTGCCTTCTAAGACTTCATAGTGCCTTCTAAGTCACTCTAAATGATGTTAGAATTCATTAGGAACAACAAATTCATCAAAATCGGTCTAACGTCTTAATCAAGAAATCTTTTGTACAGGAAGTTTGGCATAGAATCGTATCTTTGAGAGAAATCCAAAAAAATTGACTAAAGAAGACATGGGGAGACATGATTCAGCAAGACCTAAAGCTTCTCAGACTGAAGAAAGAAGATACTGGAGCTAAACAAATGTAAAAGAAGGATTCATGTGGCTGACCCTTCCCCTAGTAGGGATTAATTGCAGCCAAAAGGAAGAAGAACAATTTCCTAAGTTGATTTTGTAATAATTTCAGATGTTCGCAAAGCAATTTACTCGCAGACCATTGGGGGACTAGTATTTTCGATATTTGGTGGTCAGCCGATGGTCATTGTACTGACCACGGCACCTTTGGCTCTCTATACAAAAGGTACGTCTTGGGTTTTGTTCATGAACGATAGCTACATAGATTATATATGTATGTGTGCATCTGCACATTTATATAGCACCTTTTAAGATTCCTGCAGTGGCACTTATTATGTTTAGAACATGTCAGATTGTAAAGAATGCAGTGGTGTATTGAACTGTATTAGTAAATTTATGTAATGCTTGTAATATACAAACTACATCAAGTCTGTATAAGACTAGCAGTAGTAAAATTCGTAAAATTTGGAAATCACTCCATAGCCCAACCTGCTTTGCCAATCTGGAATAAACCCCCACCAGAATTAGAACAATTATTTGACTATAATCTGACTAAAAATACGAACTCACAAGCAATGCACCCCTTGTAATCTCTGTGCAGGTCTTTCACTCAAAACTGAAAACATTCCTCTTCCAAAAATCCTATCCTGATTCATCTGTTTTCCTTGCCTTTCTGAGCACTCCAGTTCTAGACACCATCCACCATAGCCATCTGACTTTCGATCTACTTACCTGACCTGTATCTTGACCAGGAACCGAACCTGACCTGCCTCTCGATTTTGTTTTGACTAAGCACCTTCGAATGAGCTGGTTCCCACAGCTTAGCTGCTTTGGGCACTGCAGAAATCTTGAGTTTACGATTGAGTTCAAGCAACTATTGATTCAACCAATTCAAATTTGATTTAAATATTGAGTTGATTATTTTTATGCTTGAAATGTACCAATGCATAATATGTACTCGTGATATTCAGCTATTTGCAGCTGAACATTTGTATAGTGCCTTTTATGAAGACACTATATTAATGCCTACTGCAGGGGTGAGATAATAAGAAAGCTAGTACTGTAACAGTCTGTTCTTGTTTGCAGTCATCTTTAACATTTGTGAGGACTGGGGTCTGGATTTCGTTGCCATGTTTGCCTGCACTGGTCTCTGGAATTCCTTCTTTCTGCTCATCTATGCATTTACGGATGCAAGTAAACTGATGAAATGGTGCACACGGTATGTACACTCTTCGTAATAAACACATGTTGACAGTCTTACTAAGCGTATGTATGTATGTATCTGAACATTCATATAGCACTCTTTCTGAACCTCGCAAAGTCTTGTGTGCATTCATACGTACATTCATACGTACATACATACATATATACACGCATACATTCATACATACTTTTCACTTCTGCATCCTGATTTCAGATTGAGAGATGTCATGTAAAAATTTGCAATTTGTTGTCGAACCAATCGAGTTGGAAGAAGAGGCCTTGATTGGTGTTTCTGGCTGACGTCCAATTACATGTAATTTGTTGATTGATCTGTGTATTGATTAACTGATGGATGGCTCTTTGTCTGTAACAGATCAACGGAAGAAATCTTTGCGCTCTTCATATCGGTGGCTTTTGCAGTCGATGCATTCAAGGATGTTGTTTCCAGTTAGTTAGTACTTGTATGCCTCAGATATTTATAAACATGTATCATTTTTGCTTGTAGGTATTTAGATTTATTATTGATTTAAGACTTAATGGTAATCTGTAATTATGAGACCCTAATGGCAAAGCATGCAAATCACAAACCTACCAATTCAGCGTACGCAATTTATGAGCCATAATTATAGCACCAAATCCACCAAGAATTTATGAATAGGCTTGAAAATTGTTGGAGAAAAGCAGTTTGTTAAATTAATAAATATCAATCGTGAATACATTAAAATGTGTGTGCTTCAAATTCTGAGGTTCCGTCTCGTTGTGAGCCCTGCTGGCCCCTCCTGATAGCCCTTGTTCATATGCAAACTATTATTTGTTACTGCTGAGATAAACATATCCAGAAACAGTAGGCCTAATATAAATGAATATGTTAAAATTAGGCCAGAAGGGGTGAAGCCAGGGAGACAGCGTAATGCTTAGATGGCAGGTGGTTATGATGACAGTTGTGTTTTTTGGATATTGGATCAGGATAAAATAGTTTTTGTAGGACGGTGAATCAGAATATAGTATAAAATATTCTTAAATTATGACCGGAATCTGCGCAGTATTTGGTGTTGTGGTCTCGTCACCACGGAGAAAATGCATCCCGATAGCTTACAAGTATGAATCTCTGTTTACCGACTTTGTTACGTAGATTTCCAACAGAACTACAATTCGCCGAAATGCTCAGAGAATTATACGACCTCGGTCGCCACTCAGACGGTTGCTCAGGACGTTGGTACGATGACATTAAACAGCACAGAGAAGTCGATGGCGTCTGATGAAACCGATTGTCTGCGGGAGAACAGTCTCTTATATCTGTTGCTTATGCTTGGAACAGTCTGGCTGGGGCTGTCGCTCTACAACTTCACGAAAACGTAAGTGCTTCAACTCTGACCCTAATGATAAATTTTAAAGGTAATAGTAACAGTCTTTTCTATCTGTTGCATATGCTGCAAACACATGCATATATTTCTTCATTCATTCAGTAAATTTAAATAGAGAAATAACATAAATTCATGCATTCATTCATTGACACAAATATAAATACACCGGTATGTAGGAAACATAACTCAACCAAGTACTTCAGCCTCCTGAGGCTAGGGCTGTCGCTGTACTAATTCACGAAAGCGTGTTTCAGCTCTGTGCTCCTGGGCTAAAGCTAAAAGCAAAAGTTAAAGGTAAGACACTTGTTAAGATGCCTCTGTAGAAACTGCTCAGGGGTTGGGTTGAAGGATCGTTTGTCTGATGTGCCAAAAGGAACACAGCTATCCAGCGACAGGACGACTTACTGCAGCTGTTGTCTGGTAAAAATTAACAGAGTGAAGCGATCTCGGAGGGTGAAGTGCTTGGGTGAGTTATGTTGCCTATATATGCATTTGTGTTACTGAATGAATGCTTGAATTTTTATGGTAATTTCCCTGTTTACATTCGTGGAATGTGTTCCTGTATGTACATTCTGACTGAATGAATGAATTTATGTTAATTTCTGTGTAATTGTAATTTCTTTGTATATATATATATATATATATATATATATATATATATATATATATATATATATATATATATATATATATATATATATATATATATATATATGCATGTATATAAATATAAATATATATGCATGTATATAAATGTTAATTTCTGTATATATACAAATATACATGTAGATATTTATACATATATATAAATGTTTACTTTTTTGTATATTTATATATATATTTATTTTCTGAATGAATGATTGAATAATATTAGTTTTCTTATGTGTATTTACTGAATGAATGAATAAATGTTGGGTCTCCGTAGTAAAAGATTTTGTGTTACTCTGTGTGTCATAGTCCATTCCTGAATGCGGGTAAGAGGGAGCTGTTGGCTGACTGCGCTCTGCCAGTCTCCGTTATCCTCATGTCTTTCTTCGGCTCCTACGTCTTCCGGGATGTCAAACGTAAGTCAGGAGAAACTTCCTCTGTTTCATCTCAGTCTTTTGTCTAATATTGCCAGACAATGCTGACAAATATTTTATTTGGGGTAGATACTAATTTATGAAAATATAGGGGGAATTTGTTTAACCATTTCGAGTTTGATTCGTATCACTGTCAGCCTATCTTTTAGTTAGGCTAGAGTGAGTTAAGATAAGGTAAGGTATGGTGAGGTAATTTCTCAATTATCAAGAGGAGTTATCAGAGGTAATGCCCTGAGGTTTTGCCTTACAACCTCAGGGCATTACCTCTGATAAATTACCTCATAGCAGCAAGAATCCAAAAAGAGGATGAAGAGAAAACTAGGAAAGTTGGACTGGCAGCCTGGCATAGAAGATGACCCAACAGCAATTCATAAGTTTCAGTAACAATAATAATGATGATTGTGAATGAAACAGTGGGAGGGTGATGGTGGTGGTGATGATGATGAAGATGATGACGAGGAAGAGGAGGTGGAGGTTGTATGTCATAATGGTGGCAGATGATTAGAAGATTACCAGCCATCAACAGCACATGACAACAAGTGATCAAGTAACAATAAGACTGTGTAAAGGCCAATTTTTTATAAAGCAGACAGGCAAGATGAGTGTTTAAAATTCTTAGATTTTGCTCATACTGTAGTTGAAAACCATTTCGTTACATTTTAAGTGGGATAATAATTTGAATTAATGTGTAGGAAGAACGTAGTGCCCCTATCAATCCAAATAACAAAAAATTATGCTTTACAACTTGTGCTTTACAACTTTGTGACTTCAATTTCAAATACAATTGCCGTGTAAGTAAAATAGAACATGTCCATCATAAATAACAGTTTCATAATTTAAGAAGCCAGAGATTTTTAGCATATGCTGACGTTTTAATTCATCAGGTGAGGAGGAGAATGAGAGGCAGCCAAGGTGGTTTGCATTTTTTAAATCGTCTTTGAATGCATTTAATGAATTAAAATAGTTCTGTCCATTTATTTACAAACCATTTTGTTTGAGTCTGCTCCTCCTTTTCAAATTTTGAATGCATATTCCTGAATGGCAGTGAATTGGGTATATCATGTTTCAGTCTCATTTGCAAATACCAGTGCATTGTTTGTCCTTTTCGTTATTGTTAATTGAAACCTTGGACCAGGTTTGTGATTTTATTTACTTAGCTAACCAAAGAATTTATTGTGAATATACTTAAAAGCTTACCAATACACGTAGCGGTAGCATGTGTATTTGTCGAATCAGTATCAGCCTTGCTGCCAGTTTAACCATCACCATTGTGTGTTCACATTCAACTGATGTTATGATCATGTGATTTAGGTATTGTTTTAATTTTCAGAATGTCTAGGTCACACCATGTTATTCATTATTATTATTTTTTATTATTAAACAAATACCATACTTATATCACAATGATGTGAATTTTGTCAAAGTCATTAAAGCGATTTTAGTGACGGTAGAATATCCTGTCAGTTGACGCCACTGGATGAGTTTGTTCTGTATGCAGACCTCCTCTGTCTGTTGTGATGTAGATGGTTATGCCTAGTTACTTACAGTCCTCCACCCTCTTAGTATGTTTTCATCTATTGCGTGATTTTTACCATGGAGGAAATTATTGAGTATGTCGTAGTAATACATTATGTAACTTGAAGGAAATGAATGTATGTATCGTAGTAAATTTATATTGACCTGATTTACGGAATTGTTCATTTATTTTGAATTTTCAAGTTGCTGAGCTGTCCACACTGCCCTTATTCAGAAATCAGACTGAGTGATTGAAGGTCTCTTTCTTAGATAAACCGATTCAGATGTGGCTTCCAGCATCCTAAATGTTTGGTGGCTCACGTGGCTTATGTGCCTTTCACTGTGTTTACTGCTCAGAATCAAGGAAACTAGTAATGGCTAAAAGTCGGGTGGCTGTAAAATGCCGGATTATATTTGTTTTCTTATGTATCATCATATTTGCCAGGAATTCGTAAAATAGAATTCATCAGAGAAATTACTGATTAGCCATGTCTTAGAGAGTGCTTAGCAAACAAAAGTTGTTGTTAGCATAAGAATTGTCAAAATTCACAGGAATTTTATTTCTGAGTTCGAAATGTTTACTGTTAAAGGAAAATTGCATTCTGTACAATTTTGCAGCATTGGGAATAAGAAATTGTACAATGTGTGTGGTAAAAAGTCTTATTTCACATTTGCTAAAATTTCTTAATATTTGCCAGTGCAAAAGTTTGACGTGAGGGGAGGAAACATATTCGAACCTCCTCCTCTGTACAGATTGGAATGGCCAGCCATCTTTGGCGCAATGGGCCTCGGCTTCTGCCTGTCACTGTTGTTTTTCATGGACCAGAATACAGCCGGTGCCATGGTCAACAGCCCAGACAACAGGTATTTTGGAGTTGTTTTTGTTGTTGCATCAGGGTGCTTAATTTGGAAACGTTTGTGGTTATTTGTATTGAATTGGTTTTTAATTCAGACAAGCCTGAGGTTATTTTTTGCTGTTACATGATAAAGGTATGCTCAGAAATTCAACACTGACAGTACCTTTTATTTTTGAAGATGTCTTGACTATTGCACTAACACTACTATTCAAGTATTCGAAATTGGGTCTAAACGGGGGCACAGAACAAGTAGGGACAGTTGAGCATTTTGGGTTAGTCTGTATTTATCCTAGAACATAGCCTTGAAAACCAGGACTGTCCCTCTAAAACCGGGATTGATGGTCAACTCAGTCTTGCGGTGCATATGTTTGACTGTCACTGCCCTATGTTTTGTTCTGAATTCTGCAGTTTCATGTCTTCCCTTTCCTTTTCTCTCAGCTTAAGCACAACCCACCCTAACAACTCCTTACCCCCTTCTTTTTCTGGTCTTCTGGCAATCGGACGTGGTCCTTGACATGGCGTCTGTGGACAACCCCACTAAATTGATGCAGCACTCATGAATAAGCTGATGCCCCGAGCTTAGCTTTTAAGTAACACTTAAGAAATTTGAAGTTTACAATTACAGTTACGATCTTGTATGCTTTGCTTGTTGAAAAAGGATGAAAAAGGGCCCGGCATATCACTGGGATCTGATGGTGGTGGCATTGCTGAATGCCTTTCTAGCGTTTTTCGGTCTTCCGATGGTGCACGGCGCGCTGCCACATTCGCCGTTACACGTCAGAGCAATGGCCGACAAGGAAGACAGAGTCTATCAGGGTCGAGTGCATCTCAAGTAAGAACTTACAATACAGTACAGTACAACTGAAGTTTGGTAATGCTCCCCTACAAACTTCAAGTTCCTCCGGTGGTTGGTCTTCCTACTTAAGTTGCGGTAAACTGTTTCATTGGGCGCTTAGCTGGCCACCAATTTCCGTCCTATGACACACCATGGGCCAGCTGTGGGCCCAATGAATGCATGTGTCTGAGTTGTAAATTTATCCAGATATGTGCACATGGGTTTGGTGTGGTATTAACAATAACGGTAATTAAAATGATAAAACTAGCAACTTTTGCTCAATGTCATATGTTTATAATCTGTTGCATTAAAAATAGTATTACTTAAAATACAGTGGGAGTAGAATTGATTGGAATTGGGCTGTTGTTATTTTTTAGCTGTTTTCAAGTGAATTGCATTTTCCTTTCCTATATCCTTGAGAATACATATCATCCAATTCTGTAGCATTTGGCATGCAAGCTCATTACAGTTTCAGCACAGTTGTAAAACAGAAGCATAGCAACACTTGCTGTTAATTATAATTTACTTCTGATTCTTCTTTTTATTTATATTGTGTTTTATATTTATATTTTTTATATTGCTATATTTTTATTTAATTATAATTTATGTATCATTAACTGGTTTATTGTTAGCATAACGTAAAAAGTAAAGTATCCCATATGCCACGCGTGAGACAGGGAGAGGCGCTCATTTCCTTTTCGTATGCCCCAGAGTCGGCAGTGGATGAATCCCAATGTCCTGGACACAGGGCCAGCGCGTCACAGGACTTGGAGTTTACTTCCCAGCTAATGCTGGTACCAAATTATACTGCTTAGTGACAGAGGCACAGTATGTGCAAACAACTTGCCCAGGGTCGTTACATGATGTTGAACCTGCAACCGCATGATCATTGACCAAGCGCATTACCAATAGACCACTGTGCAATACTCATTGTCAGCATATTATTAATGAATTAGTTGATCTGCTTTAGGATTGTTAGTGTGAGAGAAACACGTGTCACAGGGATCATTTCACATCTAATGATCGGATTATCGTTGCAATTCATCGATCAGCTTCAACTGATACCTCGACCTGTGCTCGATGGACTCTTTCTCTATTTGGCCATAACTGCTCTTCACAGTAATCAGCTCTTTGAGCGAATCATGCTCTTGCTTACAGAACAGGTAACAGCAATTTAGTAATCTGGTTTTATAATAATTAATTAGTATCGTTCTGACTGTTGTGTCTACTGCGCCTGCCTCTTCCACCCACTTCTAGGATTTCAGGTTCAAGGTGCGTTATTTGGGCAATTCTTTGTCAAGCCATAGCACTGAGCAGTTGGAGTGAAAGACTTGCTCATGGTCCCAACATAGTAACCGTCTCAGAGGAGGCTCGAACCCTTGCTGTCCGTGTTACAAGCCAAGTGCTCTAGCAAA